>JAQMRL010000041.1:802500-1402500 GCA_035578175.1 Catonia carolina
TTTGGGGCAAGTGGCACCCGACACGTAAAATGCATTTCGCAACCCGAAAAATTGTTGTCGGCGATATAATTCGTCTTTCCTAAAATTTTGTCTTGAAGCCTCCGCAACATAAATTTTTATTATAATATAAATTTTCATTTGTTACCTTGTATCATACGATAAAATGTTTGTTGGTCGTTACCACTAATGTATGCTGGCAAGCATGTTACGGTGCGGAGTTAACCGGATTCTTTATTCCGTATTTTTTTAAATCTTTTCTACTTAAATTTTTTTTTAATAAATATATATTTAAAAAAAAAAAAAACAAAATCACTTCTGATTTTTTTGATCTGTATTTGATTTTAATCCTAAATGGGTTTATTAAAAAAAAGGCATACAAAAATTAAATTCTTATAAAATAAAAATAATTAATTTTCATTGTATCTGATTTATCATCTTTAAAACGAATTAATTTATGATTCCTTATTAAATTAATTTATTGTTCAACTTAATCTATTTATTGTGTAAAAGGCCTATTCTGATTGAAAATTTTAATTATTATTACTTTGTAATTATATTTATTATTAATTATCTACCTTTTTATTAAAATTTTTTTTATCTGGATCCAGTAATAAGTATGTACAATTGCATATATGTATATATGTATAACTATGTACATTTTTTGTATTTTATTTTTTTTCCTAAAGATTTAGATGATTATTATTATTAAAATCATTTATGCGCTTATTTGGCCTTTTTGGATAATTAAGAATTTGTTGGTTATCCCAATTTTGTTAATTAGTCTACATATTTAAATTTTATTAAAATATTCTTAGTAATTTATTTTCTTGTTTTTTTTAAATCACACCACTGCAGTCCCTCCTGTTGGAGTTTTTCTTGTATCCCTATGCCAATTTTGTTCTGTGTTTTTTTTTTGGGATTCACCCGAACAAAAGGGGTTACAGCGTGAATGGATTGCCGGCCGCATTGGCGAAGTTGGTAACGTGCTCGCCTCTCATCATGCGGTCTTGGGTTTGAATCCCATTCAGGCACGGCATTTTTTCATACGTTATAAAAAATCATTTCATCATTCACCGTCTGCATTAGCAGTAATTGCAGAACAGTCGGACATTAAACAAAAAAAAAAAACATCCGTGCGTGATCCATGTAAACTAAATATCTCAAAAACGGAATGTCGTACTAAGGTGAAATTTTAAATTTTATTTAGGTACCACAAGGCATGCCGACACGAATATTTTCATCAAAATCGATCCACGTAAAGAAATAATTTGTTCATGCGATTTTTTACTTTATTTTAAATTTTCTCAAAAACGGCTCTTACAATGTTTTTTTTTTAAATCGCTTCATTTACTACATTTTTATGCTCTGCAAGTTAGCGTAAGTGCAGTGTCTGTTGAAATTCTTGGGGAGAATGTGATCTTGTGGTAAAAAAAATTATTCAAGGTTTATAATCAAAGCTGTTGTAAAATAACTAATATGCAACATTTATTTTACAACTCCTAGTCAATTAGTAATTTTCAGTAATTTGCTCATTAAAATAGGTAAAAATTATGATAGTTTAAGATTGAGGTCTGCGGATGTACAATATTAAAAAACTTTCAAAAACGCATCCGATTGAAACTTTACGTTTATTACACAAGACATCAAACCAACGGAAGTTGTCTTGATTTCGTAAATTATTTATGTTGAACAATTAAAACTACTAAAATGCAGTCAAAATGGTTGTTGTTTAGGTCAATAGCCAAAAGGCTGGTTTGAATCTCTAGAGGTTTTACAAAGTAAAACGAGGAGTGAGGTGGTTAACTGTTGCCTTCCTCACTGAGTTAAAAAGGCTGCTTATCAGCATGCCAGGCCTCCTGAAAAGCATCCACTTTTCACCCTGAAAATGACACCTTCACTTCATTCAACACAGGGTCTTGCTGTATAGTATAATTCATTACTCTCAGAGGAGATAACTCTTACTAGTGTCTTTTACACCTCTACCTCTTCTGCTCTTAAATAGTTCTGTCATATAATTAGATGACAATGTGATAAGAAACAGAACTTTTTTTTAGCCCTGGAACCAACAGCTTGAGTCCAATTAATTTAACACTCCATCTACTCATTATGGGCATGTCAAAATGGTAGGTTATGTTATTGCTTTACATGAATTGTATTGTTATTTATAATCACATTTTGTGTGCAAAACAAAAAAATTATAGGCCTATGAATTTTACGACAGAAGTACATATAATAAAAGTTATAGCAAATTAAAAAAAACACAATTTTTAATCGTAGCATTTTTCTGTGTAGAGCCTAGTTTAGCGACAATAGCGATTTCCCGTATTCTACGTTCTACAGTGGTTGATTTTCATTTAGCATCATTCACTCATTATTGAAATGAGGTTAGTTTACATTTTACATTGTTTACTAACGATTAAACGGAATAATTTTTTCATTATTTACAATGGAAAGAGAAAGTCGTATGAGTATTTCACACTAAATTATTCTTGTTACAAAAGAAAAGTTGTTACTAGGTAGGTTGAAAAGGCTTCCATATTTATATTTGATGGTATTGAGAAATAAAGAAAAAACTGTTAAAAATGGTTGACCATGAAAATTTTTTAATGCTGTAACAATCAAATTATAGATAAGCTATGGTTTAAATTCATCGTGATGTTAGAATGGTTTTCGTACCATCAATGGTCACAAATTCAAAACACTGCCCTTTAAGCGATATCCTTTTGTATGCATCGGACATTCATGTTAACACATTGTATGACAATTGCGTTTTTTTTTTGTGCAGGGCTACTTAAATGCGTTTGAAATTTATGTGCGTGGGACTAGAACGGTTTTGTTTCAGATAATATCACAACTGTACGTTAGTGTTTCAATAAAATATAATATGAATAAAGGGAGAACCCATACAGAATTCTGCAACACAAAGAGCTTTAACTATTTCAAACAGCTGTCCAAATGTCACAATCAAACATTTTAATTTCAGTTGTATTTATAATCATACTGAAATGTGTTAATATGGTTGTTTAGATGTTAGTGTAAGATTGCATAGTTAAAAAGTATTGTTTTTTCATGTTAAAACAATACGTAGCTACTGTATTCATTGTCAGAGCTAATCATGAATTGTAATATCAATTTTACGGTGAAAATTGACAACATTTTGCAAATTTTATATAAAAATTAGCAGCCTGTATACTGTTTTTGTTAATAATAATAACGTGATAATCTATCATCTAATAATTTAACGTAGTCTATAAATTTATGACCATTATAATGAGACAAATATTGTATTTGTAAATTTTCTTATATATTTTTCAGGAAATTGTTAAAAATAGACATTAATTATGATTGTTAGCCGTACTATTAAAAAAACGAAAGATATAGAGTTTATCTCTTTCAAAGAATCGTTTTCGTCGTTTCACGTATTGATTTAAATAATGCAATGGAAACATTTTGATCATCTGATAGATGAATGTTTCAACGGGTACTTATCAGATTTTATGTGATTTTGGGGATTTTTTTAGCCTATTATGAGTCGTTGAACAATTAATCAGAGTGAAATGTATATGATTTTTACCTTCTCTTACCCTATATGAATATATAGGGTAGAAAAGTATTGCTTTCATGTCGATTTTTTAAGTTTTTACTAAAAATACACGTTTTCATGCCCCTTGCACAAGAAAACCATGTTCCTGCCATTGGTGTGTGTGTGTGTGTGTGTGTGAGTAAAATATCTCAATAATTGAACGTCGTACGAAGGTTGTCACCTTCGTTCGAAGTTCCAGTAAGTATCAGTAAGTAATTCTCGTTTCTTTGAACTTAAGTTATGTAAGACTCCACAAAGGGGTCCAACACAAATGTTTTTATCAGAATTGGTCAACCCTAAATAGTAGTATATTCAAGTGATTTTTCACTTTCTTGCGATTTTCTTAAAAACAGATATTACTATGGATTTTTTTCGCTTCGTTAACTACTTTCTTATACTCTACAAGATAGGGTAAGCAGTAACTTTTCTGAAATTTTTGTGGGGCTGTATTTCCGTTAAATTTTTTTAAAATTGCAACCCTAATATGCATTTTAGGGTAAAAGTGTATATGATTAAAGTTATAGAAAATTAACCATACTATAATTTTTATTTCCAGCGGTGTTTTATACAGAGCTTAGTTTAGCGTCAATATTTAATATTTTAAACTCCTACAGAGGTTGATTTACATTTTTCGTCATTCACTCATGATTAAAATTATTAGGTTATGTTTTATTCATTTTACATTGTTTACTCATATTTAAAAACAGATAATATTGTTCATTATTTACATTGGTAACAGAACGTCGTGTAAGTATGTCACACCAGATTTTTTTTACAATATGAATGCCAACTGAGTTGTATTAAACCAAACTAACGGTTGAATGATGTTTCTTTGTAAAATATTTTTACAGTAGTTTTATTATGGACTTAAAATAAAGCCTTACTAATGATAAAAATCGTAGTTTGTACTTTGCATGTCCTGAAAAATATTACATATTACTTTACTATTTAAAAAAAACTTGTAGACGTGGCTTGCTCTGCTTGTAAAGTTTTCGCCTCTCCCACTCCTGTGCATCGATATTATTCCCCTACCGTCGATCCAACTGTTCATCATCGCTGACGCTGCTTCAACTACCAATCACAAAAAGACAGTTAGGGGGGCAACTCTTTCCCAGTCATCAGTTGGCGCATGCGCATAAGAAACTTTTTACTATGTTGTTCTGTTATAGTTTTGTGGACTTCTTAGTATTGCTGTAAATATCTAGTAGGGTTATTTTAGCGATATTTGGGAATGAACGTATGAATCGGAGTAAAAGCGTGTGACTCCAAGAATTAAATGGAAGATATCGTCTTTCGAAGATGTGTTTAATTTTTATTTTACTACATGTTCGATCTTTTAAGACCACGAGCCCATCCATTCATCCATTTATCCCATCCATTTAATTTATTATTTATTTTATTATTTATTTATTATTATGTTTTTATTTTATTTTTATTTTTATTATTTTATTTGTTATTTTATTTTCATTTGAGCCCATCCATTTATCGGCTCCACTTTTCTTTTTTAATTTACTAACTTTTACGTATTTAAAAAAAAATTTGCACCATTTCAAAGAGAAATAATCGAAACGTATATGTTTTTGGTGATGGTTTGCTAAAATATTGTAAAAACATTGTTAGTTTGTCTGTATTGATTGACAAGATCCAATTATTTTATAATATGCTATTGTATCGTTAATACCTGTCGACACTTTATTGAATCGGTCGCCGATTGGATCTTGCTCTTCAAAAATTTCTAGACTTTTCCAAATAACTTAAGCCTTCTGCCATTTTCTTGAAAGTACTTCGGTAACTGTTGTAGGCCTACTTCTTCATTCTCATCCTCTTTTTCGGCTTGTTCGTGTAATTCCATCAGCTCCTCATTTGGCAGTTCTTGCGAGTAACTTTCTAAAAGATTACAAACGTATTGCTCTCTGTTCCCAAATTCAGTTGGTTTCCTAGCTCTATATTACTTCATCTTCGTCGTTTTCCGTTTCTTTTTCACGATTAAAGAAATTTGGGCACAAAAAACTGTACATTCACTTCATCAGCCTACACGTTCTTAAGTCGAATATTCGCAAGTCGGGGACTCACTGCATAGCAAAACAAGGAACTTGATAGTAGTTAGGTCTATAAGAAATCTGTTTTTATTTTTAGCGCTTAATTTTACTTTGAACTAAAAAAAAATTGTTCTACGCAATTTCCATTTTAATTTTTTTGTTTGATTTATTTCAGTGGCAAATTAATAGACCTATCTATTAAATTAGGAAGAAAACAAAAAATATATATATTAAAATATTAAATTTTTTGACAGTACATAAAATTTTATAAGACCTCATTAAATTGACATTTAAGCCTGGATCTTTTCATTCATAACAGTTTTTAAATTTGTGAATTTTGTGGTACTATTGAAATTTTATTTGATTGGTCATAATATTTAGAATAACATAGGTCAATAACTAGTGATGATAAAATTAATTCAAAATGTTTGGAAATTCTAAAAGATGTGTTATCTGCCATTTAAAAATTGACGTGCATAGTATCTGATGAATGGTGGATCAGAATATTTCACGATGGAACATAGAAGAAATTAGAAGATCTCATTATGGATTGCATTGATTGGTGAAAGGTCAAGAGAAAAAAAGAAGAAAAAATAATAAATAAGTAAGTAGATTTAATTATTCAGTCACCTACAACTTTTCTTCAAATAATAGAAAGAATGTGGTTAACATATTTCCACTGTAACGAAAAGGAGAATGTATTGAACGAAGAGAAAAGTGGAACATAGAAAAGATGATGCGTTGGTATGAGGCAAACGATGGGTGCTACTTCCAAAATTGAAGTTGCGACTTCCAATCGGGTAACAAAGGCATACCCGACCTATAGTAGGCTCTAACATTACACTCTATTTATAAGTAATGGTTTATAGAAAATGCCACTCTCAAGTAGGCTACCAGAATTCCATCACTCTATCAAATTACAATGTCGATAGTTCTCTTCTTACGTTAAGACAAATTGCTGCTCCTTTGTATATCGTACCGATAAATACATTGTACTGGTAATGTATGATGGGAGGTCTAAAATAGCGACATTAAAACCTTGATATTCACGTCACAAGCTAAGATATATTTTGCGTTTTCAACATTAAAGTTAATAAATGGTACCAAAAACCACTTAAAGTGTCTCTATATTCTTCAAGCTGTACTATATTTTACTCAATTTATGACTGAATTCAACCTGTATTTTCAACTATGTGGTCAACAATGTAAAACGAATAAACATAAAATAAACCAATTTTAATTTATCGTGAAATACCCTCCATAGCTTGTCTTACTTTGCTTCCAAATTATTTAGCCCTATCTAATATTTTATTATTTAGCCCTTATGTGATGGATATAAAAATTAAATTAAACATTTTAAAAACCCCCGACACAAAAAATATAAAAAGCTAAAAAACCTCTAAAAAATATCTATAGCCCATTGGCCCTTTAAGTTTAATAGAAGTAATATAGTAATATTTTGATTCAAGCGTCGTAGCGTCGGGGGACCTACGTTGCCAAGGCAGCTTACATTTATTTTATTTCATACATTTTAATTTTTACTTTCTCTTGCCTATATGAATATAAAAGGAAAGTATTGTTTCATGTCGATTTTTCAAAATCGAGTTTTCACCGGATCTACACGTTTTCAAACCCCCTGAACCCGAAAAACATGTTTTTAGTGATTGGTCTTTGTATGTGTGAACAAAATATCTGAAGAGCAGAACATCGTACGAAGTTAAAACTTGAAACTTAAGTTAGACCTTACTACCGAACCCAACACGAACATTTTCATCAAAATCTGTCAACCGGAAGTAGTAGTTTATTCGTGTCATTTTTCACTTTTTTGCGCTTTTCTCAAAAAGGGCTCCTACGATATTTTTAAAAAATCGCATCATTTACTACATTTTTTTTATGCTCTACAAGATAGGGTATGCGCCATGTCTGCTGTAAATTTTGGAGGGGCATGGGCTCTCGTTGAAAAAATGATGTTTTTTTTAAACTGGGACCTTAATATGCATACTAGGGCAAAAGTGTATATAATCAAAGTTGTAGAACATTTAAAAACCTACAACCTTTAGTGCGAACATTTTTTTGTAGTGTACTAAATGATGTGATTTTTTAAAAATATCATAGGAGCCGTTTTTGAGAAAATTACAAAAAAGTGAAAAGTTGCACTAATAAACTACTACTTCCGATTGATGAATCATAGCTAAGAACACTCTCGATCAAGTTACCTTTCGAACAAAAAATCGGTTCATCCATTTGGGTGCTACAATGCCTCTGACAGATACAAAAAATTAGTGATTTTGTTTTCTTCTTAAGATTGTGGCTTTAATACGCATTTTAGAGCAAAAGCGTATATACTAATATTGAAGAACCTTTAAATACGTACAATTTTTATTTCAAACATTGTTTTGTACATGCTTAGTCAAGCTGCAAATAGTGATTTTCAGTTTTTCTTATTATTTTTTTTTTTTATAGCTAAGAACACTTTCGATCAAGTTACTTTTTTACAAGAACAGATAAAACTAACCAGAAGATAACCTCATTTTACCAATCACAAACGTTTTTATCCAAAATTACAAAAATGCTTAATGGTATATATCCATTTTTATCAGGAAGCTTTCAATTGAATTTGGCGTGATGTTATTCAATATTGCTTTCTTTAATTTACTCTCAAAGGTTTTCCTCGACGAAAACATAGCTTATTTATTTCATATTACATTAATTTTTAATTTTATCAAATACATGAATACAATAATATTACTTTGTATATAACATTTCACACTCTCTTTGTCATCAGGTTGTAATATAATTTGTAAAGAATGTGTGATTGAATTAGTCAGTGAGAACGGTTGTATTTGTAGAAGCTAGTAACTCGTTCGGCGAGGTTATGTTTCAAAAACCATAGAACTTTATTTGGATTAAAATTTAAGTTTAATAAAATGGAAAAAATAAACTGATCTGATACACAGAACAGATTGCTTTTTACCTTTTACATTAAAACTGACTCAATTCTCACATAACATAACAAAAGTATTAACTTGAGAATTGAAGTTATGATTATTTTAAGAACTAATTTAAGATATTGTTTATGTACACATTTTTACTGTTATAGATTAATACTTATTATGAAGATTATTCCTTGTACTAGTAATCTGATTATTCGAAAACGAGGCTACAAAGAAAATCTTTTTGTAAAAACGTTCGCTCAATTTTTTAGAAGAATTTTCCCTTACGGAATTGCTAATAGGGATTTTACGCTACATTTCATTCCTTCACATGACCACACATATAATGCAAAATGCAATTACTTAGGTTGCCTTTTAAAAGAACACAATTTGATTAGAATATCCTTTCAATTGTGGGTTGAAAAAGATAAATCACTTTAAAATGAAGGATTTTTAATCTATTTTTCTGTTAATATGATTTTAATTGAATATACAGGTATTAGATATTTTTACCTATGTTTAAAAGGTTTAAAATATTTAGCGATTTATTATTAATTTTGTTTTTCAGTTAGTTATATTCTCCACGGACATATCGAGTTCGTTACGATTATTGTAGGTATAAATAATTATATTACATTATATAATTGGAGCCTTTCCTGGATAGCAGATGTAGAGGTTTGCCTACCATCTATTCCGCTCTGACCCTCGAATTGTTTATGCCAAGTGCAAAGGCGAGAAGCTAAAATTTCTCCCGCACGATCTACCCATATCCCCTTAGATTCCCATTCTAATTTCCTTCTACGTAACACAATTTCGGGACTCCCCACAAATCTATCTTTAGCAGATACTCATACTAAACCAACAGACCTTGCAGAATTCTATTCGTAGCTTTTCAACATTATATTATTTATTAATCACTCAACGTGGATTTTATCTTATAGACTAATTATTATTTAATCATAAATACATAAATTTAAACAACCATAGACAAGTGTAGTTTTTTGTTTTCTGCCCATAACAGACAGGTGAAGTGTCAAATTATTTACTCTCAATCTGTTCGTTGCAGGGCTAAAATAAATAGCTCTGTTTCTTATCACATGGTCAGCCAATTAAATGACTGAATTATTTAAGAACAGAAGAGGTAGAGGTGCAAAAGACACTAATCAGAGTTATCTCCTCTGAAAGTAATGGATTTCATTATACAGCCAGATCCTGTGGTGAATGAAGTGAAGGTGTCATTTGCAGAGTGGAAAATATGTGCTTTTCAGAGGGCCCGGCATGCTGATAAGCGTACTTTTCTATTCAGTGAGGAAGGCTGTGGTAAACCACCTCACTCCTCATTTTACTTAGTAAAACCTCTACAGGTTCAAACCAGCCTTTCGGCTGATGACCTAAACAACAACACAATGTAAAGATACCGACTCGCTTTCTTTGTTCAACATAAAGAATTTTAAGCATTTGATAGAAATAACACCTTAACACAGTAAATTAACGCTTTAAGAGTTCATTGCTTAATAAATGCAACCAGCTGCTTATTATGATCAACTGCAAAAGCACGACATCTTATCATAGAACTACATGCAGTTTTCTTCCTTCTGTGTTTGTATGATTCAATATTTATATTCCGTCACGTATTATAATAAACGGTTTTCAAAAATATACAAATTTGTCTTCAACTATCACAAATTTATTAATAGAAGGTTTTTTTATTACTTGTTTAACTAAACTTTGTCAATTTATTTTATTTAATTGGAAGAAAATCACAGAATAGTATTATGGAAGAGTGAATTGCATAGACTTTTAGTACAATAAATCAACACATTAAAACCATCTAATTTTTCTTAAAAGTGTAGACGCGTGACACAGTAAATAAATAAAGCAATTAACGTAAACGTACATACAAAAAAGAGAAAATACGCATTTAATATAAAAACATAGGCTCTTAATTTGCAATCCCGTTTAAGTTTGCTGTTATGATCATCGCTTAGTACGATAAAATATGAACATGATCACAATAAGTCGCGCACACTGTAAATAGTAACATAAAAAAATCTGGTGTAAAACACTCACACAACTTTCTCTTGCCAATGCAAATAATTAACAATAAACCTTACAATAGTAATAAAACATTAAAAAAAAAATAAAACACTAACCTCAAAAACATAACCTTATTTTAATCATGAGTGAAAGACGCAAAATGAAAATCGAACTCAGTTTGGCTTCAAAATACGGAAAATCACTCTTTCACGCTAAACTAGGCTCTGTAGAGAAAAATACTTTAATTAAAAGTTGTAGGTCTTTAATTTTCTATAAATTTTATTATATACACTTTTGTCGTAAAATGCATTCTAAGGCCGAAATACTAAAAAAATCGATTTTTCACACGTTTTCGTGAGAAAAAAACAGAAAATCGCTAATTACCACTAAACTAAGCGTTATACAAAAAAATGTTTAGAATAAAAGTTGTAGAACTATAAATTCTCTACAAATTTTATTATATACATTTTTGCGCTGAAATGCATGTTAAAGCCGCAACCTTAAAAAAACAATTATTTTACGCGAAAACAGCCTCACCAAGAATTTCAGCAAAAAAAAGCGCCTACCCTATCTTGTAGAGAATAAAAAGTTGAGTAAACCAGGCGATTTAAAAAAAAATCGTAGGACCAGTTTTTGAAAAAATCGCAAAAAAGTGAAAAATTACACGAATAAACTACTATTCCGGTTGACCGATTTTGATGAAAATGTTCGTGTCGGGTCCGGTAGTGGTATGTAACTTAAGTTTTAACTTTCAAGTTCTTACAATGTTCCGTTCTTGAGATATTTTGTTCGCACGCGCACACACGCACACACACACACACACACACACACACACGCACACACGCGCGCACACACACACACACGTACACGTACACGCACACGCACGCGCACGCACGCACGCACACACACACACACACACACACACATACACATACACACACACACACACACATACTTACGCGCGCGCGCGCGCACACACACACACACACAGACACACAGCCACACACACAGACCAATCGCTAAAATCATGTTTTTTGGGTTCCGGGGGTCTGAAAACGTGTAGATTCGGTGAAAACTCGATTTTGAAAAATCGACATGAAAACAATACTTTCCTTCCTATATATTCATATAGGCAAGAGAAAGTAAAAAATCTAATGAAACGTTTAGTAAAATATTATATTTTGAGTGCAACGATGCAAAACATGTACAATATGGAAAAACAAGATTAGAATAAGCGCCATGTCTGCTGAAATTCTTGAGGTCCTGTTATATACTCTCGTAAGAAAAAATTGTTTTTTTTTAAGATTACGGCATTAATATGAATTCTAGAGCAAAATGGAATCAAACTATTATTATTTCAAACTTTTTTTGCTTAGTTTAGCGTCAATTAGAAATTTTCTGTAATTTTTCATTAAAATAGGTAAAATATATGATTTTTTAAGATTGTCCTTAGTATCCATTTTTTGGAAAACGTTTATATAATTAAAGTGAAAATTAAAAGATCTGCAACTTATTTTTCAAGCATTTACTTCAACAGAGCTTAGTTTAACGTAAATTATTGATTTCTCCCATTTTTAAATCCTACGGAGGTTTATTTTAATTTTCCGTCATTCACTCATAATTAAAAATTAGGTTATGTTTTCCATCTTACATTGTTTACTAATGATTTAACAGAGCTTTTACTGTCCATTATATACGAGAGAAAATCATGTGATTGCTTCACACCAGTTTTTTTTTTGTTTAAGTAGTGTTGTGACAGTTGGACGTTAAACCAAAAAAAAAAGGTTTGTTGTGACAACGCAGAAAAGAAAACTGCGAGATTATTAAGATTTATTAAGGATGAATGACAGGAATATATTTTTTTATTGATAGAAAGATTCTTTGCATTTCACGGTTATTTTTCATTCAGATCGTGAATAAAAGACATTTCAAGTTTTATTATCAATCAATGACTCAATTAATATATTTATTTTGAAACATTTAAAATGTTAAATGAGGATTGTAGTTGTGTGGTAATAAAACAATTAGAGAAATGTTTTAAATCAGTCGAATATTTTCTATGTTAACAGGTTAAAGAGGTTTTTTATTCTAAAAAATCTGGTGTGAAACACTCACACAACTTTCTCTTGCCAATGAAAATAATTAACAATATAATGTAACATTAGAAATAAACAAAAACTAACCTCAATAAACATAACCTAATTTTAATCATGAGTGAAAGACGCAGAATGAAAATCAACCTCAGTTTGGGTTAAAAATACGGAAAATCACTCTTTCACACTAAACTAGGCTCTGTAGAGAAAAATTCTCTATATAAAAGTTGTAGATCGTTTTATTTCCTATAAAATTAATTATATACACTTTTGTCGTAAAATGCATACTAAGGACGACATCTTAAAAAATCAATTTTTCACACGTTTTCGTGAGAAAAAAACAGAAAATTGCTTATTACTGCTAAACTAAGCGTTATACAAAAAAAAAAATGTTTGAAACAAAGGTTGTAGGTTTTTAAATTCTCTACAACTTTTATTATATAAGTTTTTGCGCTAAAATTTATATTAAAGCCGTAATCTTAGAAAAACTATTTCTTTTCGTGAAAACAGCCTCACCGAGAATTTCAGCAAACATGGCGCCTACCTTATCTTGTAGAGCATAAAAAAATGAGTAAACCAGGCGATTTAAAAAAAAATCGTAGGACCAGTTTTTGAGAAAATCGCGAAATAGTGAAAAATTACACGAATAAACTACCACTTCCGGTTGACCGATTTTGATGAAAATTCTGTTCACACACGCACGCGCGCACGCACGCGCGCACGCACGCACGCTCACACACGCGCGCACGCACGCACGCTCACACACGCGCGCACACACACACACACACTTACAGACCAATCGCTAAAAACATGTTTTTTGGTTCAGGGGGTCTGAACACGTGTAGATCCGGTAAAAACTCGATTTCGAAAAACCGACATGAAAACAATGCTTTCCTTCCTATATATTCATATAGGCAAGAGAAAGTACAAAAGGTACTTGCTATAATTTCTAATTGATGAAATTAAGCTTTAATAAAATCATTCATATTTCACTAAGATGAATTTGTAGAACCACGCCTTTGGGATTTGCTTTGTTTCTTTTAAATATAAATTTCATCCGGTTGAGGTATTTAGAATTTAGTATTCTAAATTTACATTCCGTTGTACCGATAGGTCTGGCATTTTTTAATCACTCATTTTCATCTGTCATCCCTTATCGTCTCCATTCGCAATCATATGCAAAATTGTCAGATGTAAAATTGAAAAGAACTCTAAATTAGTCCCATGGAACTTTTAATTTAATTTGTCTTTTTAAATAGAGCTATTGATAATGAAACTTGCGGAAAAAATTAAGCCCATGAACTAGCCCAATAATTATTCACCTGATAGGAAACAGTATGGTCGCTGTAATCCAAACCCCCAGTACACCGAAACCTCCAGTAATCCGAACGATCCCTTATTATCATGTTTTTAATTATATTTTTTACCATTTAGAAAACTTCTTTAAAAAGTCTAATCAGTGGAGGGCGGGCCACTGAAAAGAAAAACATTGAAAGCAGCAGGTAAACCTGACGCCGAGCGGGCTTTATATTCACGGTTTTTGCAAAAAAGAGCAAGGCAATTTATAGTCAGTTCCGAATATTTTTTCTGTGGAGTTAAAGGACTGGCAATCACAAGTTACGATTGTTTGTTTAAAAATTGTGTTTTGTTTTAAAATTATATGAAAATAATACTGTAACAGATTTCAATCAAAGGTGTAATGCATAGTTCTGTGTTCTCGTATCTTGTTAAATCTGTATTTTATCCTATAGTATATTGTATTTGTAATTTGAATAACGAAATCTAAGATTGTAGACATCGATAATCCGCAAAGGTCAGACATCTTACGTATTCGGATACTGGGACTATACGGAACATGAAATAAAGTTACACAGACTGGGTACGTAACTTGCTAAGGTAACTAGCTGACAGCCAGCCACGTGTATTGCACTAAGCGTTTCGGTTCAATTTCAAGCTATAAGACTGGCAAAAATCAATTTATAAATTAGATAATTGTGAATAATATTTTTAACGGTTTTTGATTACTGAATATACGATAGCTTTATGCACGAGAAGTTTTTATTCAGGTATTTAAAAACAGAAAGAATTCTTTCCCTTCAAAAATCCATTGCTATAACACCCGAAACCAACAACTGATTCTACTCCACAGAACTTCCACCATATTATATCAAGAAAATTTTGAGTTATTTAGCTCCTAAATAAGAAATGTGCCGAACATCATAACGTTTAAAAAATTAGTCAGCCTTTGTTTGTTTAGACAAGATAGACAAGAGATCCATCGAATATTGACTCCTTCAAAATATTGACTGGTTCACTTAATTTACTTTCTTGTTTAGGTCATCAACTAAAAGGCTGGTTTGAACTGTAACATTTGTAAGTAATGTTACATAGTTTTGTCTTTCGCTCTGTAATTCATCTACTGCGCTGTAAGCTTCTGCCATCTTTTGTTAGTTCAGTGCACTACGTGATGTGTATCGGTACTGGACTTTGTTTTGGTGGGGGGAGCAGCCGGTTGCCGGCAGCTCAGCTGTTTCGCTCTCTCTAACGTTCTCTGTTTTATAAAATGAAACGGCCATTGCAGTTCGTTGTAATTTTCCCCGTAATTAATTTAATAGTTTTTGCCGGATAAATTATATTTTAAATATGGCTTGATCAAATGTTTTCTTCGCCCATTCTAATGGGTTGTAGTTCCAGTCCAACTTCGATTTCTAGTCAACTTCTAGCATAATTTAACAAAATTTATCTAACATAACATTGGACCAGTAAAACATTTCAACTGTAAGGATACAATATGTAATTTGCGATAATAAGAGAAAATGTGCCTTTATGAATACTTCAACATACTAAATTTTCCTGTATCAACACCAATTCACGTCATGCTGTGAAAATCTTGTTTCCTCATAATTTGTAAGATTACTTAAACCAAAAGTGATAAGCATAAATAAAGGTTAAGCGATCTATTTATTGATCTCACCGTGTTGGTATGTAGATTACATTATTTTATTTATGATTATTTACTCATGTTCATGAAGAAGATTTTGGGAAACAGTATTCTGCCCGTTTAATTTAGTCCTAACTTGTGTGAACCTATATTCATTGATACTTTTGAAATAATCTGAAAGTGAATTTAAATTTTCTTAAAACTTGAGTATATTTAAATCTAACCTTCTGGAAAACTTATTGATTTTTTTTTTTATTTAATTATGTAAAGTAATTCTCTTAAAGTTGGTACATGGATAAATTACACTACCTTTATTATTTTTGTAAATTGCATTATGTCAATTTGGTCAGTCTTTTTGTAAAAAAAAAAAATAATATTTTCTTCATCCAGAAATAGGACTAATTTGTGATAACTCTATTTAATCATTTAAATGATTAAAATTATATTTATTTTGATGTAACTGGGTTTTAATGCAACATTATGCAGCTTCTTAAAAATTAAAAAAAAAATTTATGAAACTTAATTTCTATTTTGCTAACGTTAGTTATAATTATTTTCTTTACTTAAATTTGGATCCAAAATTAACTGTAAATTATTTGAAATTTATACATTTATATATATCATTCAAGATTTCTCTTTAAACCTATTCAAAATTTCCTTTTAAGGGTTTATTAAATGCATCATTTTAGAAGGTACTAAATATTCCTATTGTTATTGATGTTAATTTAGTAGTTATTAATATATTTATTAAACATTTTGTTATTTTTCTGGATTTCTTGTATTTTATTTATATGCCACCACAACGTTCTAAACAGTTTTATTTCTTGATCCTTCGCCAAACTTGCCAAAGGGGATAGGTTTTACCTGGAGGCAAGAAGTGATTACAGAACCTTTGGAGGTTTTACTAGGCTAAGTAAATCGAGGAGTGAGATAGTTTACCATTGCCTTCCTCAATGAGTGGAAAAAATACGCTTATCAGCATGCCGGGCCCTCTGAAAAGCACTTTTTTCTACTCTGCAAATGACATCTTTACTTCATTCACCACAGGGTCTGGCTGTATGATGAAATTCATTACTTTCAGAGGAGACAACTGATTATTGTCTTTTGCACATCTAAGCCTTCTGTTGTTAAATTATTCAGTGTTTAATTGGCTGAGCATGTGGTAAGAAACAGAACTATTTATTTCAGCCCTGCAACGAACTGATTGAGTGTAAATTATTTGACACCTGTCTGTTATGGGTATTTAATTTACTTAGGAACCATAAAAACAGACTTCTGCCCTAACGAGAAGCATTCATGAAATCTACCCTAGAACTTGGCTGTATCGTAGATGGGTAGATTGATTTCCCCTCGCACCGTAATCAAAAAAATAAAATTAATAACAATAATTTATGTAATATATTTCTGTTATTTTTTTGTTTATTATGGCAAATACGAAATAAATGTAATTATTATTATTAGGTATCAGTAGTAATAGTATTACAATACTACAGAAATTATAGTTCAAAAATTGAAAAATTTGGTTCTGTTCGTAGAATATTCTGGATATCTTTAGAGATATTTTGAAACTTTCATAAAATCTTATTGTTAGAAAAATATTGGTTTTTAATCGCTTATATCTCTGTACAATTCACCTTAGAATGGACGTAAGTTTGAACATGAAAATATTTCATTGTCAGCTGGTCACCACACAAAGTTTCTGGTCGTTTGGTGTTATTTTATAACCAATAGAAACTTTCTGTTGAACTAGCCCTACAACCAATAATGTAATTTTCTTAATTACATTATACTAATCTAGTTTTAATGCCACAATTATTTCAATACCTTTTTGAACACAAAATCTCTTTGAATTAACATAATTACTTACTAATACTTAACCAGAATAAATTCAAATTTCATTTGTCCTTATTTTACCTCATATTTTGTAAAATGTTAACACGTTTAACATCTGCTTTACATAAAAAAACTTCGTTATATATTTAATCCTTTTAGAGCTTTTAATTTTAATTCCTGTAAAAATATATACGTTTCTGTAAATATAGCTATATTCTTAAATTAATTAACGTCACAAAGAAAGCTAAATATTTATTATATATGATATTACATAAAAGCTTTTAACATTTTTTTTCAGTCATGATATTTACAAACGGTTTATAATGAACTTATTTTATTAAATCGATTTTCTGGAAATGAAATTTTAATTTAAATAAGTTAATTATTTTATGTTCTTAATTAGTTTCTATAATTAAAATAATTAACACGCTGAAAAAAAAATTTTCAATAAAAGTTTAATAAAGGAAAATACTTTTATTAAATAATAATGAAAATTATTGTGTAACTAAGTTCAAACTGTGAGTTCTCGAAAGCTAGAAATACTTTTAAAAATATTTAATCGAAGTTAAAAGAAAATTTATAAAATTGTTATATGTACCTATTTTTAGTTATTTTAAACCACTACCTAGTAAATGTATGAACATTTTAGGAGTTATGTTGAACACTAATATACTGTGAAAGGAATTTATATCCAATAAAATCAAAGAACGAATAATTGGCAATAAATTTACATACCTTATCATCTGAAAGATAAATTTCCATTGAATAACTTAAAAATATTATGTATTATTCTTTAATTAAATTCAGATTTTAATATAATTTGATTTGTTCGGTTGAAACTTATTATAATCGTCATTAAAAATCAATTTTAACTGCGTAAAAACGTATTATTAAAGTTTTTAAGTCATGTCTATCGGAGTTATTACATTTAGTTCGATTATGTGCAGTATTTTTAAATGTACGCGCCTTATCCTTGTTAAATTCATCTTGTTGTTCGTATTTTGCTGTCTCATGGTGATGTCACACATGTTTCATCATCCCTGTACATCTTTCCAGCTTCCTTCCCCTATTTTTCTTTGCAGAGACTTGTTTAGCGTCAAAAAGTGATTTTCCGTATTATTATGCTAAGCTAGGTTGGTTTTCATTTTGAATCATTCACTCACTCATGATTAAATTAAAGTTATGTTTGTTGAGGTTAATTACTATTATTATTATTATTATTATTATTATTATTACTATAATTACTGTTGTTAGGTTATATTGTTCATTATTTCCATTGGTAAGAGAAAGTTGTGTGATTGTTTCACACCAGGTTTTTCATCTCATATAATCTCATATACAATTTACACACCATATTGTGAATACACATGAAACAAGGCCTCTTCTGGTAGGCAACATTACCCAATAAAAACATTAATAAGTACTTACTGTAATAGAATTTTGGGTAAAAGTATAAACGATTTATCTTTTATTGTTTATCATTTCGATTATACTACTGACCGTTATATCGGCCAAAAATATTTTCCCACAGTTTGTTTAACTGATATATCCGCACTTTTACAAAATTATATCAAAAAATATTTCGACTGAAATATTTTCTCAATAGTCATAAAAATTATGCGAAATTATTAAATAAATGTGTCTGTGACATAAAAAATTAATTCCATCCACGAAGGGTTAGGAAACTTTGAGTTTTGCACTTTAACTTGTTATTTTTGAATTTATAGAGATTTTAATATCAGAATTCTTTAATTTAGTAACAATAAATTAAAAATAGTTGAATCCAAGAAAATTAAACGAAGACCTTAAAAAATGAATTTTAGAAATTGAATTTTCGGTGAATTCCAGTTATAACCAGTGGGTTCCTTTGAGAAACATTTTCGGGTCTAACTCTTGGGTGCCCTTCAGGTTTAGCTGTTGGGCGGTATGATCGTAGAGCCACTGTGTGTTCCCATATTGATCTCGTTGACAACTGTGTTCATCTGAACTATGACTTTTCCTACCTGTTTCGCCCCCTTTACTCTATTTATCTTAAGAAAGATAAGTCGAGTAAACACATTGCATCTGTAGTAGTGCGTGTGGATACGATACACTAATGACCGAGCCAGGTCATACCGAACTAACGGAAGGTTGTAAATCAGGTGCGCCGAATGGTGCCGAACGATTCATTTTTTTCTTCTGTTATAGCAACACAGTCATATCCGTTAATTTTCAGTTGTTCATTAATATTGTCCGAACGTTGAACTTAGTTTGTTCCGTATGTGCTCAAATTACTTCTGAACTAAGTATATCAGAGGGTATCAGTGAGTAGTATAAATTAAATGAGAACTGAGAAGGACCTGGAAAGTTACAAACGCCTAGTAAACCTTCGTGTTAAAACATCTGATGCATAATTCTGTGTATGGTTAAAGCGCGTATAAGTTATTGTGATGATTTTATTAAAAGTGTCACATATTTTTCTGAGTCACCGCTGTAGCAGCTGATTCGATAACCAATCAGTCCCCCGATTATCCCTATACCACTTTGCGGCAGACAGTTGAAGTCTTAACAAAGGACTGGTAGTGCATTATTTTAGTTACAACTTTCTCTAGATATCATCGAATTTTTCACCCTATTTAGGAAATGTTTGTACTGCCTTGCGTAGACACAGACGGATGGATAACATTCCAGAAACCATTTTTTGTCTTCTTGAGTTCGTGAAATGTAAACATTATTTTAAATCTAATTTAATTTTTCATAACGAAAATACTTCTTTCTAATTGAGTAAAGAGAAATGAGAATGAGGATGAGTATTATAGCTGTTTACAGAGTTCTGAGAAAATAAAATAAGAACAGAATAACTCTGTGTAATAATATAGTTGTTTATTCAACCTTATTTTTCTAACCTGTATAAAAATGAACAGATTCGTAAGATTAATATTTTATTTCTGATAAAACTGGAAATATAATAATTATTTTCTTTGATATTTTACTTATAACAACATTTAAAAATGTCGGACTCAAAGTGAAGTGGTAAGAATGGTTCTTTTATATCTTTTTAAAGAAACTTAAAACGTCTTTTCCTCTTTTTCAAATGAGTAGAACTAAATAAAAATAATCACGATAACAAGGAAAACAATTAAAAATAAATATTCAAGTTTTGCAGTTAACGGAGTTTGTTTTGAACTGTATTATTTTTGTTATTAATTAGTAAATTCAAGTAGTGTCCCGCTTTAATATCTTTACTTTCCGCCTTAATTAAGTGTTTTAAATACGTGATTGTATAAAGTTAAGTCTTCAAGTGTTATGTTAATTATATTTTTTTATAAATGTTTATCTGTTAAGCTGTAGCGGCCGTAATTTTTAACCGATGAAGACCAAACTCAGTATTTAGTTTCTCCTTACAAATCCAAAAAAATGAGAACGTCGAAGATTTGACTACAAAAAAAGGGGTTTGTACAAAGACAACGATTTTATCGAAAATACTGTAACACCTAAGCCTAGGTTCGTTTAGGATCTCGATTTGATAAATACGAGGCGTGTTCAGAAAGTAAGTACCGTTTTTAAAAAAACCAAGTAAAACAATTTTTTTTCAACACAATTTTATTTCTACATGAAAGCCCAAACCTTAAACTATTTTTCGACATAGTTTCCACCGATGTTCAAACACTTGTCGTAGCGGGTGATCAATTTGTCTATACCCTCTTTGTAGAAGGTTCCCGTCACTGACGTGCACAAAACCAAGAGACTTGGAAGTGCTTTGACTTTTCTCACACGGTACAGTGATGATGGTGAGGATTTTTAAACAAAATTGTGACAGGTGATGAAACATGGGTCCATCATATCACACCAGAATCTAAACAGCAGTCAATGGAGTGGCGACACACGCAATCCCCGAAGAAACAAAAATTCAAGACGACAATGTCTGCACAAAAAATCATGTGCACTGTCTTTTGGGATCGGAAAGGTGTTTTGCTGATTGATTTTCTCCCAAGAGGTGAAACCATTAATGCGGCAAGGTATTGCGAAACCTTAAGAAAACTAAAGCGGGCAATTCAAAACAAATGGAGAGGAATACTCAGTAACGGAATTGTGTTGCTCCATGACAATGCTCGGCCCCATACCGCTGGTGACACTAAACATTGGTTCGATAATTTCGTTGGGAGCAGTTCGATCACCCGCTCTACAGCCCGAACTTGGCACCGTCTGACTACCAATTGTTCCTGCACATGAAGCGCGAGCTAGGCGGCCAACGCTTTGAAACCGACGATGAAGTGAAAACTGCCGTGGAGTCGTGGCTACATTCGTTGGCGGGAACCTTCTACGAAGAGGGTATAGCCTAGACAAATTGATCACCCGCTACGACAAGTGTTTGAACATCGGTGGAAACTATGTCGAAAAATAGTTTAAGGTTTGGGCTTTCAAGTAGAAATAAAATTGTGTTGAAAAAAAATTGTTTTACTTGTATTTTTTAAAAACGGTACTTACTTTCTGAACACGCCTCGTAATAAACAAACTTATAACAACTTATTACAATTATTTATTGACAAAATTAATAATTATATTTAATGATTAAATTTACCCTACTAACAAATAGGCTACTTATAGATTATATAAATTAAATATATAACAAAACTTAAGCTTATATGAACTCGAATAACATTAGATAACTATTCTTTAGAACCAAAACGATTACCTGTCTACAAACACTTGCTACCACCCACATACCCAATTAACGTAACTCAAGAGCATGTTCCGTAACGACACTATTTCGAATAATCTTACACTTTTCATTTACAATTCAAATGTTGACTTATTCACTACAAAGGTGCTAACTGTTTTTATATCTGCTGTTTGATAGTTTCCCAAACATTCGAGATTCTTCACCGCTATTGTGACATCTCGTAGAACGAATCAAAATACAAACAAACTTTTTTACTAGATTCGATTTCTTAGAACTCTTATTCAAAATATGTCATTCATTTCAGTTCAATATCCTTGTGAACACACTCCACCCTATACAATACACAATTTCTTTGAAATAAAACCAACCTATACAAAAATAAACAACCTGTTTTTTTTTTATTTAACGCCCGACTGTTTTGCAAAAACAACCTATTACATTAACCATTTCTAGACTAAACACGAACTACATATATCACAATATTGTGGCAAATATAAAGATAATGGTGTTTTGACAAAATCCCGACAATTGTATGAAATGTAAACAAGTATAATTTGTCACCTGCCGGGCGCACTAGCCTGTATTCAAATATTTGTTTTTCTAGTAATTACACTCGTTTACCCAACCCTTAGCTATTCAGATGCCTAGCTTATCCGGACCACTCCAGATAGGTAAAAACAATTTTAATTCGTAAAATCGTAATATCCTACATAAAAATTTGAATAAGATTGCTACCTACATGTAATAGATTATATTTTACACGGTGTAATTTATGCAGTTTTGTGCTCTAGTCAAATTTATAATATTCATAGAGGAAAGTTATATGGGCTGTATTGTTAAGGCATTAGTGCTTCAGAATAAATATTTCATGCATGATAACGTATTTGATTGGTGAACCATCAATGGACAACATCATGGCGTACTTGGAACAGCACCCCGACACCACAACGGCTGAACTTATAATGGTAAAACCATTGCCCAATCATGTTGCTTTTAAACGCCATGTAAAAATAAAGCAAAGAAAATAAATAAATATTGTTTTGTAAAGAAACACTAAACACCTGTAAATATTTGTATAAACTTTGGGCTACTTTAATGTGTTTTACCAAAATAAACTATAGATAAACGGTAAGTTTTCTCATTACATTTTGTTTTTATCATTTTCCTATTGTTTTTGTTTATCCGAATTCTCGATTTTCCGGGTAGCTTCCGATTCAGATAAACGACACAGTACAGTATATTGAAATAAATACAATTACGGAACCAATTCCCCAATAAGTATTAGGCCTATGTGCTATGAATTTATACGACGTAACTAAAGTAATTAAAAATAATTGCTGCATATAAAATTGGTAAAGGATTTAGTGGAAAATAATAATAAAAGTAAATCAATAAAGCGGACTTAATTGCTATTTAATACCATAAATAATAAGTAATTGTTTTCATTGAAGTTTTTGATGTCATTAGTGTCGACAATTAAACTCGTACTTCCTGTATTTTAATCGCAAATAAACTCTTTGAATACATTTAACTAGTCCATTACACACATTAATATTTCATCTAAAAATCGTTTACTAATAAATAGCAATACATCAGACAAATAATTTTGTTAAAATTTTACATAAAATAAATTTTCCTCGATAATCTCCATAAATTAATTAAATTTTTTAAAGGTTTTTATGTTATCAGTTTAAAAATATTTTTCTGTAAGGTATTCAATATACATTTTCCTTCGCTTTGATGAACAAATACAAGCTCTTTGTCGTAGAATCTAGAAACTAATATTTATTTTAAAGAAGTAGAGAAGAGGAATACTTGAACAAAAAAATGTTGAAACTGTAAATTGTTTGCTTAAAGTGCTGATGGAACGTTATGTTTCTGTGCAGATCTTATTTCATTCAAAAATAATTCTACCTTCAGTTCTTTATGAAGATCTGCGATTCTCCCATCCGTGGAGCATGAAAGGGTCTCAATTGTTTGATGAGCTCTCAGATCGCAGGTATAAAAAAAAACAGTTAGCGCCTTGTAGCGAGTTAGTGTAGTTGTACTGTAATAGAAAAAAACTTGTCGGGCATCTTGTCGAGCGTTTCATAAAAATATCTTTGCACCTGTCCTGAATTACGTTAATCGTGCTTTGCGTACGGGTGGTATCAAGTGGTTGTATATTAGGTGCAAGTGAAACATTATAGGAAAATGGAAAGAAAATATAAATATCCCTTTCATGAGACGACGTACCTCATGATTAGGGAAATTTTAAAAAAAGCCTACTTTCAATTTATGGCAGAAATCGTTAGTTATTTCTGTATCAACTCTTTTAAGAGTAACCGGATAACATTATTTTTGTTTCCAAATACTGACTTTGATTTCTTGACTTCCGGCTTTTGGTCCTCTTCAAACGCAATCCAGGTCTACCAACTTTTTGTCTAGATTACGAATAGGAAAACTGTTCGTTGTTTCTTTGTGGTTTCTGGCATCAGGATGTGATGGTACGGACGGACATAGGAAAATTATAGATGAAAATTTTTAAAATTGCCACCAATAAATTTTAAAATAGGGTGTGAAATGGAAGGTATTTTCAAAAAGAGTAAAGAAACCAAAAGGTGCTAAATGGTCAGATGAAACACAAACAAAAGTTTGAAGGAGTATGAATAGAATGTGTAAAGCATGAAGACGGATAAAAATGTGAAATCAATTTTGATATAACTTAGTTGACTGAATTATAAAAATATTTTCTCTGAAATATTTTAAGATATGAAAAATAAAATGTATGAGTGCGAAGTGAAGCAAACGAGGAGAACTAGTGTTTAAAGATAAAATAAAATATCAAACGTATTGTACTATTCAATAGGCTACACAAAAATAGTGCAGTTTGGATGGATCGTTTCCTCTATTGGCATATTTGCACTTCTTAGAGGAAAATTGCTGACATAGTTGGCAGTACGTTAGAAAATTTCGGAAGATTCTTATCAGAGATTTTATGTGAGTTTTATTCTAAGAATTTCTTGCGTAGACATTCCTTTTTGTAACTTACGGATGAATAATTTTTTCACGAGTACAAAACTATGAAAGGTGATTTCCTACACTAATCTAAAACTATAAATTTTCTATAGAATACATTTTTTTATAGTTTATTACTCATGTTGTGACGTTTATTCCGGAGGGGGTTTTTCAGGATTTCTATTAATTAACTAAATTAGTATAAATTATTTGTAAGAATACGGAAACTATTGAAAGAGACACATGGTTTATTTTTTTTTTTTTTTAATATTACTTTAAATTTGTTTTTTTATTTTTATATTTGAAGTATTTAAAAACAGAAGAGGTAGAGGTGTAAAAGATATACTGGTCAAAGTTATATTCTCTGAGAGTACGGAATTTAATTATACACCCAGACCCTGTGGTGGAAGAAGTGAAGGTGGCATTTGCAGGGTGGAAAGTAGATGCTGTTCAGAGGGTTCAGCATGCTGATAAGCATACTTTTCCACTCAGTGAGGAAGGCCCTGGTAAACCGCCTCTCTCCTCGTTTTACTTAGTAAAACCTCAAGAGGTTCAAACCAGCCTTTCGGCTGATGACCTAAACAACAACAACAACATTACTGTACGACAATTTTAAGCTTGTATTAATTAATATTCACCCAAAATATAGCTTGGCTGAATATTTTAAGTTTTGTTAATGAGCTAAAACTTGAACATTTTAACTTAACTATCTACGTCTGGTGGTCCTGGACAGTTTGACAGCTTCTTAACTAAGAAAACGCGGGAATCTCTTGAAAATGAATGTTTTAATTTATAAGAGAATAATAATAATAAAAATAATTTGTGTTATCTAACAACAGCTATTAGTATTAGTAATTAGTAAGTTAGGTAGGCTACGTGTTTATTTTGCGTAATTAAAATTTTTGATAATAAACGAATCCTGACATGATCGAAATAAATCCTAAACCACTTCATTTAGATACATGAATTTATACTGATTTTTTGTTGTTTTTTTTCTGTTTTAGGTAGGCTATGTGATACGAAAAACAATTTTTAGTAACTCGTACAAAGTTGCAGTAGTATATTGGAAATGTCAAAGAAACTCCTCCGAATTTTACGACTAAATCCAAACAGCTATTATCGTATACGCTTGTTCTTCATGCGTGACAGGTAAACAAATAATTTAAATAATTTTATTAACTTTTGTTAAATTTTAGTATAACGAAAAGTTTTTACTTATTTCTATCTATTTCAAATATGTGCGTAGAAAAATTTTCAAAGCGAAATTGCCTGTTATATGTATTGGTGTAAATATCGGGTGAAAACTCGATTTAGGAAAATCGACATGAAAACAATACTTCCCTTCCTATGTAATATTCATACAGGGTGATTCACAAAGATATGCAGAAACTTTAGGAGCTCATTGTACATGTAAAAATAATGAAAAATGTTTACATACTAATGGGTCCGAAAATGCTTCGTTTCTGAGTTACGGCTAGCGAAAGTTTCGCCCGGATTTCAGCTCACCAGGTGAAATGAGGTCTTCCTAAAATTCTGGTTAGGTAGATTAAGGGGCGAATTCAATCATTTCTTATGGTTTTTGATCTGATAAATTGAAAAAAACACGTCCCAGAACTGTAAGTTAAATAGTTTTTATAGAAAAGCAGTGTCAAATGCAAAAAAATGGAGTGAAAAACACATTTTTTCATCTTTGGGCAAGAATAACTTTGTTATTTCACCAATAAACAGTTAAAAATTTTCAATAAAACATGTAGAAAATTTTATTCTGAACAAATTGATGTAAATAAAGTACACAGAAAGCAAATAGATGTTTGATTAAATGAATTTTTATTCATAACAGTACAAAGTAAAATTAACCGGAAAAAACAAAGATGAAAAAAATGTGTTTTTTTCACTCCATTTTTTTGCATTTGACACTGGTTTTCTATAAAATCTATTTAACTTACAGTTCTGAGATCGGTTTTATTCAATTTATCAGGTCAAAAACCATAAGAAACGATTGAATTCGCCCCCTTAATCTACCTTACCAGAATTTCAGGAAGATCTAATTTCACCTGGTGAGCAGAAATCCGGGCAAAATCTTTCACTAACCGAAACGAAGCATTTCCAGACCCATGTTTATATAACATTTTTTCTTAATTTTTACATATACAATGGGCTCCCAAAGTTTTTTCATATCTTCGTGAATCACCCTGTATAGGCAAGAAAATGTAAAAATATCATAAATCTCTCTTACAATAATATCCTAGTAGTTGAAAATCGCTTAACGTAATGTAGCTATTTAAAAGTTAGTTTTTAATTTCCTGATATTTTTGTTGCTACATTTCATTCTCTCATTCTTACTTTAGTGGCTTCCTCTTGTCGCTACGATCATGAATTCCTTTCATTAAACATTATTTTTGTGTCTACGTATTTATTGAACTTCATATCTTTCATCACCGTTCTTAGTTCTGGTTCCTCAGACATTCCTTTCTCTCTTACACAGTCTTAACATCAAATTTATAATAAGAAAAAAATATTCTATTTCACAATATGCCCGATACATTTTGCTTTCCTTTAGTTTAAACTGACCGTGAGTTCAAATGCATACAATGGTTATCATTCATTCTATACAGGTGTCTGTAACAATTCAGGCTTTTTTGTAATCGTTTTCATAAATCGTTCATATTCCTCGTAGAATTCGTTTCTACCTCGTAGACTAATCTAATGTCCGTCTATTATCTAAGGACCCTTTTATTTTACGGAGGATCTTTCTCTTAAATTTCTCATATAGGCAAGTAAATATTCAATATAATTATATTCATATAAGGGGGCGGAGCAAGAGAAAATAACAATTTTTTTTAATGATTTTTTTCTTTTAAAAACTTGACTGACTCTCCCCTTAACGTAAAGGCTTATTATTTTACGTGACAATAAAGTTATATATTTATTTGCAAAACTATTAACTTGTGTAGCAACATATTGTTTCTAAGCTTTGGTTTGATATTTTATCACTACATATCAATTATTTACTTTGTAGATAAATGAAAACAATTATAAAACAAACGGCTCGCCTTTTAGGACACATAAATGTTTTATTTATCTAATCATTTATAAGGAATATAAAGGTATATTTGCATCTATCACATCATTTTCCGGTTTATAACGTCAGGGAATATATGATACAAAGGGAAAAGAACATGTACCGACTTTAGGGAATTCATTATTCCTATCGGGATTTGTGTTCTGTGTTCCAATGTCCCTTCGCATTAATATCAAAGAACCCGTTTTTCAATGTAGGAACACGACGTGTGATATAAAATATTCAATGTACCAATTTACACTCGCCTTGACATAATTTTATCATTTTCAATTCACAATAGAATTAACTCCAGTAATTCAATGGCTTTCTGGTAGTTGATAATAAAGAGATCTATATTACTGATTAACAAAATATTTTTAAAACTATTTACTTACTGAGATATTTGGTAGGTTATATCGGACTACCGGACGTATTACTTTTTCTTGCTGATGTGAGTACATAAGAAGGAAAATATTGTTTTCATGTAAATTTTCCAAATCGAGTTTTCACCAGATATACACGTTTTCAGACCCTGTGAACCCAAAAAACATGTTCTTTGCGGCTGGTTTGTGTGTGTGTGTGTGAACAAAGTATCTAAAAACGAAATATCGTACGAAGTTGAAACGTGAAACATAAGTTAGGTACTACGACAGAACCGGATTCAAACATTTTAATTACAATCGGTCAACCGTTAAACCATTAAAATCGGAAATAGTAGTTTGTTCGTGTCACTTTTTTACTTTTTTGTGATTTTCTCAAAAACGGGTGCAACGATTTTTTTTAAAAAAATGGGCTCATTTACTACAATTTTTATGCTCTACATGATAGGGAAGGCGTCATGTCTGCTGAAATTCTTGGAGAGGCTGCTCTCTCGTAGAAAAAAAAGGTTTTTTTAACATTTCGACCGTAATAGTTTGTGTATTTTAGCACAAAAATGTACATAGTGATAGTTGTAGACAATTTAAAAATCTACAACGTTTTTAACCAAACATTTCTTTGTATAACACTTAGTTTAGTGGTAATTAGTGATTTTTTTTAAATTTTTTTAAAAATAAAAATCTGTAAAAACATGAATTATAATAGATTATTTTTTCGAGAAGTTGGCAGCAGCCCGTATAACATTCATTTGTTTACTAGGTATATCAAAACTTGTTTCTTCGGGTTTTGTTGTGTTTTAAATTTTTCGTTGAAAAACGTGTTTAAGTACATATTGTAGTTTTGGACGAAGCGTCATTAAAATTCCACAGATGTTCATAATAAATAAATGTTAAGTTTCCAGGAGGCCGTTATTAGTTCATCAACGTTTACTAACCTAAGATAAAAAAAATTTTGTGTGAACACTCACACGACTTTCCAATGCTAATGTTAATAATAAAACGTATAACATAATGTTTAATTATTAGTTAACAATGTAAAATTAAAAACATTATCTACTTTTAATCATGAGTGAATGACGTAAAATAAAAATCAACCTCTGTTCGACTTAAAATATGGGAAATCAATAATTGACGCTACACTAGGCTCTGTAGTGAAAAATACTTCATATAAAAGATATAGATTTTTAACCTTCTCTTCCCTATATGGATATTATAGGAGGAAAAGTATAGTTTTCATGTCGATTTTTCAAAATCAAGTTTTCACCGGATCTACACGTTTTCAGGCCCCCTGAACCCAAAAACGTGTTTTTAGCGATTGGTGTGTGTGTGTGTGTGTGTGTGCGTGTGTGTGTGTGTGTGTGTGTGTGTGTGTGTGTGTGTGTGTGTGTGTGTGTGTAAAGAGAATATATTTTCAACAACGAATAATTTTACGAACTTGAAACTAGAAGCTTAAGACAGCAACTACTACCGGACCCGACACGAACATTTTCATTAAAATCGGTCAACCAGAAGTAGTAGTTTATTCGTGTAATTTTTCACTTTTTTGTGATTTTCTCAAAAACGGCTCTTACGATTTTTTTGAAAATCGCCTCATTTAGTAAGTTTTTTATTCTCTACTAGATAGGATAGACGCTATGTCTGCTGAAATTCTTGGAAAAGCAGTTTTCTTGTATTGTGGAAATTTTGGTTTTCTTTAAGATTGTGATCTTTTTGTATAACGCTTAGTTTAGCGGTAATTAGCAATTTTGTGTTTTTTTCTCACGAAAACGTGTAAAATAATCAATTTTTTTAATATTCCAGCCTTAGCATGCATTTTACGTCAAAAGTGTGTAATCAAATAATATATAGGGAATTAAAAGATCTACGACTTTTATTCTTGAGCATTTTTCTCTACAGAGTCTAGTTTAGCGTGAAAGAGTGATTTTTCTATTTTTAAGCCGAACTGTGGTTTATTTTCCTCTTGGCATCTTTCACTCATGATTAAAAAAAGGTTATGTTTTTTTGAGGTTAGTTTTTTGTTTATAAGTAATGTTAGGTTATATTGTTCAGACTCATTCCTGAGAGAGTATGCTTAATTAAACCTCGACCATCAAAGTACACCGGCAACCATTATTTAGTATAAAATTGACTACCTTTACTAGAATTATAACCACGGAACCTTCGTCTCCGAAAATTAGAAAATCAGCTGTTAAACAGCTGACTCGTGGCGACTACTTTACCACTTGACCTACCCGGTGAACTACAACAAAAATATAATGCCAAAATTATAAGATATCGTAAGAAAAGTCTTAACACTAACTATTATTATATTAACGGGTGTTTTATTAAGGACGCAACCCTGATTATAAGAAGATAGAAGTAATACATCGGTAAATTTTCTGTCCCCCAATCGGTATGTTGGCAACAGTGTACTCAAGGCCAACTACCTAAGACAGTTAACATGTTTCAGTCAAGCATTAGTGTGGTGACAGCAGTCGTTTCGTTATATTGTGTCAGCAATAGTTTTTTCCAAGGAAGAACGCGTATTTATTGTAGAGACTTACATAGCGAGTAAATCTTACAAATTTGTGCAAGATAAGATTCAGTTGAAATTTACCCGTTCTGCCGTTCCGAATAAATCGTCAATATTGCGTTTCATAAATAAATTCCGTAGAACTGGGAGTGTACTCGATGAGAAACCACCTCGCCAGCCAACAAAGTTAACCGCGGAAGTTCTTGAAGATTTGAAAAATCGTTTGACTCAATTACCTAAAAAATTGCTTAGAATATTATCATCGCAAGCTGGGCTAACATTAACTACTGTTACATTAACTCAATTACCTAAAAAATTGCTTAGAATATTATCATCGCAAGCTGGGCTAACATTAACTACTGTTACATTAACATTAACTACTGCGTTGGCGTAACTCATGGACTGAAAGCTACAGACCATCAGAAAGGTTTAGCAGAAAGCTACATTTTCGATAACTTCCGCGGTTAACTTTGTTGGCTGGCAAGGTGGTTTCTCATCGAGTATTCTCAGTTCTACGGAATTTATTTATCAAACGCAATATTGACGATTTATTCGGAACTGCAGAACGGGGACATTTCAATTGAAACTTATTTTGCACACATTTGTAACATTTACTCCCTTTGTAAGTCTCTACAATAAACACGCGTTCTTCCTTAGAAAAAACTATTGCTGACACAATATAACGAAACGACTGCTGTCACTACACTAATGCTTGACTGGAACATGTTAACTGTCTTAGGTAGTTGGCCTAGAGTACACTGTTGCAAACATACCGATTGGGGGACAGAAAATTTACCGATGTATTTCTTCTCTCTTCTTATAATCAGGGTTGCGTCCTTAATAAAACACCCGTTATTTATTTATCTACCCGAAATTCAGAACAAGAAAATTCTCCGTGATTTAGTAACAATCAAGTTAATGTATTTGTAAATAAATATTTATTGTAAATAACAGTTCTTCAATTATAAAGATAATAGAAAGTGAGTAATATTATTCAGGTAGGTAAATAAATTTACCTTAAATAAGCTAATTAATTAACAAAACTTGTTGTGTTTATATGTTGTTTGTTATTGTTTATTTAATAAACACGCTAATATTGTTTAATATAACTACAAAATAGCACAGTGTTTCCGGAGTCAATGTTATAGTCATTTTTAAAGAAAACTATATCGCAGAAGCTGTTTAAACAGATTTCCTTCATGAAATTTTATCGTTTAGTTTTAAACCAATAACGCGGTATATATTTCTAAAGTAACGACCGTTTGGTCATAAAAATATTTGTTATATATATTTTTTATTGTTTTAGTTCCTACGAATCTATTTAACTTTCCTACATAATCGCCGTTCATTTTTTAGCATTTTTGGTACCGCTGCATTAGATTCTTTAATTGCTCTGCATAGAAGTTTGCCATTTAGGAATCGAACCGGTTGACAACAGTAGTTCCTCCCAATTATTTTACCACTTTGTAATAGGCAACGTGGCATGGATATCCTACACCTTTGCAGAAACAAAATTATTGTCAATGCTGTCCCGTCATTCTAATTTATCCTAACAAATAAATTGAACCTATCTCCTTACTGAAATCGGAAAATGATCTTTACAGGTTTTTGGGACATAAAAGGATTCTTTTGGTAACCGGAAGTTGGACAACAGTTGCAGTTGATATGTACTGCAAATTGCACACATAGATGGAACGTACGACACAAAATAGATGGCGTCCGGAACTGTCCTCCGTGGTAATGTGTGTCCTTATGCCACCGCCTGAACAATGAATAAAATTCAAGATTTTGGTTCGGAACTTTCAGATAACCTGTTTTACAATCTCGATCTTGCACCTAGGAACTAATTTCTTCTTTTCGTATTTGAAACAGTGGCTTGGTAGAAAATGATTTGAATATGACGACTGCCGTTGATGAAACTCACAACTGGCTCAGTTCCCAATAAATTATATTTTATTTTCCCAACTATAACCCTCATTAATACGGCTATATTTCCTCGAGTTTTGATGTTTGTCCAGTATTTCTTCATTCATTGGCACTGCTGTTCTCTCCTATTTTTAGATTTAATTTTTCTTTGAAACGTTGTTGCATTGTACTATCTGTTGCCTAACTGAATACGAAAGGAGAATAGTATTGTTTTCATGTAGATTGTGTAAAATGAAATTTTAACGGAAACACACGTTTTTAGACCCCTTGAACCTAAAAAAAAACGTGTATTTAGAATATAATCTTTTGTTTGCGAACAAAATATCTCAAAAATATCGTAAGAATCTAATGTCGTTAACATTTAGAACTTAAATTAGGTACCAAAAAGGAGCTTGACACGAACATTTTCATTAAAATGGGTCAATTGGAAGTAGTAGTTTAATCGCGAAATTTTTCACATTTTAGAATTTTCTCAAAAAGGGCTTCTACAATTTAAAAATAAAATTATCTAATTTATTACATTTTTCATGTTCTACAAGATACAGTAAGCGCCATTTCTGCAGAAATTCTTAGGAGTGTGCTTTCGTGGTAATTTTTATCAAAATTGTGGTCTTAACATGCATTTCAGGGCAAGTTTATATAATTAAAGTTGTAAGAAATTAAAAAAACCTACATTTCTTATTTCAAGCGTTTTTCATAACGCTTAATTGAGCGGCAATAATTTTTTGTATTTTGCACATGAAAATTTATAAAAGTATGAGATTTTAAGATTAGAGCCTTAGTATGCATTTTACAACAAATACAATATTTTGACATATTTTATTACATATTTTGCAATGAAATTTTATGTATAGGTAAGCACTCGAAAGGCTAGATTGAAAATCTAACATATTTTCTGAGTGTGACGAGTCGTGAGCTATTTTTAATCGCCTTTTCACAGAGTCCGTATTAAATTGCCAGTCCTTACAAAAATCATCTACTCTCCACCCTCCGAATGATACCTTCACTTCATTCTCATCAGGGTCTGATTTTAAAATGAAATTCATGATTATCAGATGACAAAACTCTGACTAGAGTAATTTAAACACCTACATCTTCTGTTCTTGAATGTTTTTGTAATTTAAGTGACAGATCACTTTTTAAAAACAGTAATACTTATTTTTAAGTCTTAGTCTATCAAATCGAAGGCAAAAGAACAACACTGAATTTTTTATTAGGCCGAAATAAATTTTATGCATCTGAAATACAAAGCGGAATAATGCATGAATAAAGCCAGAAATTTTTTTTAAATTACACCAACCCTTATTACCACCAATTCCTATTCACAATTGTTTATTGATTCTTGACCGATGCTCGTTGGTGAAGCAAAACTGGAATCATGTTATAAAACGGAATCAATCAGGTAAATTTTCTTATCCGGTGTGATATTGACTGTGATCCTCAAGACGTTATGAATCAAAAATTTAAGTTGACTCCTATGTATCAAAATTTCTGATTCATAATTGTGAAATATCATTCACTAAAATAAGATGCATTACTGGCCAAAAATTTGGTTTCTATAATCGAAAAACCCGGGAAAATAAATCACTCGCGTTTTTTTCTCCTTATTTTTTTCAATGAACATTCGTGATTTAAAAAAACCCGTGCAAAAATTTCATAGTAACAGGTAACAATTTCAAGTTCGTTCTGTTCCCTTACAGATCTCTATAATGTGGTATTAGGTATTTGGTCAGTAATACCAACGAAGATAACGTAGAATCTCGTGAAGAAAGTACATACTTATGTTCTGCCCTATACTTAAGACGGTGACATTGGGTGGACCTTATGTCAAAATCTCACTCGACGGTGACGCCCAGTACGAGTACGGAACAATCAGCAAGCACCATTCATACGGATAACGTAACGCCGAAACACGCTATTTAATTGGTTGATATCGGTCTGACGTAGTACAGTAATATAACCTCTCTGATTTGACAATATTAACCAATCAAAATGACGCAAGCGAAGATATCTGATTGTTTAGAATGTGGGCTTTCTCATTGGCTGAAAATACTAAACTCTGATTGGTTAGATATTATCTGAGCCGTTGACGTCACACGCGCATCATACTCAACTTGGCCCGCCTTTTTCACGGAGCATATAAAATCCGTTTTTTGTATACCAGTTACATCTGATACATACGTTTTTGTATCTGTTAAACACAATAATAGTGTAGGTCAAAACTCTTATGTGAAGTAAGGTTTGGAGAAGTTCATTTTTTTTTGATTTTGGATCTTTTAGTTAACTGGAAATTTATGAGTAAAATTTATATTTTCTACATAAGCTGTATAAACCTATAACCGTAAACACCTCATTCGTAAAGATGAGGAAAAAAAGGAGTTGGGCGACGGAAATCGCTAAAATGCATGAGCGAAAGAATAAGCATGAAAATTATTATAATCTTGATAGGTATTATTTTATAGAGTGTAAGGCCTAAATGAGTTACTGTTTATTTATTTATTTATTTTATTTAGTAAAATATAGCTACCTTAAAATTAAATTTCATCACTATACTAAGCTATGTACAATATTTTAAACTGAATATACTTATTTTTTTCTAACAATCTAACTCAAAATTCTTAGGTGATTGTCATACTATGCGTGTTTTTCTGGTAGATATAATACCGGTATGTGCTTCGTTTGTACAGCAATATAAATCGCCAAATACCGTCCGGTGATAAGCTAATTTGTTCGCAGCATTTTAGGTAGAAGTAATGTTTGTTTAAACAAATGCAATTTGTTTGGATTTAACGACTATGGCACTTTGTTAAATAACAAATAGAGGTAAGTCACATCCGGTGTAAAGCTTCACAACATAGTGTCTGTTCAGTTTGTCTTCTTCGGGGATTTTCGTATGTACGGTAAACAGACCATTTACGTACAACTTATATTTTAGTTTACAGCCCAGCCAAGATTAGTGCTTATTTGGTTCAGACAGTTTATTAAGTGAAAATGAGTTTTGTGAAGTGTTTGTGTTCATTTACTGCTAGTGAAAAATTAAAAGTTCGTCTTGAAGCAGAAGAAATTGGTAACCATGCAGCGGGCCGTAAGTATGACATTCCGGAATACAGTGTTAGAGATTGGAGAAGGAAAAATGAGAAGCTTCAAGAGTCCAATAAAAACAGAAGAGCATTTCGCGGAGGAAAACGAAAATTTCCATAAGTAGAATTTTCTTTTTTTGTTTTACGTCCGACTGTTCACAATTACTACTGATGCAGACGGTGAAGGATGAAATTAATTTTGTAACGTATGAAAATATGCCGTGCCTGAATGGGATTAAAACCCAATAACGCATGATGAGAGGCGAGCACGTTACCAACTACGTCAATGCGGCCGGCCATAAGTAGAAAAACAGCTATTGTCCTACATTGAAGACGTTCGTCAAGAAGGGTTGGCAATATCAATGGAGACGGCAACTGTAAAGGCGAAAGGAATTATATTCATAATTCAGTAATTAAATTTCGTTGAGTAATTGAATGGTCCTTCTAATATGAGTTTTAATTACCTAGATTTTATAATTTCTTAAAAACTTACTCTCGTTTTTGGGGCGCGCGTCTTACGCGGGGGCGCATCGTACACGAGTAAATACGGTAATATTTGCATATATTAATCTTAATCTAAGTCTAATAATTCTATTTAGAATACTGGCAAATTAATGATTGATGTTAATTTGAATCATCATCACTATGTTGATTAACATTCTATTTACATTGACAAGAGAAAGTCGTGTGAGTGTTTTAACTAATTATGTTTTTAATTTTAAATAATTTGTTTGTTTAAATTTTACATTAAAACTAGACGAAAAATATTCTGTTCATACAAACTTTTTATTTATATGAAAAAATTCCTAGTAAACTCCCTGAATTAGTTTTTAAATTTAAAGTATAAAATATTATGTTAATTTATGCATAAGATTTTTTAAACTACGTATAAGAGTTTGGAGTTTCAATATATTGTAAAATTTGTTATTGTTAGAAACTTATACAATAAAGAATAAATGTTCCAGTAAAATGTTTTACCCACGTTCAACTTGATAAAACCACTTGGTATTCAGTTATATAATGCCTCTATTTATTTAAATTCCCTGTTTTATTGTTCATAATAAACATACAAATTTGTTGTTTAAGTACCTTTATTATTTAAGTAGTCCCGAGTTTGATTTTAAGCTTATACCACTTATGTTTATAAGTACTATTACACTACGTCTGCGCATCACATAAAATTTATGTGCAAATATTACTTTCATTATATTCTACGTAATGGGGTACAAAATACAAACATTATATCTATTGATATCTTATCATTAACGTAAATTAATATTACTAAGAAAACCTTATCTCATATTTACTTTATTCTGCTCTATATATTTTTTCCTGGTATAGGGACAATTTTATACTACGTGAGGTAACTTTAGACTTTTCTGAAAAATCTTTATGAAATCCACATTGTCAGCATTCACTCACTACAGGATTTGTTCTTTCTTCTGTCCACCCGGTGTTCTGTTTTTGCTCTTCATTGAATTCCTTACAGTTGGTATTTATTTGTATGAATTTGGTTCGGTTCATTAAGTTTTGTCAGAATAGTCACTTGAGTCACAAATTTGCCTTTGTTTGCAACGAGAGGTAAAGGGGGAAAAGCATCAGTGCGCGTGCCTGACTGCTTTAATTTCAGTACGACAAACATAACAGTTTATACTATACCCAGAGCATATACAGTATATCGCGGAACCTTTTGTAGGTTAACTGTTTCTTACAGAAATGTCGGTTTTTCGAAAACGTGGTCGAACTATTCACAGTGTAGAACGAAATCTAATATGCAATGTAATAAAATGCTACCTATGAAGTTGAAGCTACACAAAAATACCTCTTAACAAAAGCCGTGAGCGAGCAGCTAACTACTGTGATTTTTCTCTTTCCACAATTCGGGAAATAACGAAGAAAATTAAGGACGTGAAGAAGCTATTCTTTAACAGTTTTGTTGACACCTGGTAAAAACAACAAAACGGTTAGGTAAACACTAGAGAGACTAATAATGAAAACGTCGGTGACAGCAATAGTAAAGAAGGCGATTCGTTCGTTATTACAGTAAATCTAACATTTCTAGGCATGTAATTAAGCTGTACGCAATATTACAGGTGATATTTATTTCTTATTAGGTTTCTGAAGAAAACATTTTCTCGGAATAAACTACAGGTTACAAAATGTATGTAGAAACTGCACGGTAGTGAAATATACGAGTAGTGTCTCACTGTTAAGGTTGGCAGCACTGCAAATATTTCACTTCCCTTTCTCTCAGCCCATACATACTCGAAAGGCTATCTCGTGACTTCAGTCACGAGCTAATATGGGGGTTTTCTCAATATCCTTTCTGACTTTTTTGGACCATTTATCCGACGCCTTAGGCCTATTTATTAGTGTCTTAAAATTTAGTTTTGTAAACCGGTTGCCATCCGTTCTGTACAGAAGTCCGTAAAATTTAAGTTTTATTTTTGTAATTGTTACCATTAATTGGTTATTTTTCTTGTATAGTTCTTCTCGACCTTTTGTAACCTATATTGTCCGTTTACTATTTACAGACCCATCACCTTACGGATGATCTTTCTCTCAAATTCCTCTGATATTACGCTTACCAAATCTTTACACATATTTACGCATCTTTACACACACAAACATGCGTGCGCGCAAACGCACACGCACACACCAATCGTTACAAAAATCTTGTTTCTGTTCACGAGGTTTGAAAACGTGTGTTTCTGGGGAAAACTCTATTAATTTAGAAAACTCGCAATGAAAATAATAATTCCTGCCCTATATAAATTCATATGGGTAAGGGAAAGGCGAAATATCTAAAGAAATGGCTGTTGCTATATTTATTTAGCAGAACTTCCGTTCTAGAGCCATTGCACTCTCAGTTGAAGGTGGACGAATTAAAGAAATATTAAAAACCACTTGTGACAACACACTATAAAACTAAAAATCTGGTGTGAAACACTCACACAACTTTCTCTTACCAATGCAAATAGTAAACAATAAACCAAAAGTTAGTAATAAACATTATAAATAAATAAAAACACTAACGTCAGGAAACATAACCTAATTTTAAACATGAGTGAAAGACGCAAAATGAAAACTAACCTCAGTTTGGCTTAAAAATATGGAAAATTACTCTTTCACGCTAAACTAGACTCTGTAGAGAAAAACGCTGTAATAAAGGTTGTAGATCTTTTAATTTCCTACAAATTTGATTATACTTTTTTGTCGTAAAATAAGGCTGAAATCTTTATAAAATCGATTTTTCACACGTTTTCGTGAGAAGAAAAACAGAAAATCGCTAATTACCGCTAAACTAAGCGTTACACAAAAAAATGTTTGAAATAAAAGTTGTAAGTTTTAAAATTCTCTACAACTTTTATTGTACTTTTATGCGCTAAAATGCATACTAAAGCAGCAATTTTAAATAAATTATTTTTTACGTTAAAACAGCCTCGTTAAGAATTTCAGCAGACGAGACGCCGACCCTATCTTGTAAAGCATAAAAAATTTAGTGAACTTAGTGATTTAAAAAAAATCGTAGGACCAGTTTTTGAGAAAATCGCAAAAAAGTGAAAAATTACACGAATAAACTACTACTTCCGATAGACCTATTTTGATGAAAATGTTTGTGTTGGGTCCGCTAGTGGTGTCTAACTTAAGTTTTAAGTTTCAAGTACGTTCGAGGTTTCGTTCGTGAGATATTCTGTTCACACACATACACACAGACACACAGACGCACAGACACACACACACAGACCAATCGCTAAAAACATGTTTTTGGGTTCAGGGGGTCTGAAAACGTGTAGATCCGGTGAAAACTCGATTTCGAAAAATCGACATGAAAACAATACTTTCCTTCCTATATATATATATATATATATATAATATAATATTATATATAATATTATATATTATATAGGAAGGAAAGTATTGTTTTCATGTCGATTTTTCGAAATCGAGTTTTACATGAAAACAAAATCGACATGAAAACAATACTTTCCTTCCTATATAATATATAATATATATATAAAACTCGATTTCGAAAAATCGACATGAAAACAATACTTTCCTTCCTATATATATATATATTATATATTATATAGGAAGGAAAGTATTGTTTTCATGTCGATTTTTCGAAATCGAGTTTTATATATTATATATTATATATATTATATATTATATATTATATAGGAAGGAAAGTATTGTTTTCATGTCGATTTTTCGAAATCGAGTTTTATATATATATTATATATTATATAGGAAGGAAAGTATTGTTTTCATGTCGATTTTTCGAAATCGAGTTTTCATATAGGCAAGAGAAAGTAGAAATGCGAAAACAGACTTAATCTATGTTGGCTTTGAAGAAAAAGCGAGCAAGTTGGCTTGGCAATGGTAAAATATAATAGCAGATAAAAATTTAAAAAAATCTTTTGTAGCATAGGTTTGAGTGTAATCAAATGTTTTGAATAGCAGCTCAGAATTAAACTTACTGGGGGACATACATATTCGACCATTCACCAGGTTTCAGTCCTACACTGAATAGAGTTACTAAAGGTAGAAATGTTTACCAGGTTGCCTATACTAGCGTATATAGCAGGCTTGGGTTGCTATTTGCAGTAAGCAAAGGATTATAAAGGCGTCGTTTGTAGGGCAGTTATTTTATCCAATCTTACCTAGCCTACCTCTCCATTGCATACATTATTTTGGTACTAAGTTGACTATTAACAGAACCTTTGCTGTAAAACCGTTTTTTTAGATTTAATTTATGATATCCTCTGACAATATTGGCTAATAAATTTCATTATTTTAGTTAATTTTTTACCTTATATAGGAAATTTTTAGAACATGTGACATGACTTTAGACGTTTCTGAATGTTCGTTTTGAAGCCCAAATTCTTAGCATTCGTTCACTGCACGCTTTTCCCCTTTCTTCTGTCCAACCAGTATTCTGTTATTGCTCTTCATTGGAAGCCCTTAAAGTTCAAAATTAGTTGTCTGAATTTGGTTCGGTTTATTCCGTTTTTCTCAATATCCTTTATGGCATCTTTAAACCATTTATACAACACATTACGTCTATTATTTAGTTTCTTAAAAATTCGTTTTGTCAGCCGGTTGTCATCCATTCTATACAGTTGTCTGTACAACTTTAATCTTCTTTTTCTAATAGTTTCCATTAATCGTTAATTTCCCTTGTACAGCTCTTCTCTACCTCGTAACCTATATTTTCCGTACTATCTTCGGACCCATTATCTTGCAGAGAGGATCTTTCTCTCAATTTTCACTTTCTCTTGCCTACCTATAGAAATATATAGGAAGGAAAGTATTGTTTTCATGTCGATTTTTTGAAATCGAGTTTTCGCCGGATCTACACGTTTTCAGACCTCCTGAACCCCAAAAAACATGTTTTCAGCGATTGGTGTGTGTGTGTGTGTGTGTGTCTCTCTGTGTGTGTGTGTATACAGAATATCTCAAGAACGGAACATTGTACGAACTTGAAACTTAAAATACATACTACTACCGAACCCGACACGAAAATTTTCATCAAAATCGGTCAACCGGAAACAGTAGTTTATTCGTGTAATTTTCACTTTATTGCGATTTCCTCAAAAACGGATCTTACGATTTTTTAAAAAATCGCCTGGTTTACTAAATTTTTTTTCTCTACAAGATAGAGTAGGCGCCATGTTTCCTGAAATTCTTGGTGAGGGTGTTTTCATGTTAACAAATTGCTTTTTAAGATTACGGCTTTAATATGCATTTTACCGAAGAAATTTACATAATAAAAAATGTAGAGAAAATCAAATCCTACAACTTTTATTTTAACATTTTTTTGCATAACTCTTAGTTTAGCGGTAATTAGCGATTTTCTGTTTTTTCTCACGAAAACGTGTGAAAAATCGATTTTTTAAAGATTTCAGTCTTATTATGCATATTACGATAAAAAATAATAATTAAATTTGTAGGAAATTAAAAGATCTACAACTTTTATTCATAGCGTTTTTCTCTACAGATTCTAGTTTAGCGTGAAAGAGTGATTTTCCGTATTTTTAAGCCAAAATGAGGTTAGTTTTCATTTTGCGTCTTTCAATAATGATTAAGTTATGATGAAGTTATGATTTTTGAGGTTAGTTTTTTGTTTATTTCTAATATTTTATTACTAATGTTAGGTTATATTGGTCATTATTTGCATTGGCAAGAGAAAGTTGTGTGAGTGTTTCACACCAGATTTTGTTCGACTTCTCTTAAACTAGTTTTTCCGATCATTCTAAGGCATTCAGTCGCGTACAAACTACAGGTTTATCACAGTTTTATAATGTCTAATTTTGGCTAGTTTTAGAGTGGTTTATTCCTATGTATAAAAAGCTGAGTTTCTTAAAGTGCACCGGCTATCTTTCGTCTGTTATTTAGGTCATCAGCCAAAAGGCTGGTTTGAACCTCTAGATGCTATACTAAGTAAAAGGAGGATTGTCGTGGTTTACAATTGCCTTCCTGACTGAGTGGAAAAGTATGCTTATCAGCATGCCAGGCCCTCCGAAAAGCGTCAACTTTCCACCCTCCAAACGGCACCTTCACTTCATTTACCACAGGATCTGGCTATATAATTAAATTCATTATTCTCGGAGAAGATAATTCTAACTAGTGTTTTTACACTTGTACCTCTTCTGTTTTTAAATGCCTCAGTCATATAATTAGCTGACCACGTGGTAAAAACAGAAAAAGTTTTGTAGCCCTGGAACTAGCAGATCGAGTGCAAGATAATTTAACACTCCATCTGCCTGTTTTGGGCACACTTTCCTCTATAATATTTATTAATATTAATAGAGGAATATAATATATTTATATATATTTATGTATATATTATATAAATATTAATATTTATTAACATTTATTTGTACTTAAATTGATAAAATTAGGAGACAACTCCTAGACATTTTACTTTTGATTTATATTAATGTTTCCATAATATTGTTGCTGTTTTCACATATACTCCAAATTCTTCTAAACACTCATTATCATTATTCTATACCTTATAAAGAGCTAATACGATCTCACCATCCTAGTATGTTATGTTTGAACTGTGAATAAAAGTAAGGCAAAACTATTTTCACGTTTCAATTTCTCTGGCCTTATATTATAAATTTTAGGTAAGGAAAGTTATATTTTCATGTGAAGTTTCCCGGAAAACATGTTTTTACCAATTGGTCTGTGTGCAGTATGTGTTTTTGTCCAAGTACGAAATTTATATCATGAACTGAAAATTGTACGAAGTTAAAACTTAAATCTAAAATTAGGTATCATTAGGAACCTGAACACAGATATTTTTATTAAAATTTGTCATTGGAAGTAATAGTTTATTCGAGAGATTTTTAACTAATTTAAAACTTTCGCAAACATGGCGCTACGATTTCGTTTAAAATTATCTCATTAACGACATTTTTGTGGTCTATAAAACAGGGTAATTGACGTTTCTGCTGAAATTTATGTGCGGGCTGGGCCTGCACTGTAGCAAGATATGTATTTTTTAAGATTGCTACAATTTTTATTACTTTTTACAGTCCTTAGTTTAGACTCAGTTAGCAATTTCCTATTTCATTCATAAAAATTAGTCTAACAGAGTTTGATTTTCATTAAGCGTCATTCACTCATGATTAAAATTAGGTTAGTTTTTTATTTTACATTGTTTACTCATTATTAAACAAAGGTTGAATTGGTCATTATTTAAATTGGCAAGATAAATTCGTGTATAAGTTTTACACCAGGGTTTAGTAATTTTAAAAATAATTGAGCATTATTTTACCGTAACTAATAAAACACATTGCCACACAAACGAACATTCTTCTAAAAACAATTTTTTGTCTTCAAGGGTTCATAAAGTGAAATTCATTATCCAGGTACATTAAATTTTCTACAATTTATTCTATCAGTCTACAATATACTAGTTTGAGCGCGGGAAGTAATAATATAATGGAAAAACCAAATTTATTTTTCTAAAGTATTTATGAAGCGTGTAGGTTTTTGAAGGTTGTTTTCGAAGTCAGTGGGATGAGTAAAGGAACAGAGTTAGCCCGAAACGGAAAGATTACAACTTATCGACAGGACAGAGCATGGTAAGATAGCGTGTTCAATTCCCATTAATAAAACAACTCTGGACTCCGCCGGTATGATTAAGTCTTAGAGGTATTTAAAAATGCATACTGTACGATCAAATCATACACTTAGCGATCATGAAAACAGTAATAGCGTCTAACTGATGTTTTCTAATTGCACAGAAATAATATAACTGTTTGTATCTTGTGTGGTCTTACATGAATATAATAAATTCAATACACAACTGCGTGATGCATTATCGGCAATGCGGAAAGACAATTCATGAATTTCATGTTATTCCTTTATTTTTCTATTTCAACACGTAAAAGTTATTACATTTCATTTTACCGAAGATAGATTCTTTTGTTGTGTTATATTGAATTTATATTTCTCTAGGACATCAATGTTCCGTTAAATATTTCAAATATTATGATTGATGAAACATTTTTTCACGCGACACTTTTCCACCGGACATGTTTTATCTTGTCCTTAAAAGTATTGAAATAACTTTGTCTCAGTTTAGTTTCACTCCATCGTTATTCCTCACAACGACCTCAATTTCACACTCACTCACTGGCTGGCCCGTGGTATAGTGGCCAGTGCAACTGCCTTCAATGCCACGGGTCCCAGGTTTGATTCCCGATCAGCTTTAACATATTTCATCATTCGTTTTCGTCTATCAACTTCACCGTTTAAATTAGCAGTAATATCAATAACAGTTGAATAACGGTATTTTTACATATATCACGTAAACAACACTAGATTATGTACATTATGTAGTACATAATTATGATTATGTACATTACAACTCTAGATGTAGTACATTATACATTATGAAACCCGTGCAGTATTTTTAGTTGTTTAGGTCATCAGCCGAAAGGCTGGTTTTGATTTTCCAGAGGCAGTCTAAGTAAAACGAGAAGTGTCGTGGTTTACCTCTACCTCTTCTGTTTTTAAGTGCTTCAGTCATATGATTTGTTGACCATGTGATAAGAAACAGAATTATTTTTTGTAGCCCTGGAACTAGCAGATCGAGTGTAAATATTTTAACATTCCGCCTGCCTGTTATAGGCTTATTTTTAGTTATCAAAGTTAAAGTATTCGAAAAGTACAATTATATTATATAAATACTGTAAAATCATTAGCGCCTCGAGCCTGAGATCAAACGCACGTACTTAGAATGGCAAACCAATACCACACTGGTTGAGCCGGTTACCTTATCTTGCTAATGTAAATAATGAAACTTATCATATACCTATGTTTAATCATGAGTAATGATGCAAAATGAACATCAACTGCTGTAGGGCTTTTACGCGAAATTTGTGAAAAAATATAAATATTTTAAGTTCATATTTCTCCCTCTTGGTTTCATGAAATTCGTATTTATTTTTACTGAATACGTAATCAACGCTCGAATACAATCAATGATCTAAAACTTGTAGTATTCTAATACACATAGTAATTTTTATTCACCTAGTGATGTTTGTGAACCCAATTTTACGCAACCCCTATAAGAGTAGAAATAAAACCGAACTGAAGTACGGGCTCAATTTCTTACAACACAAACTGCTCTAAAACCTAATGCAACCGAGAGAAAAGACAATGATATTATTCATGATACGGAGACAGTGAACAATGTATTTTGTAGGGTAAAGACATTTGTGAACGCTTCGGGGTGTAGAAACTCGAATGCAAAACAAGTAAGAAACTTTAAATCCGTCAAAATAAGACAAATTCAAAATGAGATAGGCCTAGGGAAGAACGTCGAGTACATCACCAAAGGAGCTACTTTGAACACATATACCTTTATTTTGACTACAAGATTGTAGTAACAGAAAGACATAAACAAAATACAATAAAAATAAGAAAAAATAAAAATGAAACAAAAGTCAAAATTATTCTTTTTAGTGGAGTATTTATAACTTCGCTTTTTACAACTCTGTTTAAACAGTAAGTGTAGATAGTTAAGGTCAATTAGTGACTGATATCGTTCGGATTTTACAGTTAACCGTATTATCGAATTTACAGAAAATCACTCAAGTAGAGGACCTTCTCCTTTATCAGAATGTGTTGTATTGTGTAAGTATAGGGTATGGTACACTACCACTTTACAATTACATTAACACATTATTCTACATTCTTTTCTTTTTCTGAATATTTAAAGAAATTATACGGGATAGACATCCAAAAATTAACGTCACAGCCAAATTCTGGATGAAAAACCAAATAAAAATTCCAAAAACCAAAGAGATCGTACTATTTTTTTATTTCCTCTTGCTATATGTGAACATATAGGGAAGGGAAGTATTGTGACACTTATTGATAAGATCCTTTTCGGGATCTGGGTAAAATAGATAATTAACAGACTATCGTTTAAAATTACAATAGTATTTATTACACACTATGATTACAAGGTGTTCTATTATAATAATACTAATTAATGTATTATTTAATACTAAATTAATGACATTAAATGAACTTAACTACTTACTAGATTATCTCACACTTAATTTGACTGAATCCTTCTTACAACCAATTATACGATACTCAGTACACGTTACACAGTAAAACGTTAGATCTTCTCCAAACCTAACTGGTACAAAATTTACACACTGAATGACAATTCAAGACACAGTTCCTAACCAAACAAGCCGTGCTTATATACCGAATCTTTGGAAATTACGAGATAATTGTGTAGTTAAAGTCAACTGTATACCAGTTGGCAGTTTACGTTTTGTGAAAAAGTCCGAATCGTATTGTGTATTGTATAATTGGCTGTACTCGTAAGTAGGATTTAGTTAAGTGAAAAATAATCTGTTACTAGTTAAGTTTATTTAATTTCATTAACCTTCGAGCGCTCGCGATATTAAGTGTCCCACCAGCGCTCGCAAAGCGGCCGCTATCCTATTTCTTTGTTTTATTTCGTTTCTTGCTGGTTTATTAAATTTTTTAACCATTGTAAATGAACACAAATTATTATACAATTATTAATTTTTGTTAGGAAAGAATTTCTTTTTTTTTAAACGTATGTAACTTGAAACTTGTAGAAAACGTTATTAAATATTAAAATTAATTAAACAAATACTATTTTTGAATTGTAAAAACTTCAACCTTTAAACTTATGATTAAATTATATAATACCGATTTTCTCAAAAACTACTCCATATCTTCATGTGAAATATCCATATTTTCCCGGCAAGGATTACTTCTTGCTGTGAATGATTTTTACACACATGTTTTTTGCATTTATGGTAAATAAGTCGAGTTCTGTTATTTTTTTTAGACCCGCAGCTGTAGCAACTAGGTCGCTTCTTCGTTGTAGATGCTACGGTTACCGCTGGTTTTTTTCCTGCAATTCAAGAAAGCGTAAATTTCTTTGGAAGGCACCAGTATTTTACTAACATGGTCAAAGATTATGTTCATAAAGAACAACACAGAAACAAGGTAGTTGTTTGGCCTGCGCTACGTAACGTTCACGACAATAATAAATTTGAGACTAACCTGCTGCCAACACAGACGTTCAATAGGAATGATTCGAACATTGTTTGGAGGAAAAATATATAATTAGAGAATACCTAAAGCCCCGATCATAAATTTACTACCATCATAATATAACGCCGGCTTTTGAAAAAAGGCGAACAATTTGCCGCCCATGCGAGCGCTCGGAGGTTAATTTGTTTGGATTAGTTTACTATTTGTTATAAGTATCTTGATTGTAGTAATTTTAATTTGAATTAGTAGATTTAGGTAAGATTATTATTTGTAATTTCTAGTTAATAATAAATACTTGTAACATACGATAGTTTGTTAATTTTTTGTTTTACCCAGATCCCGAAACAGACCTTAGCGATAAGTGTCAAAATGTAGCAAATAATATTTTACAGCAATTTAAATTAGCTTTAACGCATGTTATGCAATTTTGCCCTAAGCTACACTGTAGGGCTGTGCCTTTGATAAAAATACATCGAATAGTTTGATAATATTGTAAACATCACTTATTTATACTATTTTTGTCTCGGTTAAATTGATAGCCAAGGGAACTATTTCCTTGTAAAATTATTTTTGACGTTAATTCTAATGTGGAAGTTTACAAATGAAAAATTAGTCATGACGAACGTTAGGCCTACGCAGTAACTAAGTCGAATTCGGAACATTTCAAATGGAAATCAGTCGTTTTGAAACCTAAACTGGCAGTCCGTTCGTAATTATTGCATGTAATAACGAACGTGATCAGTGTTTTCGTTTTAAAGCTAAAACATTCTCTTTGGGATGAATACATTGTAATGTAAATTCTAGTTGAGGATGGGTTGAGCACATAAAATAACACCAGGCTATAAATCTGAAAGTACTCACTCTCTGATTGACCGTCAGTAAATTCTCAAACTTCCCGATTACTTAGATTGGTGAAATTCTGGACATTTCGTCCTTATACGTTTACCAAGAAAACTAATAAATTTGCAATTGGATCACTTTCAACTAGAGATAAAGATGGGTTGATTACCCTAACGCTATAAATAAGTTCCATACAATAGGACCCACAGTTTTAAAAACCTGCGTGCGTATTCTTTTTAGTAATGTCTAGAACAATTTTAGAGCATTACCATTTCAAATATTGCTCCTACGTGGAAGAAATGAGTAACTACCCGAACCCAAAAATATTACTTCTGTACATTCCCCAAGAGCTAACGGTTAAAAATTGGATTTTCAATGATCCACCTAATTACTTTCTCTTGTCTTATATAAATAATATACAGGAAAGAAAAGTATTGTTTTCATGTCGATTTTTCAAAATCGAGTTTTCACCGGAAATACACGTTTTTAGCCCCACCTTTAAAGATTAGTATATATGATTGGTCTGTGTGTGTGTGTGTGTGTGTGTGTGTTTGTGTGTGTGTGTGTGTGTGTGTGTGTGGTGTTCACGCATACGTGTGCGTAAACAAAATATTCCAAGAACGAAAAGCGTATAAAGCTGAAACTTGGAACTTACCTTAGGTACCACAAGGAGACTTGGCAACGACATTTTAATTAAAATCGGTGGTACGTAGTAGTTTATTCGTGCGATTTTTCACTTTTTTCCGGTTTTCTAAAAAACGGCTCCTACAATATTTTTAAAAATCACCTCATTTATTTCATTTATTTGTGCTCTATAAGTAAAGGTCAGCGCCATGTCTGCTGATATTCTTGGGGGCTATGCTTTCGTGGTAAAAAAGTATTTTTAAAGACTGCGGTCTTAATAAGAATTTTAGGGCAAAAACGTAAATGCAAATAATAAAGTTTTAGAAATTATATTAAAAACACCTAAAATTTTTTTTTGAAAAAAATTGTCTGCAATGTTTATTTTAACGTAAATTAGTAACTTTCCTTAATTTGCTCATTCAAATTAGTACAAAAATGGGATTTGTAAGATTGCGGCCTTAATTATGCATTTTACGACAAATGTGATCAATATCAAAGTTATGTTAATTAAAAACCACAATTTTTATTTCAAGCATTTCTATTCTGTCTCACCTAGTTTAGCGTCAATTAGTGATTTTTCATATTTTTTAATCCTACACAGGTTGATTTTTTAAATACCGTCATTTACTCATGACGAAAATTAATTTATATTATGCTATTAACTTTATATTTTTTACTCATGATTAATTATAAGTTATAATATGTTCATTATTTACATCGCCAAGAAAAAGTCGTGTGAGTGTTTACGCATCAGAATTTTGTTAATTATTAGTTTGTGTTTAGTATGTAATAAAAATGAATTTGAATTTCGAATTAAACAATTACTATAAAACATAAATTGTAAATTTAATACCATTAGTACTAGGAAATCAATTGACCATTTTATTTAATGTGCCGTCTTAGGATACCAATAATTCCGCGCTGTGCGCTGGAGCAATTTATTGTAAGTGTTTCTTTAATTATTAGATTTACAAGTATATTAGTACTAACAAGTGAAAAACTATCCTTCGGGCTGATGTTCTAAACAATTTCAAAATTAATCTTGTTACATATTTCACTATATTTGTTTAGCGAATTTATTTACAAAACAAAGCAAACAACCATGAAATATTATAAGGTATAACAGACTAAATTTTGATAAATATTTGTTAAATTTGAGAAAGTTTCGTTAACAGGCGTACTAAATTAAAAATGGTTTAGCAAACGTTTACTCAACAAATATTTCTTGTTTATTTTGAATATGACACGCATTTACTGAATGCCAGTTGTAAACGCTCTCATGTTGGTATGGAGCGGTTGTGAACTTTACTTTTGAGCTAGAGGAAACTTTGACATTTTGTATGAAAATCATGTACGCTAACAAATATTACATTAAAATTATTCAGTGTCAACACAATGACAAACTCAACGACTATTCAATCTTTATTTTATTAAATTACTCGTTCAAATAAATCCAGGAGAAATTTTATATTTACAAAACTATGTAAATATCTTTACATCCTCTTGTTTAATGTATTTATGAACATAATATGGAGCAATGGTTTTTCGACAATAGGCAAGTTTGTATGAGTTTTTTAACTGTTATAATTTATTGTTTTTCTTACTAGTGGTAAATTTTGTTTTCTATTACAGAGTAGAGGTTTCTATTACGCTATTATATTCTTTCTATTGTTATTTACTTGTATGGATTTTTTACTTCCTCTTGCCTATATAAATATATAGGAAGGAAAGTATTGTTTTCATTTCAATTTTTCGAAATCGAGTTTTCACCGGATCTACAAGTTTTCAGACCCCCTGAATCCAAAAAAACATGTTTTTAGCGATTGGTCTGTGTGTGTGCGCGCGCGTGTGTGTGTGAACAGAATATCTCAAGAACGGAACATCTACAAACTTGAAATTTAAAACTTAAATTAGACACCACTACCGGACCCGATACGAACATTTTCATCAAAATCGGTCAACCGGAAGTAGTAGTTTATTCGTGTAGTTTTTCACTTTTTGCGATTTTCTCAGAAACTGGTCCAAAGATTTTTTAAAAATCGCCTGGTTTACTAAATTTTTTATGCTCTACAATATAGGGACCCATGTTTGCTGAGATTCTTGGTGAGGCTTTCACGTAAAAAAATTGTTTTTTTCAGATTGCGACTTCACGTAAAAAATTGTATTTTTCAGATTGTGACTTTAATATGTACTTTAGCGCAAAAATGAATATATCAGAATATAACGAGAATTTAAAATCCCACAATTTTTATTTTGAACATTTTTGTGTACAATGCTTAGTTTATCGATAATAAGCGATTTTCTGTTTTTTCTCACGAATTTGTGTAAAAAAATCGATTTTTTTAAAGATTTCAGCCTTATTATGCATTTTACGACAAAAAAGTATAATGAAGTTTATAGAAAATAAAAAGATTTACAACTTTTATTTAGAGAATTTTTCTCTACAAAGCTTAGTTTAGCGTAAAAGAGTGGTTTTCCGTATATTTAAGCTAAACTGTTGTTGATTTTCATTTTGCGTCGTTCACTCATGATTAAAATAAGGTTATGTTTTTTGAGGTTAGGTTTCTGTTTATATTTTCTAATGTTTTTATGACGAATGTTACGTTATAATGTTAATTATTTGCATTGGCAAGAGAAAGTCGTGTGAATGTTTCACGCCAGATTTTTTTTTTTTGTTTTACGTCTGACTGTTTTCGCTGGTTTGATGCAGTTCTATATTGCGCAAGCATTTTTATAAACGCATACATGCAACTTCCTGCATCCTTTGTAATTTGCTTTAAAATATTCCAACCTTTGCCTTCCGCTACAATATTAATTCACTCCCTCAATATTACCCTCCATTATTGATAGATCATCTGTTCATTGAAAGCATTGTTTAATACTTAGCTACTTATGATTGTGTTCTAAAGTCTGTTCAAAATGAGTTCTCCTTTGTTTGATTGCACCAAGGAAAAAATGCGAGCAGTAATAAGTTTCTTCAATTCAGAAGGTAAGAAACCAGCAGGGACTATTCGTCAAATGCAGCAGCAATATGGTGAGAGTTGTTTTATTGGAAGCTAGATCCACGAATGCATCGCTTTAAAAGGGGAGACTGTACTTTATATCCCGCCAATGTTAAATTTGCTATTTTTAGGTACATTTTTCATAGGATTGGTAAAAGATAGGGAAATTAAAAATACACACCAAAGGTGTCGGGTTTCTTCTCGAGCTACTGTCATTTTTTTCAATTTAATTTTTAGACCATAAAAACATATATTTTAAAATAAAACAAGACAGTTATGTTAGTACATGTTAGTTAGATGTTTAGACAGTTATATGTTTTTAATTAAATTAATTATGTTTTTTTAAAATAACGAATAACATAAAATAATTTTATGTTATTCGTTATATATTCGTTATAATTCGTTATCGTTATATTCGTTACAAATTATTTGTACAAATTGTTTTCCACGTGTCTTGCGTATAATTAATATTTGGAGCACCTGAGGAAGTCATAAAAATGTCGGTATATGTGGCTGTACAAGATAATTAACTGGTAAAAATTTCAGCCTGGTAGGTTTGTTGGTTTCTGAGAAAAATATACCTTAGTGTTAAAAATCTAAATTTACGGGAAAAGGTAAGAAACTAGAAGGCACAAATCAAAAACAATATTTACACAAACAAGTAAATTTCTCATCAACAGTTGTTTAGAAAGCTGAACCAACAGCTGAGAATATTAAAAACCGTGATGCAGATATTTTAAAAACAAAAATTCTCTTTGCACTAAAACGAGAAGTTATGAAAATATATTCGTTTTTCGTAACATGATAAATTTTTTGTGTAACCTGATAAACACTTTATTTTTTCATTAAAGAAAAATATTTTTTGACGTAATTGAATGTTTTTCTAGTAGATCTAAGCCTAAACTATTGAAAAACATTAAAAATCAAAAATCGAAATTTTCAGTTAAAACCATCGTGCAATCTCCCCGTAATAAAAGTGGTAGGATTTTTCTCTGTGATGAACACCGGCCTGGTAAGCCTTCCACTTCAAACACTAATGGCAATATTGAAGCGGTTAAACAAATAATTCTCGATAATCGACGAATTACAGTTGATAAGATTGCAAGTGATTTGAATGTAAGGTATAGTTCAGCATATTTAATCATCCAAGATTCTTTAAACTTTTAAAAAGTCTGTGCTGGCTGGGAATCGTTATCGATTTGGTGAAGAGGGCAATAAAGCGGTGCAAAATTTTGAACACCAGGCCAAAAACCTTCTTCCAAGAAGAAATTCAAATTCTTGTTAGGAAATTTAACTGCGTGAATAGAAGTAGGACGGGATTATATTGAAAAGTAATGCTAATATCATTAATGTAAGTAAAATAAATATATATAGATTCATTCAATTTAACTTTACTGTTTGACTTATCCTTGTAGTTAATCATTCATCCAACCGTCTAAGAACCTCTAAATTACTTTTTTTGTCCACCCACCTAATTTTTAACATTTTCTCATAACACCACATTTTAGAAGCTTGAATCCTCTTCCTTTCTACAGCCCCTGTCACCCACGTTTCGTAAAATGCCTAAATGCAAACATGGTATTTTAAGAAATTTTTCCTAATCTGTAAATCAATTTTTATAGTTAGTAAGCTGTTTTTCAATTCAAAAGCTAGTTTGAGCAATCCTGCTTTTGATATAATTTGTGCTTCTACCTTCCTTTGTAATTTTACTCCCTAGAAACGAACAATTTTTATAATAAAAATGAACATAGTAAATATTACATAGATTGACTTTTATATATTGATTATTGTATGTAAGTATGTAAGTTATTGATTATTGTATGTAAGTATGAGTTCTGTAAATAATATTGTAACACCTAAGCCTAGGTTCGTTCGGGATCTGTGTGTAATAAATAACAATTCGATTTTCTTTCAACTTATAATAATTATTTATTGACCCAATTAATAATTACAATGTATTATCCAGTTCTTAAAGTGCCAACAAATCCAATTAGATTACTTCAGTTTAATTACAAAACTTAAGCTTAAACTAAACTTGACTATAATTAAGAAACTGTCGCTCAACAATAAAATAAATAAATGATTTACTTGTACATAACCACTTGCCACTACCCGTACGCAGAAACAAATCTTTTGTGCATAAATTTTCTTTTTCAATCGCGGCTTTGATATGTTTTAGAGCAAAGCCGTGTAAAAGTTGTAGAAAATTAAAAAAACCTAAACTTTCATTTCAAAAATTGTTTTCTACAACGCTTTGTTTCGCATAAATTAGTGATTTTCTGTACTGTTATCATTATCATACAAGTTAGGTCTCGAAAACAATCGAAACACTTTTTAAAAAACAATTTTATTTATATTCACATACATGCGAATCGAACTAAAGACTTTTACATTTACTCTGTAAAAACATACATGTGCATTGTATGCGGTTGAGTACAAGACTGCTATTGTTTTATTAACCTAAAGAAAAATACAATAAAGAATTCTTAGAACTAAAGCCTAAACTATCAACTTACCACTAGTATTTTTTTCTATAACTTACATAAATCAGTTTGCCTATAACAGGCAGGTGAAGTGTTAAATTATTTGCACTCGATTTGCTAGTTTCAGGGCCACAAAAAATAGTTCTGTTTCTAATCACGTAGTCAACCAATTATATGACTGAAACTTTCAAAAACAGAAGAGGTACAGATGTAGAAGAACTATACCCCAACAAACTAATGACTGCAGATGAGATCCAGCCAATAACAGACCAGATCGGGTGTGAGGTTGCCCCTCCGTTAAGTTACACTCTGTTCCATCGATGTTAGGCTGTCATCTACAGCGGAACACAACGCAGGATACGAAAGTCAATCGGCTCTGCGCTGTGATCTAGGTCACTATGCTCCGCCTTCATCTGCAGTCTTTAGTTCGTTAGGGTATAGTCAGAATTATCTCCTCTGATAACAATGAATTTCATTATACAGCCAAACCCTGTGGTGAATAAAGTGAAGGTGTCATTTGCAGAGTAGAAATTAAATGCCTTTCAGAGGGCTGAGCATGCAGATAAGCATACTTTTCCAATCAGTGAGGAAAACAGTTGGAAATTCACCTCACTTCTCGTTTTACTTAGTCACTTCTAGTGGTTCAAAACAGCCTGACGGCTGATGAACTAATCAAATACATATAAATCAGTAAAAAATGGGATTTTTTAAAAATTGCGGCCTTAGTATGCATTTTATGACAAAAATAATATTTTATTTTTAGCCTAATTAAAGTTATAGATAATTAAGAACCTACAATTTTCATTTCAAACATGTTTTTGTACAAAGCGTAGGTTAACCTCAATTAGTGATTTCTCGTGTTTTTAAGTTCTACAGTGGTTGATTTCCATTACCATCACTGTTTAAATATTGGTATATTGTTCATTGTTTACATCAGTACCTTTTTTGAATTTGAATTACTCATCCGTAATCATTAGAAAACAGGATAAAAGAAAAAATGGTATAAAAATTAATGCCAAAACCGATATAATGAGAATGGGAAATAATAAATTAATGAGCATCTACGCGAAAAAAAGGAAAATTGAATGTACAAAGCAATACACGGCTTTATACGTTTCAAACTTTCTTCTCTCATTTGGATGTTTATTAGTTAATTATTTCCCATTCGTATTATCTTTGTATTTTGACAATTATTTTTATACCGTGTTATATTATTCTCCCTATTCATCCATACAATTATAGTTATATAATATATTCTTGTATATACTCCTATAAATAATATTTATAATGAGTCCATCGCTATCATATTTCTGATAAAATACGTTGAGTGTCTTATGGTTTGACTACAAACATAATCATGTCATCTGAACCTGTATAATTACTTTACTTCTTTCTATTCTAATTCCTTTCTCCTCTTCTAGGGAATTTTTAAGAAAGGTAAAGACAAGTAAAAGTTTTATTACAATTTGCGGTTTAGATTGTGTGATATTTATTCCAGGTCCGTTAAGTTTTCATTGTTTTTTGTCTTTAATTTTTATTACGGTACTGTAAAATCAGCTTCTCAGTTTCTGTATACGACATTCAATTTAACGGGTGGTGGGAAATTTTATTTTTAGGATAAAAGGTACTCAGTGGTACATTCTCCGATTAGATTCACGTGTGATGTTAATTATTCAGACCAGGAGATCTCCGCTATATTTTCGGCTTTAGACATTGTACAGTTGGGAAGTTCCTTGTAGCTAGAGCACGGGCTAGTTGGCTAAGATGGTCATATAGCCGTTCGTGAAATTTACTGTAGACGGACGCCATTAGTTTCTTTACTGTCTTAATTTTTAAATCGTGGTGGAGGGTTTTATTGTTTAAGTAAAAAAGAGCGTCAGAAGCAAGTTTTAAGAATTTTGACTGGAATGCCTGGATCGACTTCAAGTTATTATTGGTTGTTATTAATGAAAAAAACTTTCTTTTAACCCTTTTGCAGGCATTGACGAGATATCTCGACTTCCGTATAATTACTGAACTAGAACGGCAATGACAAGATATCTCCCATTTGCAGGTTAAATTTGATATGCTATATAGATCGATAACCGTTGCATCGAACCTTGTAATATAATTATCAATTTCATTCGAATAAAACAGGGAACATTAAGCTTAGGTTTTTTCCTGTTTTCGTCTTTCCTGTTATCGTAAAACGTTTACAAAAAAGCAACGTTTTCTTCTTGGTAATTCAGTGCGTTCCATGTACATTGTGATTAGTTTTAATTGGTGGCAGTTTTTAAAATTGTCATCTACCATTTTCCGATGTCCATTCGTCACACCCACATGTCAGAAACTATAAGAGATAGCAACAAACGGTTTCCGGATTCGTATCAACACTGAAGGTTAGTGAGGAGTCTGAAACAGTTTCGACCGAAAGTGGTACAAAACTGGAAGTCAAGTAATCAAAGTCGGAATTCGGAAACAAAAATAGTGTCATTCGATTCCTTTTAAATAGTACACGAATCTTTTAAGAGAAACACAAATCGCTAATGGTTTTTCCCATGGTCAAAAGTCAGCCTTTTTAAAAATTGCCACCAGTGTCGTTAGTTATATATTGCATTTATTAATCAAGTAGAGTTCAAAAATGCCCAATTAGCAAATATAATATTTTTACTTTTGTTAAATAACTTATTTCCATTATATTTTGGACATCTTGGAATGTACTTTTATTTGTACAAAAGTGAGAGATTGGTGGCCCTGGTGGATTCAGTTCATATTTGATTGATGACCTGTAAAATAATTAAACTTGTAACAAATATTTATTAACAAAATGAATGAATTACGATAAATTATTACGGTCATAATTTCATTATTGAATTAAAATATTTTAATAATTACTTTGAATAAAATAGACTAAAGTTGTTTTAAAATTTTATTGGTACCTTAAACTAAAGTTAACTAAAAAATAAATATGACCATTTAAAATCAGTAATTAATTCTACACACATTTATGCTCAGATTTTAATAACAGAGCAACTATTTGCTGTCGCTAACTAACTCGTATCCAAAAATCTCAAATAAGTTACTTCAGTAGAAACATTATAATTTTGGTTCACTACAGAATCTATTTACGCAATGACTTCTTTGCTTTACACTGAACAATTACCAATTGATCCGATAAAGAAAGCGGGTTTAATTATAATAATTGATTATAAAATTTCATGAAAAATTTATATTTGACAGATAAACATGTACAAAAAAGAATTCTTGTGAAATCCAGAAACATATCATAAAAGATATAACAGAACCAAAGGATAAAATAGAACAAAATAGGGAAAACAATGGTCGTAATAACATAAGAAAACCTTTTTTACCCTGTTCCAAACGGACCAAAATTGATTGAGATATGACCGCTAATGTCAAAACAAATGTCCATTATATCGCAGTATTATAGGCTATTCAGATATTAAGGTTAGATATTATTTTAAAAAATTGTGTGAAAAACGCTATGAAACTGGTTCTTTCTGAAATTAAATATTCTTAAAAAAGCAGTTATGATAAAAATAAACATAACAAAGGTTAACGAGAATGAGAACCTTACAACTGTGTAATCTAATTTTGTCATGCTTAGTTTTGCAACTGTTGGACTTTATGTAGAGTAGCCATATTGAAATTGCTCCACTTCATATTGAATCGTTTTATGTTATTGACCACATAACATAATAACTGATGTGGAAACATCATGAAAATAGGAAATAGGCCTACTATTTATTTTCTAGCAATCGCAATTTACCTAAAAAATAACTTCAAAAACTTATCAGAGGGTAGTCATTAGTCCGCTCACAGTACAGGAGCAGTTGCTAGTTGCCGATAAACCTTCATCTATAAAAATATTTTTTTTTTGAGAAGGGGTTCCCAGTTACCCTATATCCCGCCTTCACTATCAGCTACTATGGCTGGTTGCAAGGATGCGAGGTGGTACAGTAAAAAACCAATAAAATTACCTTCTTATACTGCACTATTCTACTTATTTGCATTCTCATTTTTCTTTTACGTAACCATCAAACCTCATCGGGTTGGTCTAGCAGTAAAGTCGTCGCCTCGAGTTAGCTGTTTAACAGCTGATTTTTGGAGTCGAAGATTCCTGGTTCAGGTACTAAAGGTAGTTACTTTTATACGAATCTGAATACTAGACAGTGGTTACCGGTGTAATAAAATGGTCGGGGTTCAATAACCATACTCTTTTAGGAATGCTCGGCCTAAGTTTGTACAAGACCTCATTTACACGTCATGCATATTATCATCCTCATCTGATTGGTTCATGCGATTAGTTATTGTTCTTAAATTGAACAGATTGCAACGTACACACATTAGGGAACAAGAAAAAGTAACAATTAACTGCCGAGCGTAACCTGTAACACACGAAACAAGAAACACACAAGACATCATGAACACAGTATTTTGCTTCGTTAACAGAATTTTGTAAAAAATAATCTCAGCCCTTGAACTTATTTCCTTCTTTTACTATAAAATGTTAATACCTGGAATTTCTGAATTTTTGGGATTTTTAGGATTTATTTTTAAGAACTTAGTCTTATGTCCTATAGAAAACCTCTTACTAGCTTTGTACTACAATGCAGAAATGCTTGTGTACTGCACTTTGATTGACTTATTCATATGGATTGACTTATGTAAGCCCTACATATACATAATATATTTTATCTCCAGTATTATATTATTTATGCACGAGGTCGGAAATAAACCTACCTAGTTTTGGTTACCCATATCCTATACTCTATTTCACGTTCAGAATGCAGTACAGCTCTTACGAGAACCTGTTGTGTTATCAGGCGTACGGAAAACATCAGCACTCCTCCTCCAACACCATCCGAAGGTCACGGGCAAAAATATTTGCAGTTTTTCTTACCACGCTCTAACAAGCTCATTTTTAATCAAAAAATTCTGAAAAAATACTTTCGCTTCCTATTGAATCGTATTTTATTACACTGTAAATATTATTATACTTTGATATTTAGATAAGAGACCGTAGGTACGTTTATAAGAGAAAGGGTTATGACGTTTCTTTCTTCGTCACCCTCACTGTTGGGCCAGGGTAGCTTTATTACCATTTTTAGACCTTTTCGAGATACTAGCGACTGTTATTGAAACAAGATTTAAACAATAAATCTTCATTACTTTAAAATAGTTAAAAAAATACAATAAAATTGATAAACAATTCCAATACTACTACAATTTGTCAGTACCTGATATTTAAAACGATACAAATATTAAGTTTGTTTTTCGTATTTCGTTATTCAGTAGGAGTTTGTTTATGAGAACTTGTGGCGTGTGGCGTGGAGTCGATATTTTTACTTAGGGTAGTAGCGCTCAAACTCCCATATGAAATACATTGCTTATGGGCTTTCCGTACTGCATTCTGAAAATGAATCAACTATAGGATAGGACAATTTTGTGCATTTTTCAAACACCATGTCTTGTATAGATACTGAAGTCACGAGATTGCCTTTTGCTTATGGATGGGCTGTGAGGAAGGGAAGTGAAAATTTGAAGTGCTGCCAACCTCAACAGTGAGGCACTATTCGTACACTTCCCTACCGTGCAGTTTTTACATACTTTTTTGTAAGCTGTAGTTTATTCCAAGAAAATGTTTTCTTCATAAACCTTATAAGAAATAAATGTGACCTGTAATATTGCCTATAGCTTAATTATATGACTAGAAATGTTTAATTTACTGTAATTACCAGCTACCGTATTCCATTGGAACAAAATTTTCTTCAAATAAATCGCCTTCTTTACTATCACTATCAGTCTCACTAGCATCTACCTAACCGTTTCCTTTTTTTACCGGGTGTCAACAAAACTGTTGATGAAGAATAGCTTCTTCACTGTCTTTAACTTCCTTCTTTATATTTCGAATTTTGAAAAGCGAAACATCACAGTAGTTAGCCGCTCGCTCACGGCTTTTGTTAAGAGGCACGGATATGCATTTTTGTTTAGCTTCAACTTCACAACATTTTATTACAATTGCGTTCAGCACTGTGAATAGTTCAACCACGTTTTTGAGCCATCCACATTTGTGTTTACGGTAAAAAACAGTTATATTGGTACAGTTAACCTACAAAAGGTTCCGCGATATACTGTGCAATATGCGCTGGGTATAGTATAAGTTGTTATGTTTGTCGTACTAAAATTAAAGTAGTTGCGCATGCGCACTGATGCTTGTCCCCCTTTAGCCCTCGTTGCAAACAAGGGAAAACTCGTGACTCAAGTGACTATAGTTCAGAATGAAAATCTCAGGATGCAGACACACTGATTTATGGGTGAAATAATTTCCTTCGTGTATTGTCTACCAGTGCTAAAATCCGCTTCCTTATATTCAAAACGCAAAATTGCTTTAAATGTATTTTAAATGGAAATTCTAACAACTCCCAAATACAGAGTTCTACAGAAAGGATTTTTATAATTTTTACATGGTTTTAAAGAGTGTTTTTTCCTGATTTGCCCAAAAGTTCTAATTTTGAAATTCATCCTAATTTTAGCTTCATTTTACGAAATGAAAAGATTAAATTTCGTTTACAACGTAATGTAATGCGGTTCTCCCACAAGCACCCTCTCCATAGCCACACACTACGTAAGCATACAGGATATGTGCACCTCTCTTCTCATCACAGAACACAATCAGTCGGTAGTTTTTGATTTAAAAGTTTAGTTAAAAACCGTTCTTTTTAGGACAAAACTATCGTACTATTGTGCTTTAGTCGTTACTCACCGTTCTTCTAAGAACGGTTATGTTTGTTATTAACTTTAATCGTTTATTTATTGATAAGAGTCTGAAACTCAAGAACACTATGCGAATTTATTCGCACAGGTTCACTATGCTAGTTCAGATTTAAATTTAAGATGACTTTTACAATATTTTTATAATTGTCGGAAATCAGGTTATACAGTGAAACTACCAGGTAAAAAACTATCTTTGAAGTAGTGTTTGTTTCAGTCTATCTAAACGAAAATAAATGCTTGTGTATAGTACTGTAGTTACGTATTCGTTTTGGAAAGTCACTACTGTTTTGTAAACCTTTATTTTAGTATTTGAGCATAAAGTTAACGAACATTTTAGATTTTGAAAATCATTGAAGAATTTTATAATTACCATAAATAATTGCTCGGAAGGATAGAGCGGGTGTTTTTGGTTGATTACTTGCAAAGTGAGATTTTTCATTTTCTCCAAAGGGTGAAAATAAGATTTAAACGTACCCAATATTCCATAACTGATTACTGAGCTTCATTAACTTAAAGGCATAAAAATAATAAAACGTGCATGAGATTTTTTAATTTTCAATGATAATGCGCAATACCATAATATTCTTGAAGTAAATAAGACTCAATACTTTCTGACTTGCGTAAAATTAAATATTACAGTTTTTATGTCGCTGTCCAAGAAATTACTTCTCAATTTACTCTTGAACGCTTTCTAATCTGTTATAATGTTTGCATTAAAATATCCCTCAAGTAAACTGACAATTTCCATGAAAATGACGTTTTTCTTATAGACTGTATGACATTTTAATATTTTTTTGATGACAATGTTGAAAACGTTAAGTAGTATACACGGTGGATCACGTAAATTGTTACTATTCAATTGTGGAATAACGTTTAAACATTAAAAGATGATACAAAATCATTCCCCGCAATCATAATCAAATCTAAATCATAATCAAGCAATCCATCTATATAAATAAAATTGTTACTTTGTCCGTACATTTTTCAAAATGACCCAAATTTTGTTCCTGCGTCAAATCTATCGAGTATATATTGAAAATAAGTTCAGCTGAATTTTGTCTGTTAGTCTATTTGTATGTTACGGCATCACGCAAGAACCGCGGAACCAAATTTAATAAATATCGGTATATTTAGGTTGCGGACGTAATCGAAATGAAAATAGGCTATGCATTTTTACCTTCTCTTGCCTATATGAATATCTAAGAAGAAAAGTATTGTTTTTATGTCGATTGTTTAAAATCGAGTTTTCACCGGATCTACACGTTTTCAGGACCCCTGAACCCCAAAAAACATGTTTTTAGCGACTGGTCTGTGTGTGTGTGTGTGTGTGTGTGTATGTGCGTGCGTGTACGTGCGTGTGTGTGCGTGTGTACACGCGCGCGCGCGCGCGTGTGTGTGTGTGTGTGTGTGTGTGTGTGTGTGTGTGTGTGTGTGTGTGTGTGTGTGAATAGAATATCTCAAGACAGAACATCGTACGAACTTGAAACTTGAAACTTAAGTGTGATACCACTACCGGACCCGATACGAACATTTTCATCAAAATCGGTCAACCGGAAGTAGTATTTATTCGTGTAATTTTTCACTTTTTTACGATTTTCTCAAAAACTGGTCCTACGATTTTTTTAAAAATCGCCTGGTTTTCTGAATTTTTTATTTTTTACAAGATAGGGTAGGCGCCATGTTTGCTGAAATTTTTGGTAAGGCTGTTTTTACGTAAAAAATTGTTTTTTTAAGATTACGACTTTAATATGCATTTTAGCGCAAAAGTTTATATAATAAAAAATGTAGAAAATTTAAAATTCTACAACTCTTATTTCAAAATTTTTTTGTGTAACTCTTAATTTAGCGGTAATTAGCGATTTTCTGTTTTCTTCTCACGAGAACGTGTGAAAAATTGATTTTTTTAAGATTTCAACCTTAGTATCCATTTAACGCCAAAAGTGGTATAATTTAATTATAGGAAATAAAAAGATCTACAACTTTTAATTAAAGCATTTTTCTCTACAGAGCCTAGTTTAGCGTGGAAGAGTGATTTTCCTTATTTTTAAGCCAAACTGAGGTCGAGTTTCATTTTGCGTCTTCCACTCATGATTAAAGTAAGGTTAAGTTTTTTGAGGTCAGTTTTTTATTAATTTTTAATGTTTTATTATTAATGTTAGGTTATATTGATCATTATTTCCATTGGCAAGAGAAAGTTTGTGAGTGTTTCACACCAGATTTTTTAATATAACAAAGGTATAATGGAGTTCAGAGGGAGGGGTAAACAAAAATTTACGAATATCTCCGTTAAAACTCAATGTAACAAAATATATTATATAATCAAAATTACGTAACTTTTAAAGACAAATAAGTTTGATTATGTAAAGTTTTTCGTTTTTATGCCTAATAACAGAGATATTACCGATTAAGAAAAAATAAACATAATTATTTTTAGAATATTAATACAGAATAAACAGAATAATAAACATAAGCCTGCACGCCAATAAACCCGTATTAATTCAGTCAGTACCTACCTACCCATTCCACCAGTACCCTATACACCCAATCTCGGTTACATTGTCAAAAATGAATCAGTATATTATATTCTTAATAGTAAGTTAACCATCGGGGTGTTCTTATTGTGATTTGCCTTTCATTTATTATGAAAATAGTAAAGCTCTGCATATCTTAATTTAAAAATACCAAGATCTCGCTTTTATTTTACGTCCAACTATTTTTTTTCCATTTATAATAATGTTGACGTTTAAAGGAGGTACGAGTAGATAACAATGAATGATTAAAGAATATCAGACCTGACAGGGATCGAACTCTGTACACCAACAGACCGTCCACAGCACTAAGAAAACCGTTCAAAGAACGGGTACTGTAACTAATTAAAAATAAAACCATTCCTGTTTACTTACAGGGGACCTTAAACTGAGGTTCATGCGTTCCAATCTCATTATTTTCAAATGTAAACACTTGAGATAAGTGAGTTCCTGAAAAATTCGTGGTAGATTTAGTAAAAAATGAAGACATTTAATAAAATTTACAAAAAATTGACTGTGTTAGATTTAGTAAAACTGACAATTTTTGTAACGGATAGAAAGAAGTTGAGTCTGCTAGATTTAGTAAGATTTGAAGATATTAAGATAAAAAAATAGACAGAACATTTTTATTAATTGATGAGACTGATAAAAGACGGGTCATTTGACACGATTAAGTTATCTAGCCATAATGAAGAACAGGTTACCACAGAAAATATAGCTTTGGGCCTCAGCTAGGCGAAGGAAGTGATAATGAAGCAGAAAGAAATAAAAATGTAGTGTTATGAGGGATATGGATGGAGATGTCAAACGGATGAAGATTATCAATAGTAATTGTTCAATTCTTCTATAATAAAAATAATTGTTAATTAATTCACGGGGAAATGCCTAATGTTATTTACGTATTGCATATGAAACCCAGTATAGATTTTTAATTATAGTTTTGTGGAAGTACAAATTTTTTATTACATTTTTCAGACAGCCAACATTATTAAAATTAAAATAAAATCCAACATTTAATATTGCAAAAAAAATAAAAAGGACAAAGACTGGTAACGCGGGGAAAATTTAATTAATTTTTCTACACTGTAAAGTTTTTCAGAATAAAATTAACCTACTTATACAAATAAAACTCACGGACATTCAGTGACATGAAACAGAAAAATTTTTACTGTGTTTATGAAATATACGTATTTCATTGTTTTGTTTTTTCATTGTGAAATCATATATTTTTATGTAAAAATTATAAAAGATAATTTAATCTACTGTGTGATTATAATTATTTCATTGGTTCGTGGTTGTTTGAAAATGCATCAATCAAATTAATCGCGTGGTAAAACGCATTAACTTTGTCGCAAATCCTCGAGCTTGACTACAATTTATTTATTTTACGCTTTCAATTGAATACATTATTTTAACTATAAAAATCTGGTGTGAAACACTCACACGGCTTTCTGTTGCCAATGCAAATAATTAACAATATAACGTAATATTTGTCATAAAAACATCAGAAATAAACAGAAACCTAACCTCAAAATACATTACCTTCTCCTAATCATGAGTAAAAGACGCAAAATGAAAATCAACCGCAGTTTAGCTTAAAAATACGGAAAATCACTCTTTCACGCTAAACTAGGCTCCGTAGAGAAAAATGCTCTAAATATAAGTTGTAGATCTTTTAATTTCCAATAAATTTCAATATTTTTTTGTCGTAAAATGCATAATAAGGCTGAAATCTTTTAAAACAATCGTTTATTTTACACGATTTCGTGAGGAAAAAAACAGAAAATCGCTAATTACCGATAAACTAAGCGTTATACAAAAAAATGTTACAAATAAAAGTTGAGGGATTTTGAATTCTCTACATTTTTGCGCTTGAATGCATATTTAAGCCGCAATCTTAAAAAAAACTTTTTTTTACGTGAAAACAGCCTCACCAAGAATTTCAATAAATATGGCGCCTACCCTATTTTGTAGAGCGTAAACAATTTTAAAAACCAGGCGATTTTTAAAAAAAACGGAGGACCAGTTTTTGAGAAAATCGCAAAAAAGTGAAAAATTACACGAATAAACTACTACTTCCGGTTGACCGATTTTGATGAAAATGTTCGTGTCGGGTTTGGTAATGGTATGTAACTTAAATTTAAAGTTTTAATGTTGTACGATGTTCTGATCTTGAGATATTCTTTACACGCACGCACACACACACACACACACACACACACACACACACACCAATCGCTAAAAACATGTTTTTCGGTTCAGGGGGTCTGAAAACGAGTAGATCCGATGAAAACTCGATTTCGAAAATCGACATGAAAACAATACTTTCCTTCCTATATATGCATATAGGCAAGAGAAAGTAAAAATTCATTATCAAAATCATAATGCCCTATGTTGAAGAACTTGTAAAGTCCAGCCTTTCTTAGTTTGCTCCTAATGTAAACAAATAATAACGTCACTGAGCATCCGCATTATATAAAAATGAGTACACGCTGATTAAAAAGTAACAACAAAATACTTTTAAAAAGTATTTAAATACAAAATACTTTTAAAAGTGTTTTTGTAATGAAATTCTACAGAAATTCTACATTCTTTAGAATGGTCTACATAATATCATGACTGATGTTTTAAGTACTTATAATTTAAAACATAGTTAACTTAATAGGAATACGACATCCATAAAGTGGTGGACTCTAGCGTGCACCCTGTCGGGTCTGGTTTGTTTACAGTAGGAGCAAACTAAGGATGGCTGAACTGTATAAGGGTTAGCGCACAGTGAATGTTGGTCGCAGGTTTTCAGGTTGGTGTATGACGCTGGTCGCAGGTACAGAATCCCGCTGGCGGTGTGCACAGTGGGAGCCCTTAAATGTAATACGCGCTTGAATCTTCATTCAGATGAGTTCCAATAGCCGCCGTGAAATTTCTCCACGAACATTTTTATCAAAATTGAATAAATTCAAGGTCATACATGTATTTTTATGTTAATAGGTTTACAATATTTTTTTTCTCCAGTTTCATTTTTTAGATTAGCATTTATGTAACAATTTAATAAAATTGTAATATATTAAGGAATTTTTCCTGACTATCAAATACTCTTGACAGATAGTTTTCTATATTTGGGCATCATTTAACTGTTTTTGATCATTATTTAAATATTATTAAATATATATTTGATAGTATATTATTTAAATTGTTTTTAATGAAAATACCTGTGAATGTTCTTATTCTGTGAATACACTCCTCTTCCCAACGTTTTTGTTTGACCAGAAAAATTAGTAGGTATTATCATTAATTAAAAATTCTTATTTCTCATTTCCAAATTATAACATATAAATTACTTAATTTACAGTAAAATCTATAAGAAATTTGTTTTGTATGAAGTTCATAACATATATTTCTGGGCATTTATGAATTTACTTCATCAGAGACATATCTAGCGACGGGAAGAGAGGGCATCTGCCCCCTAAAAGTTTTACATTGGTTCCTAAAATATTAGGCCGACCCGTTGACGTAGTGGTTAGCGCAACTGGCTTCTACGCCTAGGTCTCGGGTTCAATTCCCGGTCAGGTCTAGAATTTATTCATCACTCATTTTTTTTACCATCATAATCCACCGTCTGCATTAGCAGGAATTGCAGAGCAACCAGACGTAAAACAAAAAAAAACAAAACAAAATCCTAAAATATACTCAAGAAATGATAAAAAATACATTGGTTAGTTACAATATTAATTAATACTAAAATTAGTTAAAATATTTTATAATGACATTGTTTTACTTGTAAGCTACCTTTACTTTCCATCGGGGATATTCAATAGAAAAATGTTTGATAGCAAAAGACTTATGTATGCATTATAAAGTAAAAGTAAGTAATGAAACAGTTTCATTGCTGAAAATCCTTAATTCCGTTATTACGTTCTCGCTATTGAACTATTTATTTTTAATTGTCCGGTATACCATTGTTAAAATGATCGGTATAGGAATGTATTGTTATTTTATAGTATATTTTGAAATTGAAAGCTATTAGTTATATTTACTCGAATACAACTAATTGGGTTTTATTGCACTTGATAAATTACTTTATTTAAAAATATTGCATCTGTTTGCAGAAGAGTCGAAATAAACATAAAAGCACAAAGAAGAAAAAAAATTGAAAACACTTTAAAACACACCGATTACGCCTCAATTTGTAGGTATTTTCCTAGTCATAAATGAACAGGTAAATCATTCTTTTGATTGTTAAGAGGCATTATCTTACTTACAGTCAAGTTAAGGTAAAGTGTTTTAAAGTTAATTTAATTGAATGTAATTGTATTTGTTAGTAGGGTAAGTTTAATCATTATTTAAATGATTAATGTTTTGAATTTTTATAGGTTTAAAAAAACTTGTTTATTTTTATTATGCCCATGTTAAAAAGAAGAGAGAGGAACTCGGGCTAAGGTATAAGAAATTGTACTGGCTACCAGGGAGAAAATCCTCATTATCAATCTATAAAAAAATTCTGCTCTATAAACAGACGATAAAGCCTGTCTGGACGTATGGTATGCAACTCCGGGGATGTTTCAAAAATAAGTAATATAAACATTATTCAACGTTTCCATAACAGGGTGCTGAGAAACATCGCCGACACACCCTGGTTCATAAGGAACATCGACCTTCACATAGATCTGCGAATGGATTTCGTCTCCAGCGAGATCCAGAGGTCCGCACAGAAGGATGAGGAAATACTTCACCGCCATGACAACGTTGAAGCAATCCAGCTGCTTGAAAACGATAATCTGGTGCGAACGCTGAAAAGAAAGAAATATTTTGAGCTTGTAGTGACAGTGTTTAAAGCAATGCAGTGTTATTACACGGTTAGAATTAGTGTTAAATTTAAGTGCACAATATAAGTGTAGTGTACATAATGTGTTATATTAAATTAAGTTCTGAGGTTCCGTTGAGCATCTCTGTAGTAATATTGTCTAAGTAGTTTAAGTTAGAATAAAACTACTCATTAGCCTTAGTTTTTATTTATTTATTTTTTTTTTTGGTTTAACGTCCGGCTGTTCTGGAATTACTGCTAATGCAGACGGCATTGGTCCTAACACTAGATCGTAATATACATAAATAAAAAAGAACAAAAACAAATTTTTATTATACCTAGGTCTCAAACGAACTTAGGCATTGGTGTTGCAATATTAATAATTTTACTGTGAGTGTGTAAGTGTAGGTAGATCTATATGCAATATTTTTCCCCCACCAGAAAATCGTTTTGGACACGTGCCGGTTTATAATATAAACACAAACTCAAGAGTAAATTTAAAGTAAGGTACATGAGATTTCCGATGGAAATCTAAATGTTGACAACACATAATCGATACAAAAGTTTCCTTTGGTGTACCGATAAAAATGATAATAGATAAACATGTTTTATGAACACATATTATGTCTTTTGTAAGGGATTGCGTTGATTTCACTTGATGTACTTAATAATTAGAATATGCTATCTGATTACGTCAAGAAGACAGTGTTAAATGTAATAACCCTGATATTTTCACAATATACCATGCAATTTAAGCTTTTGTGTTGAGAATATATGTATGTCAGACTCTTATGTGGGTGTTTCTAAAGTTGCTGTGCGCCTTTTAAAAGCAAAATTTATCTACTGACGTTACAACAAATACATTCCCGCTCATATGTTGCTTATCTTGATGAATACGAGTATATACTTCTCACTTCCATAGAAATACTGCCGTTATGGCGGCTTTAACAGTTATCATGCAATATGAGACTTTACCTCATAAACACGCCTCAAGATTCCGCAATCAGAAATCTTAGTTGTTATAAGCTTTGTATGGCCTTATCCATAAATTTAAACTTACTATTTGATTTGATTTTGATTAAACTGTTTTCAATTCCTCAGATAATATTGTAACGTCTATTATGTTTTTTTTTGGGGGGGGGGGGATCTGCTAATTAATAAATGACTAAACTTCTTTTAAACTTGCTTTTTAAAATTTTAAGTCGCATCAACATCTTGGTTATTAGCGACTACTTTGGGTTACAAAAAGTGTATTTTGATATGTAATAGTTTTCAGATACTCCCCTGGAATCTAACCAAGTACATTTCGCTTGGTAGGCTAGCGTGTTACCTACTACGTCACGTAGGTGGCCTCTTTTTAAACCTATAACTAATTAACAAAAACGAATCAATTACAATAAACTATTGCAGTTATAATTACTAGGAGATTGTAATTAAATACTTAATAGTAGACGAAATTTATTGCCAAATTTTTTTGAACGTCTGACTAAATTAAACTAAAAAAGTAAATTATTTATTTATAAATAATCTAATATGAAATTTAGATCTTCTGTTTGGAGAAGAGACTGTTGCTCCTCAAAACCCCTCCTAAATTGGTAATATTTAAAATTTAGTAAAAATCTGTAAAATCTATAATAAAACAATCACAAGACTTTCTCTTGGCAATGTAAATAATGGAAAACATAATCTAATTTAATGAATGAATGAATGATGCAAAATAAAATGAAAACTTTGTACAGCTTAAAAATACGTAACATCACTAATTGATGCTAAACAAAGCTTTGTAGAAAATTTCTTGAAATATAAATTGTGAATTTTTTTATATTTTTGATTATAATTCACTTTTGTTGTTAAAAGCATCCTAAGGTAACAATCTTAAAAAAGTCCATTTTCTATCGATTTTGATGAGAAAATACAGCAAATAACCAAGCATTGTTGAAAAAAACACTTTGTGTAATAGATGTTGGATTTCTAATTTTCTACAACTCTTGCACTAATTTTTTTTCTAAAATGTATATTAATTGATTAATACCATAAATGTTATAAGTATGTTAGGATATATCAAACATAAACTGAGAACTAGTAGCCCAGTGGGTGAACTCCTACATTAAGTAGTTAGATCTATTAAGTTAAAACAACATTTTTAGTTAGTCTTAGCCTAGTCAAAATGAATATTATAAAAACATATTTGAGAAAAATTTCGGAAAATAAAACGAATACAGTTTAAAATCCATAACTTGAACCACGTAGGGAATAGCTTTAGTACTAATTCGAGTCAAAGGAAATTCAAAATGCAGAACAACAAAACTATAAAATTTCAATCAATTCTTATAGAATTTTGATCAGTTTCTAAAGCGAATTTTTAACATTTTTGATTTTTGGCTTTAAGAACTTTGATTAATTTTTAATGTGACCTGTTAATATTTAAAAAGTAATTCCTTTTTTAATGGCGTTAAACAAATCTTTTGTACTGTAACTTATGATTAGGGGAATGAATATTGGTTCCTTGTAATTTTACCAGTCTTCGTTAGAAATTGAGGCACTTTCTTTCCAAATCACCTTTTGAACAAATCCATGACGATTTTTAGTATTTTTAGGTCTTCTACTGATAGCTTTAAATTTTGTATGACCTTGTTGCTTCGGTAATTGATCTGATTTTTCTCGGAGCATTGCACCTGATATGGGAAAGTTTACCCCACGTACTTTGTGCAGTTAGTTTAATATGCCTCCTTCTATTCCAGGCTACAAAAACATTTTCGTAAACATTTGCTTTAAATACAAATCTCAAACAAGAAGTTCGAGTTACGGACGCTAATTTAACGTAAATTAACGAGTAAATCCTAGTGAAACCAAATTTAATTCGAATTATAGAAAATTCGAGTTATAGACGTTCTAGTTATGGAAGGTCAACTGAATTATAAACTTTGAAAGTAAATGAATAACCATCTTTCCCCTTCTAATTTTTTTTATTAATTTACAATTTGACTACGTTTCTCTTCGGTTGTTTTACACAACACTGACAATATAATCCGTTGAACATTTTTGTTTGTTTTTATTATTTACCTTATTTGTTTTTTACAGTATGTTAAAAAATTACAGGAATTAAAAAATAAACCTGTCAAATCGAATAAGTGGGTAGCAACAAATCTATCCCCGCATAATTGGAAACTTTGAAGTTAATCCATACTGACATTTTGTTTTGAAAATTCTGTTTTTATCGATAGCTTGAATATTATGTTTATCGATTTTCCCATTTCAAAATTCCAAAACTTGTTATTTGGAATGAAAGTTCACGAACTCCAAATTTTGCATACATATGTGGCGTATGCTTCTGGTTCTTTCCAGGATCTCGTTATTTTTAAATAACAATGCTTCCTTTTAATTTTTTTAAGAAATATTTTTTTATAAATTAATTACTTACATTCACCATTACGACTAGCAACTAATTTAATTATAATGACTACTAAATTACAATAAATTATTTAACTTAATTGCAGACTAAACTTAACAAACAAATACATATTACCATTTACAATGAAATAAATAATTAATTAGTACATATTTCCTGACAACATTTGTACATTAACTGCCTGTAACGGATTAACTACTTCAATACGTGACGTGTTATGTACTAACAGGTTAATTAAAACTTCTCTTTAATAACAACATTGACTCACTTAAAAAAGTGTAGTGGCTTATATATACAGACAAATAGAGCTTAAGTGAAAGATAACGAATATAAGAAACACAACAGAATAATCTTGAAAAATAAATGACAGTAGACTCAATAGAAACAGCAGAACACATTAGAACCCTCTACCCTATACTGGAAATAAACTAAGCTAGGCGACGTCCAGAAGGCAATTAATCACACTTGTCAGAACTTACACAAAAGCCGTCTACTATTGTTCAGTTGGTGTGTCACCATATTAGCCTATACCTACCTATAAACATAATATGGAAGTGCAAGTTTCAACTCTGGACGAAGTTTTATTGAATTGAAGATAATTTATTATATTAAAGGGTTATGAAACTATTGATCACATCCTCGTTGCGTGTAAATGTAATTATATCTGGGATCAGAGGATTGAGGGAAACCCGAAGATATCTTTATTTATTTCCCTTTAAAGATTCTGAAAATTTTCAAAAGTAACTTAACGCATTGTGTTTTTTCTTTCCGGAATTATACAAGGTCAAAAGTTCCCTTGCACTCCTAGAAGTGCAAATTTCTTAAAACACTGTTAAAAAAGACGCACCTAAATTTATATTTAAACTTTGAGAGTTGTTTCTGTTATACCTAAATTTTAACAGATACGATTCATCTAAACGGTGGGTTACAAAATTATCATTAAAATAATTCTTTAATTAGTACCTATGTATCTTGTCAGACGTTTAAAAATATTAAAATAAATAATAGAAACAATGTTTCATTTCTGTTTGCTAATTTTTGTATTTATAATTGTTCCAAATAAGAGACCCAACGAATTGTGCGTCGATTTCTGGTAGAACATAATATGAGGGCCTACTCTTTGAACTAGATTGATTTGATTGAATTGAATAGGTGGTGGGATGAAAGCCCATTTCATTTAGGCCTGCAGGGTTCATGATGCTGCCACTCACCGGTAGGTTCAAGTTTCAGCTCCCGTATATGTATCCGTATACAATAACTGTAACCCCCGGACTAGATCGTGTTGTGAAGTATCCTCTTTAATCCCCGAGACCAATGATTAAGATCTAGCCGGCAGGACTGGAAAATCAAAGGTTAGTCTAAGTAATGCCACAAAGGCAGTTTCTGTCACAAACATACAACATCTACACAACAGGCTACCGTTACTGTTATAGTCCCATGTTGTGGAAGTGTTTTTTAAACCTACTGTGGTCATTCAGTAGTTCCAAGGTATATATGATCTGCGTTCGGTGAAAATTCAACGGAAGTAGTCACTGAAGCTGCCAAGTTAGTAATAGTTCAGTAAATTTTCATCATAAACAATGTGAAAGGATGTTGAAGCAGTCGTTCAAACTGAGATTTTTAAAAGTTCCTAGTTGGTGCCTTAACGAAACTTAGTTCCTAAGTAGGAGAAAGGGACTAGGTTAAAATTATCTTAAAAGCTGTTTAAAGTTAATCTAGCATCTCTGATTTAACTAAAGCACCTAACCTATTGATCTATGAAGTGGTTATAAATGGATATTAGGGATATAAAAAATATTTGGTTGTAATACTGAATTTTTCACCATCTTCATCATACTCGATGTACTAAGATAACTGCAATTTTTATCTAGATTGGTCAACCATTGTAGCTGTTTATTCATGCTAATTTTTTGTGCAATTTTCTTATTGACGGCTACTAACATTTCGATTAAAATCGCCTCATTTACTACATTTTTTGTGGTTTACAAGTTTTGGTAAGGGAAATGTTGGGGGTAATTTGAAAGTGGTCTGGTAATAAAAATACTTTTTTATGACTGCAGCCTTAACATGAATTTTAGAACAAAAATATGTATATAATTAAAGTTATAGTAAATTAACATACCGGCAACTTTTATTTTAAGCGTTTCTTTTTTACGATGCTTAGTTCAGCGTAAATTAATGATTTTTCACAATTTGATCATTGAAATGGGTTTTCAAAATGGAAATTTATTGTAACATGGTTAAATATTACTTATAAAACTAGGTCAAGAACTATATCGTTCTGGATTTAGTAAAGGTTATATATAAAAGTTTTCAAAAATTAAAAACTCCTTAATTATTGTTCCAACATTATTATTCTATTTTATTTTGTTTTAAAATTTTACGTAAACTGCTCATAAATATTTTTTCTTCTATACATTGGTAAGAAAAAGTCGTGTGAGTGTTTTAAGTCAAATTTTTGTATATTTATGCAGAGTTTTTATTTTGTGTGAAGCTTTTGTAATTATCGATTAAAAACACATAATTTATTAGAGTATTATACATTTATTTATTAAGTACATTAGAACGCCATTTCATTTTTACTTTATTTTAAATTTCAAGCAAGCATTTTTTTCTAAAGAAAGTATCCTCTTATGTGAACAGCACTTAACTCCAATCACACTAGATTGAGTACCGCTATTCAACTTTCGATCTATCTTGCTCTCATTCTTTTTTTATATAACGTTCCACTTGTTTTCCAACTACACGCTGATCTATGCCATTTTTTAAAGTATTCGACCGAGAAAGTTTATTTCTTTTTAATAAGAAAAAAAAATGGTGTGAAACAATCACACGACTTCCTCTTGCCAGTACAAATAATGAACAATATACCCTAACATTAGTTACAAAGCATTAGAAATTAACAAAAATCTAACCTGTAAAACGTAACCAAATTTTAATCACGAGTGAATGATGCGAAATGAAAACCAACCTTAGCTCGGCTTAATACGGAAAATCACTTTTTTACGCTAAACTAGGCTCTGTAGAGAGTACTTTTTGAAATAATATTGTAGATCTTTTAATTCCCTATAAATTTGTAAGTAGTCAATCCTTTTAATGAGAAAGCTGTACAAAAATTCTGAGCTAAGTGTTCGTCTTTGTGACAAACTGATTGAGCTATCAAGTAATCAAATAATAAAATTAACTTTCAACAATGCTTATGCTGACAAATTTTAGATAAATATTAAAAAGGAATACCCAGAACTGCTCAGAGTAGCGTTAAAACTTTTAATACCATTTGCCATATCTTACAACTCTGAACAAGGATTTTCCATAATGGTGAATTCGAAAACCAAATCAAGAAAAGTCATTTGACACTAAAAAATGACATCGTTTGTGTTTCAAAAATAAATCCAGACATTTAAAAATAAGTTAGTTCCAAACCAGCCCAAGTTTCGCGTTAATTAAATTAGAAAAAATTGTAAAAGTAATGTACGATTTTTGTACCTCACTTTTAAATAAATAATTATAAAAATAATTGTTTATTAATTTTTTCTCCTAATTTTTAGAGCCCCGTAAAACACGTCCTGTGAACCCTCAGGGGGAGTCGCAACTCACTGGTTGACAAACACTGTTCTAATTGTAAAAGACTGTTTCGACATAAAAATCATTTCAATCATTGTTGGACTAAAAAATTGTGATCATTCGATATTTTACCGTACTAACAAAATTGTATGATGTGAAAATATTTGAATACTTAAATGAATAGATCAAAGGAAAATACAATATTAAACTTATTTTTTTCAAATTATCAGTGCGTGATACTGGTGAAAGTAAAACAATGTACTTCTATAGAAAGATAAGTCATTATCACCTTTTGGTGATAATGACTGACAAAAATTTATAGTATTAGACCATTTTCATACGCTGTTAAACAGGTGGATACACAAATTAGCGAATGGCACCAGATGCTTGTGAGTCTATTGTAGATGCTGTCAGCTCATTCATCAAACCGTCATGTTACAGTAATATGATGATGTCAGTGTCACTGTCAATCTAAATACACTTCTCAAAGTAAATGAAAAACAGTTTAAATCTATTTCTCAAGCTTACATTCTTTTTGCATATATTTTTGAAAATAAAAACAATACAAAAGCTTTCTACAATCGTCACAAATAAATCTTTATATGTCATTTGCATACGAAAATACAAATTTTATCTGTAATTTTGAAATTATACTTTTATTTTTATGTATTATAGTTCGTTTTAAAAGTGATTTAAAAAATGGTAGGAAAACCGCATCAAGTTCACGCTTGAGTTCTTACAATTTATTTTGTCCTTTCTTTACCCTATAGTAACTTAATATAGGAAAGGAAAGTATTGCTTCCATGAAGATTTTTTTTAAATCGAGTTTCCACCGAAAATACATGTTTTCATTCCCCCTGAACAAAATAACATGTTTTAACAATTTTTGTGTGCGTGGGTGTGTAAACAAAATATTTCAAACAGAATATAGTAATATTACGTAGTTGAAACTTAAAACTTAAGTTAAGTATTGCTAGGAGACTCGACACGTACATTGTCATCAAAATCAATGAAACGAAAGACTTAGTTCTTGCAATTTTTAACTTTCTTGCAATATTCTCAAAAACGGTTTCACGATTTAAAAAAAAGAAATAAGTTCTTTGTAACAACCTTAATACAGTGATTCTATTTTTATTTTGCAACACTTAAAAATATGTACAAGTAAATACTAACTAATGGCTTAATAACTTTGTCTACGACATTTACATGACGTCTTTCTTCATAAGTCCTGGAAAATTTTTGAATTTCCTTGTTTATGAAATCCACTCCCAAGTCCGGTGCGGGTCGTCGTTCCTAACATACCAGGCAGCGTTGGTAATGCTTCTGAAAACTTATAAGTTAGTTTGATTCTTTTGTAGATCCCTAAAGATGAATTTCATTGGTCCATACAAATTTTTATATTTGCTCACATATTAAGAGTTTGTTATTTAGTAGATAATTCTGATTTCCTACCTAGTACCTTGTAAAGTTTCTTGAATTTGAATTCGAGTCTTGTCTTTTCTTTTTTATATGTTCTTTTCAGTCAAGTTTTATTTACATCGAGAGTCATTTTTTACACCGATTCCACAAAAAACGTCAGTGAAATACTTAGTACTGACACTAGACAGAATACTGACATGGAATCCACATACCTGACTTAAAAGGCAATCTCTTAACGCGCGGTTAAAACTTCTCTATAGTCTTATTCACCATAAATCTTCTATTGCAATTACTCAGAAACTTAACTGTTTTAGGTTTCTACTTCGTCCTTTTTGGACCTGCAGTTCAGTGATCTACGGATCAGCAAAAGTATCTAACATAAAACGTATTCAGACATTCCAGAACAAAACTTTACGCATCATCACGGCCTGTCAAACGTATGTTAGTAACAAAACATTACATAGAGACCTTAACATCGAAACGGTTGACCAAACAGTAAAGAAACAACTATAACGACGTTTTCATGGAAAACTACACTATCACACAAATCTACAAATTCTGTCATTGTCGGCTGACACCTACCACACAACCTACCTAAAAGACTGAAAAGGCAATGGAGTAGAGACTTTTCGTAAATCGTCCTGAGGAGTTGATACTGGGCGACTACCTCACACAAGTGACACCAAGACAATTATAACTATTGACTTTATAACTGCTGGTTATGACAAACTGTTACACAGTTATAGTTTATCTTTCTTAATAAAGTCAAAAAAAAAATAGTTTGTGAATCTAAATACAATCAAAATTCTACTAACGGACACTTCTAATTTGCGGACAATTTTAAAAAACTCGGCATTTTCCCATAAAATACAATACTAAAATAGTTCCCAATAACGGACGCGGACACTTAATAGTATGGTTTAGAAAATTCAATTTCTCTAAAGCGGACAATACTGGTCGATAAAACTTTTCAGTACAATGTATGTACTACATAGTAGACATAATCTCTGTTCTTAATCAGGAACGGCAATCGTAAAAACATCATTCAATATGCACTAAAAATATGCATGCACATAAAACCTTCAGATTGTCTTCAGATCTGATACTACTGTCCACAGTTGTTTTATGAAGGCTGGTTTTAAAACAGACTACACACTTGAAGCAAGCGATGATAGCTCGCTGTCAGAACTGCAGCTAAATTATGCTCCAACCCTTTTCAGTTAGTGCTCCAGATTATTATTCAATGGACGAGAAATTGCATACGGAATACCCATGTACGGACACGAATGGATTAGCAGCTGAATTCAAGCAACAACAGAATCCATCCGATGATGCAGTAGACTGCGATGACAACAATGTTTATGATGGTGAAGAAGACACAACTACTGATGATTCAGATTCACATCAGTGAAATTTTAAATAAGAAACTTTTTTCGTGAATTTTATATACAAATGTATGTAGGCTACTATATACGAGATTTAATAAATAAATATTTTTTCATTACAAAAATTTACACAGCATGTATTTTATATTCATGTTAAATACGTTACATTACACATTACATAAAGCAAATTACAGCAGATTGTACAGTGCACATATTTCCCTTTAGCGAACTCTTCTTAATAGCGGAAAAAAAATTTGTTTCACCAATATCCGTTTTTCAAAAATTTGCCTGTACATTCAAAAGATTACCATTTATTTTGCTCAACTCATAAATTCTTAAGGTAATGATACATCGGTATGTGTCATTTCCAATAAAAACCTTAATATTTCTCAGGCGTAATAATAGTTTTCAAATTTAATAACATGTAGCACAAGTTGTATATCAAATTAAAGAGATTTAATTAAGGAAAGTTATCAATGTTCTTTTTTTTAATATGTCGATATTTTTAAAACAAATTTTCAGCGATTTTAGCATAAACACTCAACAGGTGTTTTGTTTTTATAGTTGATTTGACATAGGTTATGTTCGTATTTTGAATAGTTACATCTATTTTTACTTTCCCTTGTTCTCCATGTATATGAAGGGAAGGAGATAATTTTCATGTAGATTTTTCGGAATCAAGTTTCCACCGGAAATAAACGGTTTCAGATCTCTTGAACCAAAAAGAAAAACATATTTTTAGCGATTGCACTGTGTGCGTGTGTGCGTGTGTGTTTTATGTGTTTGTGATTAGGGCTATTGGGGATATTGTTATTGATACTCACTGGCGTACTGAGGACAAATAACCGACCGAGGACTCGCGCGTGATCCTCGGAACGTTTAACTTTGAAATTCCTATTCTACAGCCGCCTACGATTCAGAAAAGTATATCCTATTTGTAAGAAAAAAGTCCCCAGTTAGTTTTACTCGTAGGTGTATTTCCCATGTAGCGCTGACACTTGAGTCATACATACCTCGTACACTATTGTCCAAATTCGCATATTTTAAGCGAGGACTCTCAAGCCGTCTTCTCATACTTAGCAAAGAAACCAGATAAGTCCTCAGTTGAACTCTCTGTTATCGCCGTACATTGTCGCCATGTGTATATTAGCAGTATACTGTTGCCAAGTTTCGTATACCAATGTTAATCTGTAATGTGTATAGAAAAATCATTGGTCTTAGTTTGCAAATCAGTACAAGCCTTTTTATTAATAATTAATAAAAAATGTTTTCATTTAACTTCTACAGAAGGGAAGTAAAATATATACGGTCCCTCTAGATTTTAGTGAAAATTCAAAATTGTCCCATTGCACAAGATCAGCTCATTTTCCTTCTGCAAACTAAATTCTTAATGATTAGAGACTTTCTGTTTTGCCAAACTTTAAAGTTTCATGTGAATCATTAAATTTTAAAGTGGATTATATTCCCATTATGGGTAGCGGGTAGGACCTCTTCGGACAATCCTACCAGGGGAAGTGAATCAATCCCTGCCCTCCGCAGATTCCAGGTGTTTCCTGACCCGGGAAACTAGTACCTGTTTAGGGTCCCTTGTCCAGGGTTACGGACGACCGAATGGTTGCCGGGATAAGCAATCCCCTACTTACCGGCCAACGGCTTAGGGCGGATGAGCTGGTAAGTGGAAGGGCACCCTTTTGTCCTGAGATTGAGAAATCGATCTCAAAGGCGGAGGAACCAAGGACTGGTCAACGGCGTAAGGATACAGAAGGTAAAGGGAACCCACTGTATTAAAGATCCTTATGGATATTCCCAGGATATTCATCCGATTAGCATCATGATGAAGGCTCAAATACAAATGGCCTCTAGTCCCGGGCAGGCCTTAAGTGGTCAAGAGGTGCGAAGAATCCCCCGGTTTCAACTTGATAGGAAAGCGAAAATAGCTACTTGGAATGTCAAGACTTTGTTTGCAGCTGGAAAGTTTGACAACTTGATCCAGGAGATGAATAGGATGGAGATAGGAATTCTTGGTGTGAGCGAAGTCCGCTGGCCTGGAAACGGGATGATTAGATCGAAGGGTAAAGTAATGTACTACTCAGGTATCAGTGATTCCGACCGAAACCATCAGCATGGTGTTGGTATCTTAATGGATGAAAGCATACAAAGGTCGGTAAAGAATTTCATTCCATGTTCCGAAAGAGTACTCCTGATTCAGCTGTGTGGTAGACCCATCAACATCAATATTATACAGGTATATGCCCCAACGGCAGATAAGTCAGAGGAAGAAATTGAAGAGTTCTACAAACAACTGGATAGTGTCCTAAGAATTACAAAACAGAATGAAGTCAACATAATTCTTGGAGACTTCAATGCTAAAGTCGGTAAGGGTAGAGCGGGATCAGTGGTCGGTGATTACGGCTTGGGTGAAAGAAATGAAAGAGGTGAAAGGTTGGTTCAATATTGTGAAGACAACAATCTGGTGATTACAAATACATGGTTCACACTCCCACCAAGACGATTGTACACCTGGAAATCTCCGCAAGACAGTGACCAGCAAACTGTTCGTAACCAGATAGATTACATTATCATTAATCGTAGATTTAGAAATTTCATCACTAAGGTAACCACGATGCCAGGTGCCGATATGGAATCTGACCACAATCCGCTACGTGCCGACATACTGCTGCGCCTGTCCATACCCAAAGGAAGAGCCTCTAAAAAGATATTAAAGCCAGAATTACTTAAAGATCAGGAAAGAAGATCATTATATAAAAACCATCTTAATAAAGGATTGGAAGGTGTTAGCAATACAGGCGATATGAGCAAGCACTGGCTCGAAATCAAAGAAGTTTTCAAGAAAACAAATGAACTTTTCCTCAGAAACACCGAAAGGCATATGAAAAGCAAATGGATGACTGATGATATTCTTGATTTGATGGAGGAGCGAAGGAGGAGTAAGATCGAAGGAAATTATATAGAATATAGAAATCTTCAACGAAGAATCCGAAATGGAATAAGAACGGCGAAAGAATGTTGGTTGGCTGACAGATGTTTGGAGGCAGAGAATCTGAGTAGGTTAGGAGATAGTTTCCACCTCCACAAAAAAGTCAAGGAAATCGCTGGAGTATATAACAGAAGAAATATAAGTTTCATTAAGGATGAAAACAATAAAATAATATTGGACACCGAGGAATTGTTACTGACGTGGAGGAGATACACCACTAATCTCTTCCAGGATGACAGACCAGAGAACCCCGAAGCTGGAATGATGCCGCTGTCGGGACCAAGTATTTTGAAGAGTGAAATTAAACATGCCATAGCGTTAATGAAGAATAGCAAAGCTCCGGGCCCTGATGATATGTACTCAGAGACGTTTCATTTAGTTAGCGAACACAACCTTGATATCATTGTCCGACTTTTTAACAACATTTATGACACTGGACATATTCCCGAGGACTGGCTTCTCTCTACGTTTGTCGCACTTCCGAAATCAAACAACGCAAACTCATGTAAGGACTATCGTCTAATTAGCCTGATGAGTCATTTTCTTAAACTCTTTCTTCGAGTTCTACACACGAGACTCTATAGGAGGTGTGAGGAAGTAAGTGGTGCTAGTCAATTTGGATTTAAGAGCGGTTTTGGAACGAGAGAAGCCATATTCAGTCTCCAAACTTTGGTACAAAATTGCCAGGATCAGAGAAAGGACGTCTTTTTGTGTTTCATCGACTATGAAAAGGCGTTTGATAATGTAAAGCATGATCTCCTCATATCATATCTTGGGGATTTGGGGCTGGATGGGAAGGATATAAGGCTTATAGGTAATTTATATTGGAATCAAAGGGCGGCAGTTCGAATTCAGGATGCGGGAACAACTGAGGAATTCGAAATAAAAAGGGGTGTCCGACAGGGGTGCATCTTGTCTCCGATGTTGTTTAACTTGTATGTGGAGAGAGCATTTGCCGAGTCAATCTCCGACAGTAGCATGGGCATTAAAGTGAACGGAATTCCCATTAACAATATTCGGTATGCGGATGACACCGTGATATTGGCGGATAGTGCGGATGATCTCCAAGCTCTATTAGACAAGGTCAATGAAAAGAGTCGGGGTTTGGGTCTGAAAATTAACATCCGTAAAATGAAATGTATGGCCATCAGTAGAAACGGCACTCCGGGTACAAGAATATCCATAAATGGAGAGAACATTGAACAGGTCGCTCAATTTAAATACTTGGGATGTATGATCAACCAAGAATGGGACCCAGATCATGAAATAAAATGTAGAATCGAACAAGCTCGAGCAACATTCCTCAGACTTGGGAAATTTTTGAGAGACAAGAACTTAAGTCTCAGTCTCAGATATAGGATGGTAAAATGTTACGTCTGGTCCGTTCTCTTGTACGGAGTAGAGGCATGGACGTTGAAAACAAACAGTATCAGCAAACTTGAGGCCTTTGAGATGTGGACCCTGCGACGAATGATGAGAGTGTCGTGGGTTGATCATGTGACGAACGAGGACATCCTGAGAAGAGCTGGTTTGGTGGATCGTGAGCTTTTCGAGACTATTAAAACAAGAAAGACTGGGTACCTTGGACACATACTGCGTGGGGAGCGTTATCATTTCCAGCGGCTTATTCTTCAGGGTAGAATAGAGGGAGGAGGAAGAGGAAGAGGTAGAAGAAGGTTATCCTGGCTACGGAACATACGGCAGTGGACAGGGATACGAGACTTCCAGGCATTGCAGGAGGCTGCAATTGATAGAGTAATATGATGTGAGCGAGGATGGACGCCTACGCAGGAATCTGCATGGCACTTTAAGAAGAAGAAGATATTCCCATTATTCCGATTTTGATATATTCTTTTCACATACAGACTAATCACTGAAAACAGTTTTTCAGGTTCAGGGGGCCTGAAAACGTGTATTTCCGGTGAAAACTCGTTTTTGAAAAATCGAAATGAATAGAATTCTTTTCTTCCTTAAAATCTTAAAGGGCTAGAGAATGTCCAAATAAGCAATCGTATATTGTATTACACATTGTACTCATGAAACAACCTTACCAAATATCTTGACAACAGTGCTGTAAATAACGGTTAACCCCTTACACAATATACACACCAATCTTCTGTAAATATTTTGACAATTTTGTACTGAATATTACCTGAAAATGAAAATTTCCTCTTAATTTACCTTCTCAAAATCTCAGTATGGCTTTATTTCACGTTTTGCCAAGAACCAAGGCGAAATTATTCCCCAGGCATAACTCACTAAGTGTTTCCGACCTATGTTTATCCACGTTTTTTCTTATTTTTAGCTATAGAATTATTTCCCTCGAGATTACCTTGCAATTTAGAATCACCCAGTATATCAGATGAAAATATGATTTATTTTATATTAAAGAGTTAGCCTTTTACGTTTTGCTGTTATTATGACACATTTTCTAATTATGTTAACATATTTAAATAGATTGAAAAGAGAAATCATTTACACAATTAAATCCGTTCAATATTACAAAAATAACAACGAAACAAAAAAATGTAGAATACAAAATGAATAAACGTATATGGAAGAATTTTTTTTAATTTTTTTTTAAACAACTCATCCTAAATTCAGAATGTGAGTGATATTGATCAAAGTTCCCATTTACGAGTAAACAATGTTTTGTTGTTTCCTATTTATTTGTTACAAAACAAAAACACTCACACTCGGATGTTAATTTAAATAAACCTATTGTGTTTGTATAGTACAAGGATCCATTGTTTATTATTTAAATATAATAATTCATATTAAAGGCAGATATAATATTCTATTAGTAGTAAAAATAGCAATCTGTACGGGTGAATTACCATCATTTATGACACACATAATAAATAAAAAAGAAATCAATATAATTGTTATAGCAATTAAAATTATATTTTTGATAATCCGATTACGACATCTTAGAACCGATTTATTCAAGAAACCCCCAAGCAATAAGTTAGGTACTTTTATTTTATTTTAATATTGGAACGAAAACAAAATGATGGGAAAAATTGAAATGATTTCAGTTATACGGGATAGGTTTGCCGCTTATTCGAGATGGGTGACTCATCTTTCAAGTGTAGTTTTTTTGTAACAATAGAAAGAAACTTGAAGACTGACTAGTTAGTGGGTTATTTGTGTTAGTTTACTCGTTAAATGCTTTTTCCTTCCGTTTTTTACGTTTTGCAGATAGGAACATAATCGTTTGTTGTGCAACATGCAAAATTAGAAGTAACGTGCCGACAGTTTTATAAAGTTCCAAAAGAAGTAACTTCCTGAAAAGAAATATAATGTAGTTTTACAAAGTTCCATATAAAAAAGTTACTTACCAACATAGACAGTAGTCCTACAAAACAATTGACAGAGAATTCTCCTAAAAATGTTTGGCAGAGATAGTTGTCCTACACAATTTTGACAACGATAGTAGTCCTACAAAAAATTTTGTCAGACAATAATCCAACAAAAACTTTTGACAGTAATAGTAGATATAGTAGTCCTACAAACATTTTTTTAGTGATAGTAGTCCTAAAATATTTTTACAGATATAATAATCATACAAAAAATTGACAGCTATATAGTTTAATATAAAAGTAAGCTAAAGAAATCAATTAATTATTACTAATTAAATGTATGCAGACAAAACAAAAGCTGGATTTAAAATGAAAGTTCGGATGAAGTCATTTGAGTGGGTTAGAAAGGCGTGTGGTGAAGGCACGTGATGAGATAGAAGTTGTGTTTAATAAATCCAGCTTGGTGAAACAACAGTGCCGAAATCAGCAATTTAAGTAGTATACGTACATTAAATTTCCTTAATCTATTTTTCAAATCTTTTGTCCATTATTTACTGTTATACATAAGTTTATTACATATAAATGGCTTAGATTATTTTTAATTCCCCTGCAATAAATTTTATGTTGCTTTTTTACCGTATAACATGACAGTTAGTTTTATCGGGAGGACAGCCACTTTATTGCTATAGCTTTTACCAAAAAATATGTGCTTATACCCGTCCCAATTAATCAGATTCAGTACTTTTCTATTATCGAGGGGCCACTGTAAATTTACCTTCATTTTTGTTTTATTTCATTTAAACATACTTTTAATGCGTCTATTTAGGTTAAAAGTTAAATTCTTATCCCCCCAACATTCTGAATGGTAGCCAAAATTGTTGTTAATGGATCATAACCGGTCAGATGATGCCAGTAGCACTCGGTAAGGTATGACTTCAAATGCTGTAAAGCTGTACCGCGATGCCTTTTGTTACACCACTTAGCACTTTCCCATAATCACTGAATGGTATGAGTATGTGCGCCGGTTTCTGGATCAAGGAAATTAAATTTTTGGTTCAGCTTAAAGTGCTGAAACCCGGGTTCCTCAGAAGTAATTCTGCAATGATCATCATGAACCGCAATAAATTATAGAATATTCACTGATATTGTTAACAATTGGGTTTGTAATCATTTTGTATAGTTCGACTGGAAATAAGCTGCAGAAATAATTATGTGCTTTAAACAAACAACTTCATTTCATGCCGGGCCCGACGTAATCGAATTTGTAGCAAAACACCGTGTTGCTGTAATAAAGTGCAAGCAGCTTCTTCAGTCATCAGTAAATCCCACAAATTCATTGCATATACACGACTTGACAAACCAGAGAATAAAAATAAAAATGAATAAACTGTTACGTACATGATAAATAAAGGTATTAAATTGACATATATGATAATAAATTTTAGAAACTGACGAACGTTATCCTTATTGAAGCGATAAAATAAGAACTGTAACAAATAATTAATACAATAGCACTATAAAATAATATATAATATTTAATTAATAAAACGTTTAAGTTAATGAACACAAATAACCATATATGAATTAACCATAAATAAACTACAGTAAAATCAGAGTGGAACCCCGTTAGTAGAAAAGTACGCCAGATTCTACAATATCAGCTCAACATTTCAACATTTCCTTACATTTTTTGCATTTTTCTGTTCCTGTTTTTCAAATGTTTGTTTTACGTGCTTAGTTTTTTGGGGGCACAAACTACACCATTGAACCACCTCAACAAAGGGCCTCAAATAAACAGTAGTTACACAGTGTTGCTTTCATATTCCTACAATTTTCCTACTTTTGAAGCAGTAGTCTAACACTTTGTAACCACCTTTTGAAAAGTTTTTAAATTGTTAAGTTGGTCGTAAAACCAACTCACTTCACAACTGTTCGAACAAAATAATAACTAACTAAGAAAAATGTAACTGCTTTATGTATAAAAACAAATCATAGAATGTTCTCGAATAAAAAGGAATAAAACAGGAAATTCTAGATAAATAAATAAACAATAGAACATTGTACTCTATAACAGAAAAACAGCAATTGTGGGGATAGACTAGCGGCGCCAAAAAAACAACATTAATTACATTGTCAAAATGTGAAGGTCACTCACACACAAACACCGTGTAATAAAAACACTATAATCCAGTCGGTGTACGTCACAATATATTATTTGTGGGTAGTGAAACAAAATCGGTTCAATAAAAATAAAATTTAGGTTTCCAGTAGAACAATTGTGAAAACATTAATGTGGTCTGCCAGAGCTTTACACAGGGACAAGGGACAGGGGACAGGATTTTGCCCTATCCCTTCTATTCTATGAAGGTATTTTATTTTAGAAAATTAAATTTTGCCAGAGCATTTCCCTGTAAATGGAAAGGTTTAACGAAGAGATTAGTTCGATGTATGGATTCATTTAATTTGGATCTTGGTTTTCTAGCCTAATTCATTAGGTATTATTTCATATTACTAGTAACCCCTCTCGATTTGCATTCATTAATTTTGTTTAATTTAGAAATCATGCAATACTATGCTCTGAAATGTTTCGAACCTTTTTTTTAGTAATAAAAAATTTAACAATGTTCAAGCGACAACTAAAAACGGCTCCGAGAAACTTCTTGAATAACAAATTCATTTGATATCACAATTGGTTTTATGAATTAACTGATTTCAGTGAAGATATTAAAACGCTTTGTGCACATTTTTTAGGATTTTCTCATTAATTCGGTGATTTATTTCGTACTAGCTGCTCGTTCCGGCGTCACCCGGGTATACTATTGTTTAGTTCAATAATTATTTAAAAAATTAGGGTAATAAATAAATCAAAAACAAGATTTTCTTATTTGGAAAAACTGATGTATATATATATATATATATATATATATATATACTCCATACAAAACACAATTCTTACAATCAAATGAAGGCAACTTGAATACAGAAATAAATAACCTATTAAATTAATCATTTCTAGACTAATCACGAACTATGTTACAGTATTTCTACATACACTGACACATTAGTTTTTAACAATAGTTGGATATTTTAATTTCCATAGGGTTGAAAAATGGAATATAGATGAATGTTTGTATACGAAATAGTTAAACCTCATTAATGAATTTTTTCGGGGAAAAGAAGAGTAGGTATTATTTTTATTATTGTAACAGGTTTGTCATTGGTAAAGTTGTTGTATAAATAATTAATTCCTAAAAGTAAATAATTAATTTACTTCTGTTAATCTCTGTTAAAAGGTAGAATAAAAAAAACAAATTATTAACTTCAATTAAAAATTGAAACACCTTTATTTGAAAATAAACTGAAAGAAAGATAAAAGAAATGCGTGCTAGTAATGAGTTGATCTGGCTTACAAGAACTCTTGTAAAAATGAAAAAAGTTTTCCTATCTCGTTTTTATCTTCTAAATTATTGACGCATCTCTTGTATTCGAGTCCTGCATTTAGTTTGAATTTTAGGAAATTCCCCGTTTTATTTTTACAGTTATTAATTCTACTGTTTTAGATTTTCCACATCTCTTTTCTTCCAATTTATCTGTTTGAAGTATGCTTGAATAATTAATTTAGTGTATTCCTTCCTGTTTCGATTTATTTTTTTAACAATTCACAGTAATAATTTTATGTAACTACTGAAAATTGCCCTTAAACTGCATAATGTGAGCTGAATTTTAGTCTCAGAATGGTTTATTGAAGTGAGTTAATAAACATGTATATTAAAAATAATCATACAGATTTTTAGTTGGGTTACTGTGTCTCTTTTGAAAAATATGAGTTATTTATTTTAACTTTATTTTCTAGGTTATCTAGCAATCGTTCCTAGGAATACGGCAACCGCAATAGAACAAATTAACGTATTAAAAGTGTCACCGGATGGGAAAATTAGGTGGCATGGGGAAACCTTAAATGATTGAGGCCCTGAAAAGGGCTATTTTAGCGGTGATCGTCTACGCGGAAAGAGTCAGTAGTAGTCATCGTGGTGGTCGAGGAGGTGGGCGAGTGAAGCAAGAGTCGGTCATAGGACCGCTGCGGGCATCGCTCGTGGCAGTGGGCGATGACAGTTTCGGTCAATGGCGGATACGGTGTCGGATCGACAAGCGAAAGCATTATCTCCTCTCTTGCGTAGTCGTTGGTGGGACTTCGTTGGAGTCCGGTAGCCGTGTGCCGATGGTGGTTTTCTGATCGAAGCTACACAGTGTTGTGGAATCATGATCGGGCTCAGTGGAACGCTCTTATATTATAACCACCTGAGCGCAGCGGTAGAGGCGCTTACTAGCCCTGTGCAGTGCCGATACAACCCTACCACTTCTGTTGGAATTATTAGCGGCTTCCTTCTGTCGGTGTATTGAAAGCTTTGTCACCCGGACGAACAGTACCTAATCAAAGAAGGCTATGGTGGAAAAAGAACAAGCAGAAAAATCAGGTCTGTAGATTTCCTTCGAGATAACTAATAACACTGCGAACATCAATACAGCTCAGCGTCACCCGAAGATAAAATACGGAAAAATTAGGAAAGTTCATACTTTTAAGTACCTCGAGAATATAATACAACCAGCGAAAAATATAAGTAAAAAAAAAATAAAAAAAATAATATAATAAAATATAATAGAAAATATATAAGTACCAGCGAAAAAGAAGCGAACAACAATGAACGACGGAAGATGAACGGTGCACTTCGAAAAACTCATCGATTGTTTATAAGAAGAAAACACTCTCAGTGCCAGTCTAAATTAGATATTATAATAGTAAAAAATTTGAGACAAAGATCATCCACAATATAAGCCCGAAGATTGTCGACGGACAATACAGATAACAAGGTCGAAAAGAACTCAATAAAGTAAATGAATTCTTTTTTTTTTTGGTTTTTACGTCCAACTGTTTTGCAATTACTGCTAATGCAGACGGTGAAAGATGAAGTGATTTTTTGTAACGTATGAAAATATGCCGTGCCTGAATGGGATTCGAACTCAAGACCTATTAATGAAACTATAAATAAACTATTAATGGAAATGAATAGAAAAAGGAGACTAACATTTTACAGACACCTGTATGGAGTGGATGACAACTAGTTGACGAGAAGTATTTTTAAGGCACTAAACAATATTACTAAAGTGTCAGATAAATCGTTAAAAGAAGTCAGAAAGAATAATGAAAAAACTGAGAAAACTTCATGAACCAAACCAAATAAATAAATAAATTATGGACTTTAAGCGGTTCCATGAAGAGCAAAACCAGAACACCAGGCGAACAGAATAAAAGAGGAAAGCCTACTGTGAGTAAATGGTGAGAATATGGACTGCAAAAAGAGCTCTAGAAACGTCAAGTCTCCTCACTTAGTCTAAAATTGGCCTTTTACGAGGAAAAAATACTGGTTTCTAAATAATTTTAATTACGGATAAATGGGAGTACGGACAAATGAACAAATTTAATGCACCCATCTGCGCGCAGCGTACGCACAATTGCTTATGATTTAATAAAAGATACAATTTGTTGTTTAGGACTAATTTTTCAACTACGTTAAGCATCTTTGGACATTTCTAAGTCCAGCCAACATTCTCAAAATCTCTCAAGGTAGACCTTATTCGTTCCTTCATTCATACTATTTTGCATTTTCTCTTCATGTCAAGTCACCAATATGTAATTTTAGTTTTGTCCTATATCTTTTCTTATTTTATTCAATTGTTTCGAGTTACAAAATAAACTTATGTTTGTTATCGATAACTGATAATTATTATGAAATCAGTATTTTAAACTTTGTTTTGGTTTTCTTTTTCAGGTAATAACTCATGACAAGTAAACCAAGTTGCATAGAAAATATCTTTCATGTTTTTACTCAGTAAGTACAAAAACAAATCTACGTCATAACTTGTATGAATTATGTTCCTTGTTATATTTTTATACCTTCTGGTCCTCGCAAAATAAACCATTTCTTTTATTTTAGAATCACAAGTTTTCTTAAAAGAAGTAAAATAAAAAAAATATTTGTTATGTTATCTAAAATTTTGCTGCAATAACATTTAAATTTATTGCTGTTATATCTTTCCCATATGAGTTTTCAACCGTTAGTAGAGTTTGTTTCCATCATATTTTATCAAATTATTATTATTTGTAGTTTTTCAATATTTTTGTTCATTTTTAGGAACGGTACGGTTATTTTATAAATACGTTAGAATGAATAAAGTACAATATTTTTGTTTTGCAATTTTTAAGTTACGGACAATCTGCCGCCGATTTATCAACCTACCTTAACCTGGAAATATATTTGTAGTTAATCTCTTGAGGAATAAGTTAATTTTAAAAATTAATCATCAAATAACTCTGAAAAACACGCAATAACATATAAATCACAGCTGATAATGCAATAAGATAGCAGTGCAACCGACAAAAGTTTATGGCAACATATTATGTGGCAATTGGGCGTCAAAGTAGTTAAAAATATTAAGCTCTGGTATCGATGTGCTTCAAGGTGAAATCAACCACTTGTAAAAACAATTGTTGTTTTTTCAATCCCCAATGTGTGTACATTGTAATCTGTTCAATTTAAGAACAACAAGAACCCCATGGCCCAATGAGATGAGAATGATATGTCTGACGTGTAAATGAGTTGTAGTCTTGCACACTCAGGCCAACTATTCCTGAGAGAGTATAAGTAATTGAATTTTAGCCAACAAGGTACATCGATAACCTCTGTCTAGTATTACAAACCGTAAAAAAGTAATTAACTTTACTAGGATTTGAACCACAGAATCTTTGTCTTCGAAGATCAGCGGTTGACTAGCGGCGATGATTTTATCTCAAGACCAATCCGGTGGGTTACAATTGTAATGTTAATAGATTTTTATAATAACAAAATAACGGAACATATAAAATTGGAAGGTTTCACCAAAATTTTTGTTAAAAATAAGGCCTCCAAAAAAATGACTGGAAAGCCGCACAAAAAATTGGCAAATATAAAAAGCTTAAATTTTCGTAGATGAAATTAGTTTTATGACACAAACGCATTTAATTATTGGTTGGGGTAAAAAAACTTTGGAAAATTGTGCTTTTCTCAACAGATAACAGTTTTTTAATTTTCAGAATCTACGAAAATCTCATGGCTTATTTTTCTCTACACATTTACTCAATAATAATGAATGCGAATATGTGCACCTTTTGTGAGGTGACTTAACACTTAATTCTGCTAAATTTTAGATATAATTATATTGTTAGTATTATTATAGAAAACTTCTAGTGTAAAACACTCACAAGACTTTCTCACGCCAAGTTAAACAATAAATAATATAACCTATTTTCTTAAATGTAACCTCTGTTAAAAAACATAACCTAATTAATTAATCAAGAGAGAATAACGAAAAATAAAACTCAACCTCTGTAGAACTTACCAATAGCCTACAGAAAATCACTAATTGATGCTAAACAAGGTTTTATAGAAAAGTTCTTGAACTAATACGTGTATCTTTTTATTTTCTATAAATTTCATTATAATACAAGGTTTTCTGTAACAAACTCGTACATACTTAGACCGCAGTCTTAAAACTTCCCATTTTTGTACCGATTTTGATAAGAAATGTGGGCGCAGAAAGTCACTGATGCTAAACTTAGCATTATAGAAAAAAATCGTGAGTAATGTAGTCATTTTTTAAACTTTCTGCAAATTATAGTAAATAATATTTTGCCCTAAAATGTATACTAAAGCCGCTACCTTAAAAAAAATACCAAGAAAGCACAGCCACCCAAGAATTTCAGCAGGTATGGCATTTACCTTATCTTGTAGAGCATAAAACATACTGAATGAGGTGATTTTATTTTTAAATCATATAAGCCGTTTTTGAGAAAATCACAAAAACTTACAAATAAACTATTACTTCTGGTTGACCAATTTTGATGAAAATGTTTTTGACGAGTTCCCTAGTGATTTATAATATTAGTTTCTAGTTTCAACTTTGTACGACAATCCGTTCTTAAGATATTTTGTTCACACCTGTACAAACACACAGATCAATTTCAGAAAGGTTTAGAAAAATTGACATGAAAACAATTGGTTTCTTCCCTATGTATTCATGTAGGGTAGGAGAAAGTAAAAGCGTAAAGGTTATTATCGATTAACCTCATAAAAAAGTAGGTTTCAGAAGTTTTTTCGAGAGGTAATGCTAGCAATAATTTGATGGGTTTAGATTTTATACACCTATGGGAATAACTTTTCTTGTAAACTCTTTGCCTACTCCTTTTATAACCACCCAATAATTTGACAACAAATTGATTGGACCGTTCGTCAACTTAATTGAACCATAAAAATCAGGGTAACTAGGTTTTCACTTTTTACAAAATTATATATAGAATATCCCTGAAATGCACAATAAAACTGTCTGGCCACAAGTTTTTGTTTTTTATAAATCTATATTTCGGCAAAGATATTGTAACTCCTAAGCCTAAATTCGTTCAAGATCTGGGCATAATAAAATAATAAACAGATTTCCTTAATAATTTTAAAACAACGTTTTATTGACACAATTTAAAATTACAGTTAATTATTAATCTTAGATTAATAACAAATTACAAATCGGGTAACTTAAATTAAACTAATTACAAAATTAATTAATTATTTAATTGATATATTATATTGCCTCAATCGTATTATAAGCGGTTATAATTGGATATTATAGGTCCCAGTCGAAAACGTGAATCGAAAAAGCTTCTTTTACATCCCGTGGTATGTGAATAAGAAGTATATTTATCAAGTTCTGATTTATTGTTTTTGAAGGGTTGCGTTTGAAAAGTCAAAACTTTGAGTATCACGTATCACCCTGTATACATGTCTTAAAGGCCTATTTCTTAAATTTTATTAGTGACTGTAAAAGAATGTATATCTACGGATTTAGTGATACTAATATTTACATTAATTTATCACAACGGTAATAAATGTTGAAATTATCTATAAATATCTATCTAAATTTCCTGCTTTTATGCGTTTGTTATTCAAAAAATTTATTAACATAATTAACTGTTTTTATACCACGTAAAGATTTAATTAAAGGTGTTAATTTAACATTAAAAATGTTTATGGATATAACGAGTACTTAAAATACTGTTTAAGTATTAAATTACCTTGTCTTGAAAGTAATGGACTTCATTTTTGAAACATAATGAACAGCTTTACCTTTCAGTACGTGGTTTAAAAATTGAAAGCATCAAGGATGTTTGTTACTTAGATATTTTTTGTAACTTTCTTTACTGTTCATTATTTTATTAAATTTCAGTGTAAGTACTGTCCTCTATTTTTCTTTATAATGGATACATCAAGATATAAAGGAGACTTTAGGCGAGAAGATGTATAATGGGCCTATTAAATGGACTTTCCTAATACACTCCACTTCTAAAATATTACTCAAAACAAGGCATAATATTTCAGATATTGATTTTATTACATCTGTTGTTTGTATTTTTCCGACATTATTTTATAATAAACTAGCGACTCCTGACAGCTGAAATTCGTCATCAGCAAATTTAGTGGTGGTAATTACGCGCGTGATTATGAGGCCCGAAATCAGAGTAAATTCATAACTATTATTCCTTCGTCCTCCCATTTTTTGCCGGCCGTATTGGCGTAGTTAGTAACGTGCTCACCTCTCGTCATGCGGTCTTGGGTTTGAATCCCATTCAGGCACAGCATATTTTCATACGTTACAAAAATCATTTCATCCTTCACCGTCTGCATTAGCAGTAATCCCAGAACAGTCGGACGTTAAACAAAATAAAATCACCTTTCTTTTGTTATCATTTTGCTATCAAAAATATTCAAAGTGGAATAATTTTGTTGTTTGTTTTTAATTTTAATTTGTTTATTCATGACTTTACTATTTTTCAAAGTTGATGAGCTCTGAAGATACGCATTGCCCCTTACCCACTACATACATAGCTAGCCAGTGACTTGCCAGCAACGTTGCCAATACTTGGTTTCGTAACTCTGTTATATATTTCGTTAGCCATTCTTTTTGTTCTTTCAATAACAATTATAACCGATGAACATACAATCAGCTTACTTTATTATAAAGTATTTCATGTTTCATGTTAATGCGCTCTAAAATCGACGTGTTCAGTACGAGATGCAAGACGTATGTGAACTACTGTCGCTCTTATTCGCGTGCGCGCGTAATGTTTGTCAGGATGATACGAGTATCTCGTATATTCGTACAATCTGACAACGCTGGCAAACGTTCTGATTGGTCTAAACGCATGGAACAACAGAGCTCATCAACGGTGAAAAGCATTATAAACAGAGGTTGTGTTTTTCATTTTTGAATTGGAAAGAGAAAGTTATGTAAGTGTTTATAGTCAATTTTATTATGTAGACTTAATATTGTTTAGTTCAACAATTATTTTACAGCAATCTATGATTTCTTTTATGTGGAAAACTGTATTAAAAAAACTGACCTATCCCCTCATGTTCCTTTCACATGTTGACCTCGTAAAATTATAACTGTTGTGGAAAGAGCTTAAAAATCGGCCATTAAATGAATCAGTACTATTGGTCGGGTCCAAGCTCCATGTAGTTGTGTGGTGAAGGGTACGGGTGAGGTATAATGAATGAGTGACGCATGCTGGGAATATGATTGTTGTATTACTCTAATACAAAACATTCGTTTTCAAACTTTCCGTATTTAAAATATTTGTTTGTATATTTTGTTACATATTTTGATATAAATTAGCAAGTTAAATATTATGAATCCGACCAAGTTAATAACCTGGTAGGTATTTGTTAAATTAATGCACTGGATAATAAGAATATTTTTTTAGTCTAGTTAGTACACGCTACCACTACAAATGCATCAGCTATGAAATACTACTAGCTCATTCATTCTCCCACTACTATAACAACGCATTGCATTCCACAACAACTACACGGAGCTGGGACTCAAGCTATACATAGGCCCTACTGCTTGAAAACTACTGAGAATGTCAGTTTGGTTTGCTGTACAGTTCTTTGTTCTTTGGCCTAGAGGTAAAAGGTGTCAACTCCATATTTTCGTGAATTTGAGTTATAACTAACTTACCATTAAATTCAGCATGACAAGAGCTACAAAAGGTAAAACAAAGTTAACTTCTAATTTCTATGATAACAGAGATAGCATTTTTAAAAAACGTGTTATGTCCCAGAAATGGTGAGGTATATAACGTTAACTCCAACTCAACATCATTTAACTCTCACTAATAAATGTTAACTTCATCTTAACATTGTTTACCACTGAAAGATTTAATCCGAAATTACTTTATTAAGTCCTTTGTTGTATATCTTCAGCGTTTATATTTTATTAATAATTTGGTTAAACATATTTTATATTATGGGCGCCTATTATTCTGATGTAACCTACCCAAGTTTCTACTACGTAACTACACCTGTAATTTTTCAAAAGTTGACTTCACTGAAATAAATTTAACACGAAGTTCAATTTAAGTTTTCATGAGCCCAGTTCAGACACATGTGATGCTTGCGATAAGTTTAACATTGCTATTGAAAATTCAAATTTAGATCAAACAACAGAGTTGGAGAATGAAAAATATAAAGCACACTTTGACTGAAGCTAGTTACCGCTATCACTTGAAAAAATAGGACAAAGAGAAAGCAAAATTGGACTGCTTGTTCAAAGCATTAACAGGAGACTTGCAAAAATGTCTCTTTACATATTTCATGACCAATTTCGAATATTTCTATCTAAGAAAATAGTGGACATATAACTACACAACGTTAAATGCATCTAATACTGTATCTTATTGTTTTCTGTGGGATGAATCAAAGGGAGCTAGAGGTGGTAACGAAGTGTCGTCTTGAATTTTGAAATGGGTGGAAATCCATGTTAATGATAATATAAAGCATTTAACTATTTGCACAGACAATTGTTCTGGATAGAATAGGCACATATATAACGTCATGGCGTTTTTTTTTATTTCAAATAAATTCAAAAATATTGAAACTATCAGTCACAAATATTAGTTGCCTGGTCACATCCACATAGAAGTGGATGGCGTCCATGCCATAATAAAACAACAGAAGAAAGTCACTCCAATAATGACGGTATTTACTCTTGCAGGTTAGCATCAACTAATATCTTCAATAAGTTATACAATTTATAACGTGAGTATGAAGATAAGTGACTCATTAAATTTCAAAGAACTTCCTGGATCACTAACATCATACTTTGTGTCAAAAAAGAAAAATGAAGTTGACGAGGATATTTTGATCTCTGAATATATTTATCTCGAAGTTATACAAGGAAAGCCTGATACTCTCTTTTAAAAAACGTCTTTTAAAGAACCGAATATTGAAGAAGTAAACATGTGTCGGAAAAGCCGTAGGAGGGACAAAGAGATACCAAGTAAAGTAAATCCCTCGAGAAAAGAAGTGTAACCAATAAGTTTTAAAACATATGAAGATCTTTAAGCTTCTCGTCAATTTCTGCTTAGTAGTGTCACCATTTTTATGAATTACTTTCATCAAAGGAGTGTAAGGACTCTATTGACGAACATGTGCTTGAGGATTGACTAGTTAAATCATTATTTTGAAACGTGTCATTTCTGTTTGTCAATAATGTCTTATTTGACTTTGTGGAGTCAGTTGTATTTACAGTACTTAAATATTATTAAATAGAATAATTTTTTAAGTAATTAAGTAAACGATTATTTTCGGGTTTAAAGTCGCAACAACAGCTCGGTCGTCAGCGACTACGGTAGGATATGTAACGGTGGGTTTTAACTTAACAGAATTTCCAGACCCTGGCCGGGAATCGAATCCAGGACCGCCACGTGGTAGGCTAGCGCGCTACCACGAAGGCTGGTGATAAACGATCTTATAATGCACTTTATATAAATATTGATTTATTAGCTGAAATATTCTGATAAGCTTAAATGTACCTTATCGTTTTTTTATTAGTAAATAATAATATTTATAACAATATCATCCTATTCAACTTTTAGAATGTCATTAATGCTCTGGATTAAGCACAAGGTAGGAGATTTAAACAATTAAGAGTAAATACTTTTGGTTCGAAACAACATTTTTATACAAAAATAACTTGATATTACAAAAGGAATTAGGCAGTTCTTATTCTTATTATGAAGTTCCCTCACAATACAATGTAAGGGAAAATTGAGAATACCTTAGAGGTAAAAAATGATAGTCGGGGGGGGGGGGGCGAAAGTCATTAATGTTCTGGATTAAGCACAAGGTAGGAGATTTAAACAATTTCCTACCCTGTGATTTTTCTACCAGAGATTTTTCTATATAATTATAAAAATACAAAGTTTTTCTGTCGTTTTCTGGTGTCGACGATGGCCCCAAAATTATCACCGCTACAGACGGTCCCCGAACCTGCCGCGGGGAGAACTAATGATGCGCAGCCAGCCGTGTCATCCCTCCACCAAGCAGTTGACTCGCCGGACGGTATTGCGGCCGCAATGAACTGCGAGAGACACTCGCCATCCAGCTCCCTACCGAGGAAAAAGAGCCTAGGAAATTGGTTTGCTAGCATTTGTCCCGCCACTTCCCCCCGAATGGTCGCCCGAAAGCATAGCCCGAAAGCCGTTACGTAGAACTCTTATTTTCCGTGACTGGCGACTGTCACATATTTAATTCATTACTAATCTAAAATTCTCGAGAGCGAGGGTGAGACTGGTCGGCAAACAGAGGGATGCGTGTTACTCGCTCTCTTGTCAGGGAAGCCTCTTGACGCACAAGGCGCCCATCATCAAGAACGTTAAGAAGAAAATGTAGCCTCAACAGTGTAGAAAAAAGGGTTAGTAAAATTAAAATTAAAAGTTAAAATAATAGTTAGGACCTGTTGCCGTAATGTATTTGTACCAGCGAGTGCTCGTCACCATTAACTAGTTCCCGGCTTGGAAAATTCAGTGAACGGCACCAGATAATCAGACCTGTTTCAGAATAATACCCTTATTAAACTAAATTACGACGGTAGAATGAAACTACCTCGTCAAGGAACTCCCACACCGGAGAGCTATGCTCCTAGCGGTACAAGCTCTCACGTACCGTGAGGGGCCGATTTTCCCCTTGGCCTTGAAGCTCCAGGGTCAGTCGCTGCCTGGACCCCCCAGGGAGCGGGACAGTCTTACAGCAGATGGTCTCGTGTCTGTACCGCCCCACAGACGCACGAATCATCATCCAGCCCAGGCAAGACCGGACGCACCATCCCTGATCGACGCTACCGGTGGCGGTCGCTACATTCCCGCACCGATCAGCCTTCCGACTACCCGGCTACCCAGCAACCACAGGAAGCCGTGCGTGCCTGATGACACCTTGGTAAAGCTTGAGTTCACCGCGGGACCGGAAAGAACCGCCTCGGCCACGCTATCAGCCGACGGCCTACGCCAACCCAACACTTCAGGGCTCTAGGGAGCCCCACTGTCACGCTGCAGTGGGAACTCAGCTGCCGCTGTGAGAGAGCTAGGCCTGAGCCCGGTACCAAGCCGAACCGTCGCTCTTTGGGCACCGCTATCCAAACGCTTCCGACCATTACAACGGCCCTATTCAGGGCCAACAACAAAATACATCGGTCATTTTCAGAGCCACCGCTACAACCCAAACGGGCCTTTACCGGGCCACCAATCCGCTAAATACAACGGTTCTTCTCAAGACCCCAAACAAATCAAATTCGCAAATTTAGGGCCACCAAATTTGCAAGCAAGGTCAGCCGGGGTCGGCGACACTAGATTTACAAAATGTAAAACAACACATTTTATTGAGTAAAGGGTGACAAAAGAACCAATTATCTAAATAAGTACACTGAACCTCGTCAAAACAATAGTCCTATACCATACCTAACCATATATACACTATATTCTAACCATTTCTTTGAAATTACCCAACTCTTATCTACTATTATTTCCATTAATCCTTTCAAAATTTCAGTCCGGCCATAGAATTCTGGAACCAACACTTTCCTTATATTAGATATTTTCACAATATTATTGTTTTTATTTTTTTAACTTTCCTGAAAAAATTACTAAATGTGACTTAACACCCGTTACGTCTAGGCCACAAAGTTTTATCTCCAATTTATAAATCTAACAAAGAAAATATTAAGAAAAATGAGTTGTCAGGATGATTTTGTTAACAAATTGTTTACTTGCACGTGCATTTTGATGCAGTAAGAAATTCTAAAAGTACTCCTGAGATTGTAAAAAAATTTTTAACAAAAACAAAACGCTAAAATTTGTCTCTAAAACTTCTTTTTCTTACATTATTTTATAGTAAGACAATAAATTATATTTTATTTTTAATATTACTTCTTGTAAAATTCAATTCCCAGGAAAATCATATTTTCCAACTCTAGAAAAGTCAATAATATAAATAAACATTTTTATTATATTTTCAATAACGTATAAAATTCCTACATTTGCTTTTTAGCAAATAAAAATAAAAATCAAATATTATCGGTCGTCGTAAAGTTAGATTTATTGAATACTATTTCATTGTATATTATGTAAGATAAATTTCATTTACCGCTGTTGTACCTCAAGGTATTAAAATTCAAAGAATGATGATAAACTAACAGACCCTCTTTCGCTACGCTTCAAGGCAAACTAACGTTAAAGCATTTTCTTCTTCTTTAGGTTCCTATCCGTTCCGGATGTTGGCCACCATATTAACAATCTAAACCGTATCCACTGTTGCTTGAAACAGCTGTGTTGTCATTCTCGAGTACTGCATTCTCAGATTTTCAGTCAGGAAATATGTCTTCTTCCCCCGCTACGTTGTCCAGCTATTTTCCCCTGCAATAAAGATTCCAGCAACCCATATCTTTTCTTGTTGCGCAATATGTCCTAAATACTCGAGCTTCCTAATCTTTATGGGGTTCATTTCTTCTTTTCTTTCTGCATGCTTCTCAATACCTCCTAATTAGAGACACAATCCACCCAAGAGACTCAGCATCCTTCTATAGAGCCACATCTCATGCGCTTCAAATCTTTTACCCATGAAATCATTAAGCGTCCAAGACTGCACGCCATAAAACAAAACCGCAAAAACATTACTTCGTAACAGCTGCATTTTTTAAAAATATTCAGATCGTGTGTTTTGAATACTTTAATCATTATGGTAGATGTCCAACGAGCTGTTTCAAAGCGTATTCTAATCTCTTGAGAATGATCTCATCTATCATTCAATGTCGCTCCCAAATATTTCTATGTGCTGACAAGTTCAACATTGTGATAATTTATTGTAATACTGCAATTTTTTGATAAATTTTACTAGTAATCATCTCTTTGGTTTTATTTAAATTAATATCAAGATCATATTTCTCATTGCACGATGTGATGCTGTTCATGAATATTTTCAGTGACTCCAAGTTATCCGCAAATATGACGGTATCATCAGCATATCGTATATTATTTATTATCTTTCCATTCAAAGAGATGCCATGTTCCACATTCCCAAATGCTTCATTGAAAATACTTTGTGAATACACATGAAAGATTAGGAGTGACAGAAGACAACCCTGACTCACACCGGTCAAAAACTTTACACTAGCCGAGTTCTCATTTTCTACTCTCTTGGTAGCGGTCTGATTCCAGGATTTACTGATGATTCTGAAGTCTTTATCACCAAGCCCCATGTTTTTAAAACATTTAAACTATATTTTGATGTTGGACTCTATCAAACGCTTTGGACTAGTATATATATATCATATAGTATATCGCTCCTGAATTGCAAAAAGTTGCGAAGTTATGTTTTTTTTTTCAAAAATGAGATAATATTGCATAAGTGGTGTCGTATACAGTTCCTATGTTACATGTAAAAAGGACACAAGTGAAATCCCTTTATTTAAGAAGTAATTGTTCCATATAACAATAATTATTACTACATGAGAAATTTAGAAAAGAGCCATGTAACCACTTGTCACCTGTTTGTTGTTAGTGAAATAGCGTGGTAATAATACGGTAGATAGAAGCAAAAAGGAGACAAATGGTTATTTGGCTCCTTTTAACGTAACTAGATCATGAAAAAATGATTGCTACATGGAACCCATCCTTTCTACTCTTTCTATATAATATTTATATTTAAAATTGATTATACTTCATTTATGAACATAAATAAATTTACATAGGTACATAATTTATTTATTTTTATTACGGTCAAGGAATCTGTTATTGTATCGTTACAAATCAAGGAGGCATTCACTGCTTTTGCTCTGTTTATATTTACATCGTGTTGCAAATATTTTAGGGCTAGTGGTTGTAGTTTTTGTGTTATGATGTAAATGATGGTATTGAAGGTGAGCCATCAATTTGCCAGGTTAAATTATTAGAAAGTAGCACACAAGTGACATAGATAATTTAGCGTTATCTGGTTCTAATTTTGTACCTTCAAGCGAAGATGATACCGATTCCAATTATGATTCAAAGGTGAAAAATAAGCATGCTAAAGCTACTAGAGTTAAGGTTAGAAATTAAAAAAAATTGTCGTTGCTAACGAAAAACTGGATTTCGAGAATAAAGCGAGAAAATAAACATGAACAAGCAAATATTTCAAAAATATCTGATCCTTCGGACTTTGAAGAGGTAATTGGTGATATACCAAAAAAGAGGAAGATTGGTTTCCGCGAGCGCAAAGAGAGGAAGAAAAAAAAATTTAGGAGAGCCCTATAAAAGCAAACACGGCTACATTGTACCAGGAAAGTGTCTCAAACCAAACCCATGCAGTAAATGTAAACTAACTTTTAGAAACATAAAAAGAGCACAGGAAACAAATATTTTCGTGTTATAATTCCAAATTGACGTCTCATTAGCAGAAGAATTGTATATGTAGCCACACCACCCAAGTCGACTTAAGTAGAAGAAGAAAAACAGAGAAAATTCTAGATATAAGAAAGAAAACTTTTCGCTACCAATTAGAAGTTGGTGGTAAATTGGTTACTGTTTGTAGGCAATTCTTTTTAGCAAAACGTCATATAAAGAAGAAAGTGCATTATACCTTAGAACATGCTACCGAATTAAATAATGCAAAGATAGACGAACGAGGAACCTAGTGTAAACCGAACTTCAGATGAACTTGTGACGGAAGTTGAAAACTTCTTGTCTAATTTACCAGCAGTACTGTCTCACTATTGTCGGGGAAACAGCAAACGACGTTACCTTCCTTCAGACTTGAACTTGATAGCAATTAATAAAGATTATGAAACGCAGATGGAAAGAGAAGAAAAAGAGGCAATAAATGTGGTCCAAGCAAATTTTCAAAACAATCAACCTTGCATTTCATAAACCAAAAAAAGATAAATGTGCTCTTTGTGAGAAAATGAAAAGCAAGAAGGGTCCTGGCTTATTTCTGAAAATGATAAGAAGGTGTTTTTAATACATAAAATAGAGAAGTCCGCGTATGAAATTTACAAAAAATATGTTGAAAACAACAAAGTAAACCTATCTATATTAGTACCTTCTTTTGACCTACAGAGCCTTGTCTACCCCACATTCTGACAGTACATTATTGTATTATGGTCGGAAGTAAGCGTACTAAAATCTGACAGTTTATGAAAATCGAAATGGCCAAAGGTATTATTTTCTGTGGGGTGAATGTGATTGGAAGGAAGGAGCCATCGAAATTTCATTCTGCCTGAGTAAGTTGTGACATTAAATAAATAATGAAGTCATTGGAGGACTCCTTGTTGATCTCATGCTGAACTGTGACAACAGTCCAGTACAGACAAGAAAAAAAAATGTTCGTAATGCTCTATCATAAATGTCAAACATTACCTGGCATTAAAAGTATAACAAGCCACTATTTACTGACAGGATATACTTATATGGGTACAGATACAATTCACAGCTCAATAGGAAATTTCATTAAAAAAAGAACAGTAATGGTATCATCATTGTGGCCAATTGTAATATCGCTATCAAGAACAAACCCAGACCCACTCATAGTAAATAAATTAGATTACAAAGATTTTGAAGACTGGGGGTCAATTTCAAGATACATACTTTCCTAACAGCCTCAGACTCTTTAGGTGATACAATTTCATGGTTATCACTAAGAGGATTTACATTTTTGAAAGGGTGCAAACAAGTAGGCTTCTGGTACAATAATTTAGAGTAATCATCAACTTAAGAGTAATTTGTAAAGACCACAGATTTACTAAAACGAAGAAAGAGTGACGTAATTCAAATCTCAAGGCTTACCAGCATCAACACCCTATACCAGATGAAAAATAGAAAGATCTGAAACGGCTGTTCACGAAGATGATTATCCATGCACAATACCAAGAAACATACTTAAACCTATGCCATTGTTCGGCGACATTAGATTGCCTCGACGACACTGATGAGGAAGATGAAGAACAATAATAATATATTTATTAATAATTTTATTATTTGTAAGATAAATTTGCCCATAAATTGCATTTGTTTTGCTAATTTAAATGTACTTTATTCGGATTTGTTGCTATTTTTCCCTCAGTTTCAGAAAGTATCTGAGTGCTATGTTAATATTTTGTTTCTAACAGAAAATGCAAAAAGGTGATAAATGACATTTAAAAAAAAATAATAATTTAAAATTTACAATTGTAAATATTGTACACCTTATTAGTAATAAAAAGTGCATAATTAAAAATATTTAAAAGAAACTTTTTTTGTAAACAGAGAATGATAAAAGTTAGCGAGTGAGGTTTTTCAGTTCTCCCGACAAATTGAAAAAATGTTACTTGGTACCTTCTTGCAATTTAGGAGCGATGTTTATCATACAACAGACAGGTGGAGAGTCAAATTATTTACTCTCAATTTGTTCGTTGCAGGGCTAAAATAAATAGTTCTGTTTCTTATCACATGGTCAGCCAATTAAATGACTGAATCATTTAGGAACAGAAGAGGTAGAGGAGTAAAAGACACTCGTCAGAGTTATCTTCTCTGAAAGTAATGAATTTTATTATACAGCCAGACCCTGTGGTGAATGAAGTGAAGGTGTCATTTTCAGAGTGGATGTATGTACTTTACAGAGGGCCCGGCATGCTGATAAGCGTACTTTTCCATTCAGTGAGAAAGGCAATGGTTAACCACCTAACACCTCGTTTTACTTAGTAAAACCTCTACAGGCTGGTTTGAACCAGTCTTTCGGCTGATGACCTAAACAACAAGTATCATGCTGCTGAAATATTAGTGTCTCGAGCTAAATGTCGCACGCACTTTCTGTATTTGTTTGATCAATCTTCACTAGACAACATCATGGAGTAAATGGAGTAGCAGCCTGACACCACATCGGCTGAACTTATGATGGCGAAGCGATTGCTCGATTGTACCGTTTAAACATTATACACAAGTAGTAAAACAACGAAATTTTTTTTTAGAGAAACTAAACATTTGTAAATATTGAACATTGTCGTATTTTTCTGTCCAAAGAAGTCTAAATAAAAGGTATATTTTTCCATTAAATTTTGTTTTTATCAATTTCTTATTTTTTCCGGTTTATCCCAATTTTAGATTTTCCTGATCACTCTTAGTCCTAGTCTAGATAAACAAGGTAGCATTTTTCTTGCTAAATAACAATTTTTTTGATTTAGGGGTTTATAAACTTGAAAATATGCAAAAATCGGACTATTGCAAAATTTTCACAATTGCAGTACTTTATTGCAAATTGCTAGAACTTAAAGTATACTGGAGAAAGAATTCTAAATCATTGACCGTACTTCAGTTCAAATTATCCAAAACAACTGATTAAAATTACTCTCAGCTTTTAACGTCAATGAAGCATGAAAAAAAGGACCATCTGTATTCAGTGAGAGTGTTGTACCCTATTACCTCTTGACTGTGTTGGTAAAACGCAAATAAAATATTACAGCTTGTTTTCTAAAAAAAAAACTCTTGCATAGGACTTGTAAAGTAACACAAAGAAACAGACCGATGCCTTGTAACGGTCATTGTTAGTAACGCTCACAGCATAAGAATCGATGCAGGTGAGAGTTCTCACACTTCTATATCCTGGTAAATACAAACGTTGCTCTTTTTAGAGTACAGACATAAAATACGCCAGAATTTATGTACAGGGAATAGTCTCATAGTAATTACTTTTGCAAATTTTTGTAATTATTATAATTAATGTATTAGATTTCTTTCACATTAATTTTTATAATTAATGCCACAGAGTGGTGTAAAGATTGTCCGATAAATCGGTTAAAATTTATCTAATACCATAAAATAGTAGTTAAAAGTTATAATTTTGGGTATTTGATCACAAAATTAGCTTTGAATTTTACAGTGTTCAAATTCATTACATCTAATTAGTTTACCATTAAACAGATCAACAAATAAGAAAAACAAAATAACTGAAAAATAATAGTACGTAGCATCATTACAAAGTTTATACATAATGAATAAACCTATCAGATAATTTTTTACAAATTTTATGGTAGTAATTTAAATTGTTGTTTAAGTGTTCATCTTTAATAAGTAAAACGAAGAGTAAGGTGGTTTACTTGTCTTCCTCACTGATTGTAAAAATAGCCTATGTTTATCAGCATACCAGGATCCGAAAAGCATCTACTCTCCACCCTGCAAATGACACCTTCACTTCATTCACCATAGGGTCTGGCTGTACAATAAAATTCATTACTTTCAGAGGAGAAAACTCTGACAAGTGTCTTTTACACCTCTACCTTTAAGGGAGTAAAATGAAAAAGAAAACTTCTGGCTATAATTTATAATTATTTATTTTAAACTCTGACAAGTGTCTTTTACACTTCTACCTTTAAGGGGGTAGTCAACCCAGAAAATGAAAATGAAAACTTCTGGCTATAATTTATCATTATTTATTTTAAATGAAAGAATAATTTACTAGTAATTATCTTCCGGTTAAACCAAGCCAAAAAATTAATTACAGCCCCTAATATACGGATGAGGTTGGAAAAGCGGGCTTTCTCGGGGAATCAAATATCTCAGGAACCAAGAAAGATATCAACATGATTCGTATGCTACAAAATACAGAAAATTGCTCTCTATTATCTGTTGTATGCGCTTGTATGTTTTTTTTTCTTACAAGAAATTTATTGAAAAAAAATTTTTTTTTCAAAAACATTTATTTTATGTATTCACAAACTATTTTTTAACTAAATCCCTATTAAGCTTTTTGTAATAATCATATTCCAGATAATAGAGCGAGAAATTATGAACATTTGAAAATAAAAATTATCATCCAAATACCTCCAATACTAACCAAAATATTTAATTCCCAAGAATTACAATCATGTAAAAACCACATTTCCGGAAAGCTTAAAGTAGATGGAATAATTTCACTCGCCTTGCTAGGGAGCTTTATTTTAAACAAGATGTTTTTATAACTTTTTGTCAACGTACAAAGTAAACAAAAATGTTGTGATTCAGAAAATTTTAAACTTCAAATAAATGCAAAAAACAATCTAAATTAAAAAAAAATTATCTTTTTGAGTTGACTACCCCCTTAAATGCTTCTGTCATATAATTGCCTGACCATATGAAAAGAAACAGAACTATTTTTTGTAGCTCTGGAACTAGCAGATCGAGTGCAAATAATTTACTTTTTCACCTGCCTGTAATGAGCAATACTTTGGATTAAATTTAAAAACTAAATAGGACAAATATCAATATTTTGTATAAGTGTATAATAGTACACTTGCGTAACAACTGAAAGATGTGCGTTAAGTCTGGTGAGGGAGCCTAACAACGAATTTGGAGGAATAGGCACGTAGTGGTGCGCATATCGTATGCGCTGCATTCACATTGCAGTTAAAATTTTATCAATCCAGAGAACAACTTCCGTGTTTCATTCTAAGTTTATAGAAACTTACGTAACTTACTTCTTCCGGGAACACATCAGATACTGCATCTCTAAACGTTGAAAAATGAATAAGTAAACTTTAATTGCAATGTTGTTTCATAAAATAACATGGATTATAATATGACAAGTGAGATTTTGGACTAGGGAATGGAAAGATTATGCACAGAAAAAAAATAGGATACTAGGTGTTCCATCAGAATGGTCAAAGAAAAATGTGAAAAGCAATAAATCTCGTTATTGAATTTATTCAATAACCTTCTTATAAAACAATTGTGAAGAAACAGTGTTTTATACAATTTAATTCAATTTATGTAACGTTATAAGTTGTTTATTATTATTTAATATTGGTTGTTTATTTAAGAACAGGTTGTTTTTTTATATAGGATGCTTTTATTCTAAATATTTGTGTATTATATGGGGTAGAGTATGTTCAACAAGGATAGTGAACTTTAATGAATGGGATAACTTGAAAAATAATTATAAGAAATCGAATGTAGTAGAAAAGTTTGTTTTTATTTTGATTCCGTTCTTTTTACTTTTTATTCGAAAAATGTACAGTCTGTTGGATGCAATCAGTGAATATGTTAACACAAAATACAATATGAATACACAAAAAATTAGGGTAAAAAACGGTTTTTTTTGTTGAAACCACAATAACACAACTTAAAATCGTTTCAAAAAATTTGGCTTTTGATCTAATCAACGTTGATTTAAACAACCTAAATTTTGATGTAAAGTAAATTAATATCCGAGTAGCCGTTTTCTGACAACTGGCTTTCAAACTCGAGTCTATAGTTTTGAAACGGATAATAGTTGTAAATATTTATTTTGTCAATAAATATTATTATAATAAGTTGCTATAACTTGTTTTATTATTTATTAAACCTAGATTTAAATAAACCTAAGTATTTAGGTGGTGCAATATAACTTATACGCGAATAGAAGGAGGACCGGAGTTAAAATAAATTAATCTTGATTATGTCAGTAGCATTTATCAGATGAAATATATATAATTTTTCTTAATACTCTGCTTTCCTTACGTTTTTCTAACTTTTCCACTCAAATTAATTCAGTTAATGATGCGGTTTTCCCCTTACAAAATATTTATAAAATTTTTACAGCAGTATTTCATAAGATAAAACGTATACAGATATGAAATTGACTGAAAGTTTGATTTATTGCAAGTATTTTTTTTTTGTTTTGTATTATTCTAGTGGCTAAACTCAGTTTCTAATCTGTTTATTTAGTGTTAAAATTTCATCGCACTGCAGTTTACTTGTTTTCAAAGGTACACAAACGTGTTATGTTCAGAATATTTGGTGAGTATATGCTCGTTGGAAACATCTGCTGTTGTTCTAGTTATTTCTCTTCCATTATTACTGTACTCATACAAAAACGAAATTTAATTAATAAATAGTGAGGATTTCATTACAGTTCTCTACAAGCGGTTTAATTTTAAACTCGTTCAATATTGTTCTTATCAATTGAAGATATGTCTATCATTTAAATGAAAGGATAGTGTTTTTGGGACACCCACTGTTATTAATTTGTTAATATTGTAAAGTTTATTCTAGGTTATTTCGAGATCTGGTTATTTAAAAATAACAAAATTTCCTTCTTAAATTATAAAAATTATTGATTAACAAATTAATTACTTACCTTAATCATTACAATTATAATAACATTCCATTCGAAATAGCTTGATAGTACAGTAGACTCTCAAAAATCCGAATCGCGCTAGTCCGGACGATGATTTTTTTTTTACTTTATTTTCTGAAAATTTATAATTTTTAAATTAACAACCAGTAAAACGTTTTCATGGGATTGGCCCAATGAAATCAGTGGGGAGACTTTATCGGCGAACAAAGACGCTGTTCCTGAATTTAAAACCTTACTTTTTAAAATCCTTGACGAAGAAGGAATTTCCGGTGACCAGCTGTATAATTGCGACGAGACTGGTCTGAACTATAAAATGTTGCCCACGAAAACTCTCGCGTTCAAAAAAGAAGCTTCAGCCTCGGGCTATAAAAAAAGCAAGGAACGGGTTACGGTGTTGGCTTGTAGCAATGTGACCGGCAGTCATAAACTTAGATTAACATTAATAGGAAAATCAAGAAAACCTAGAGCTTTTAAAAATTTAAAGAAAGACGATGTGTTGCCACTTTGGTATACAAACCAACAAAAAGCATGGATGAATTCTATAATTTTTAAGACTTGGTTTTTTTAATGAATTTGTACCTACTATAATTACTCTATAATTAAGACATATATGACATTCATTGTTACATGTTTGAAATCCGTAACTTGCAAATCTTACAAAGAGTGCAATCGAATCTTATTACGGTACAGTAGCGTTAAGTTTAGTCAATGTTTGTGCTTCGTATATTGAATAATTACAGTACCAGTAGCCTACTGTAATTTATTAGGCCTACAGTGTTTTAAAGTTTTTTCAGAAGCTCACTCTTATATTAGCAGATAAACGTTAATGCTTATTGTCATAATTATTCGCCATAAAGACGAAATTGCCAACCTCCGGGAAATCCGGATTTTTCGAAATCCGGACCGGCCGTCCGCCCCATTAGTCCGGATTTCTGAGAGTCTACTGTATTTAGTTACTTTATCACCGGATGGTGACATTATGTGGGGTGAGGAAATCTTAAATGTTTGGTGCCCTGCAAAGGGCCGGTTAAGCGGCGGTATTCTGGGCGGGAAGAGACGGTCGTAGTCATCGTGGCGGTCGAGGAGCTGAAAATCGGATGAGACATTATTATCTTGTATATCTGTCTCGCAAATAGTTTTCAAAAATATTGGAAATAGTAAAGTGTACAGAATTATGTCGTATTGTACCGTACTTCATACATGCATAATGCAAAATATTGTACACAACAGATGATAATGGAAAAGAATATTGATAGAACTAATCTTACTCCAAACAAAAATAGATTAAAAGATGATTTTCATTTTACTCACACTATTCTCCCAAATATATTTTTCCGAAAAATTTGAAAATAACTTTATTCCCTATAGTCTGTATTACTCATGAAGCTCTTAGCTTTCCAACGGTGAAAGTACGTTTTTAATTGGATGGTAGTTTCTGAGATTACTTCGTACAAACAGACAAACGTTACTACAGTTTAACCTTAGAAGCTGGGTAGCCCATAAATGGTTGTTATATGACGAGTGTGTAAGTACTCAACAGTTTGTGTAATAGTGAAGGTCAGTGTTCACACACACCAAAAAACATTATAGTTAAATAATAGCTGAATGCATGGGGAAGAAAGTAAACTATTTGAGAACATAATCAGGTTAATGGGAAATTTTTTACTGTTTTGTAAATATTGGGATAAGTACTACTTAATTCCGGTTTTTTAAGAAAACCGTGTAAAGGCCGTATCACATAAATAAAAATCTGGTGTGAAACACTCACACAACTTTCTCTTGCCAATGCAAATAATTAACAATATAATGTAACATTAGAAATAAACAAAAACTAACCTCAATAAATATAACCTAATTTTAATCATGAGTGAAAGACGCAGAATGAAAATCAACCTCAGTTTGGGTTAAAAATACGGAAAATCACTCTTTCACACTAAACTAGGCCCAGTAGAGAAAACTTCTCTATATAAAAGTTGTAGATCTTTTTATTTCCTATAAAATTAATTATATACACTTTTGTCGTAAAATGCATACTAAGGGCGAAATCTTAAAAAAATCGATTTTTCACACGTTTTCGTGAGAAAAAAACAGAAAATCGCTAATTACTGCTAAACTAAGCGTTATACAAAAAAATGTTTGAAATAAAAGTTGTAGACTTTTAAATTCTTTACAACTTTTATTATATACATTTTTGCGCTAAATTGCATGTTAAAGCCGCAATCTTAAAAAAACTATGTTTTTACGTAAAAACAGCCTCACCCAGAATTTCAGCAAACAGTGCGCCTACTCTATCTTGTAGAGAATCAAAAATTGAGTAAACCAGGCGATTTTTAAAAAATATCGTAGGACCAGTTTTTGAGAAAATCGCAAAAAAGTGAAAAATTACACGAATAAACTACCACTTCCGGTTGACCAATTTTGATGAAAATGTTCGTGTCGGGTTCGGTAGTAGTATGTAACTTAAGTTTCAAGTTTGAAGTTCGTACAATGTTCCGTTCTTGAGATATTCTGTTCACACACACACATGCACACGCACAGACCAATCGCTAAAAACATGTTTTTTGGGTTCAGGGGGTCTGAAAACGTGTAGATCCGGTGAAAACTCGATTTCGAAAAATCGACATGAAAACGATACTTTCCTTCCTAAATATTCATATAGGCAAGAGAAAGTAAAAATAGAGATATAACCGCATTACAAAGCTTGAATGGTTAAGTTAGGTCAATTTTTCAATGATGCTGTCATAGCAAAACCGGTTAAATTGAATATGACCTGTAAAAAGGAATAAACGCTCCAAAATTCGTAGAATAGACTATTTTCAGACTTTCTTCAAAATGGAACTAAAATGTTCTAATATTATCTTTTACAATAATTTTCTGCATGGACGTATTCACAAAATTCTGTGCTCTCATATAATAACATATATCATCTAATTAATTGTAGGAATGGGTCAATGCCATCAGCTCAAAGAAAGAAATTGTTTTGGCCTGCATATTAGCACAGAATCCATAGGTCTACACTTGACTCATACATACGCTTGAACAGTCGTATAGTGTGGTAAGTGAGGGCGTTCGATAAATCAAATTTTTTGCTAGACATTTTTCTATAATACCAGACTAAAAAAAAAAATTATTGCCAAATTTTGACAAAAACGGGTGACTTTGCATAAATTACAACAAATTTTCCATAAAAAACTGGAGGTTCATTTTTTTCGTTTTCAAACAACTCTCGAAGTTTTCTTAATGACTCAAAAAAATTTCAATTTTTTTGGATAATAGATGGATAAAAAAAGCCAAGTCTATCGCCGCGATCTCTAAATTAGTGTTCGAAGAGTTAGTATTCTAAAACCTATCAGTCCCAGAAGGGTTAATGTTAGTATAGATATATTTTGTAATTTTACTAAAATAAACATGAATATTACAATATCGTTTAATTTAACACACCTTGAACTCACTAATTCAATTTATATCAGTTTTGTATGAACGATTTACTCTTTTTAATGATTAAGATTTAAGATTTTCTTTTTTATCAAACATTAGATTCAACATATTGTGCATGTTTTCATTATTAAGTAAAGATATTGAGCTCTGCATTCCCCTTTTTCAACATTATATACTACATACTGGATGCAATTTCAATTAGACATATTTAAATTATTCTAATAATAAACCCGATCTCCAAATTTTTCAACGATTTTTGAAACGTTTCAGTAGTTTCTGTGATTACATAGCAAAAACAATGAAATAAGAATTACTTCTATATAATATTGGTATAGGAGAAAGATACAGTGAAAAGTAAGTGAACAAAAACAGACGAGGAAGGATGGCCGGTGTACTCTGAGGAACTCACCACTTGTATTAGAAGAAAGCACTCTCAAGACAATTTTTTTTATGTCTGACTGTTCTGCAATTCCTGCTAATGCAGACGGTTGATAATAATAATATTGAAAATGAGTGATGAATAAATGCCAGACCTGACCGGGAATCGAACCCTTGGCCACCGCGTAGAAGCTATTGCGCTAACCACTACGCCAACGGACCGGCCAAGACAAGTCAAGGTTATACATTATAATACTGTGATAAAGTGAAGTGTAGCTGTACACGAGTGAGTGCCTTAAAATAACCGAGAAAGCTGGTTTAAAAGAAGCAGAGAAATTTAAGAGTAAGATCCTCCGCAAGATATAAGACCCAATATATAGTAGATGGATAATATAGGTTACGAGGTCGAGAAAACTGTACAAGGAAAATGAACAATTAATGGAAACGATTAGAAAAAAAAGGCTAACATTTTTATGGACATTTTGTAAAAAATAGATGACAACCAGTTGACAAAACAAACCATTAAGACATTTAACAATACAGACGTAAGGTGTCGGATAAATAGTTTAAAGAAGTCAGAAAGGATATTGAGAAAACCGGAATGAACCGAACCAAATTCAGACAGCTAATTACGGACTTTTAAGAGGGCTTCCATGAAGATCGAAAACAGAACACCGGGTGCACAGAAGAAAGGAGAAAAGCCTAAAGTGAGCGGTTGCTGAAAATTTGGGCTGGGAAAACAGTTTTCAGAAACGTTTAAAGTCACCTCACATGATCTAAAATTGACCCTGTACGAGGGGGAAAATTTTTACTAGAAAGAGATAGTAATTTATTATTTAATAAATTCTCATATGCAATTTTACCAACAGAGCTTATTATAATCTAATTCCATCATACATAATAAGTTTTTATGTATTCACAGAGTTATGTTTAATAATGTTTGTCTACTTTATCTTTCTGGATTTTACATCAGAAAATTTAATTTGAAGTGAAACAAAACTAAATAAAATGTATGAATAAATTAAACAAAATTATTTTTGGATTTCACTGTTTCGACAATTTTACACAAGGAAACATTTATGAAAATTATTTATTTTTTTGTTTGAGGTCGTTCCTGTAGTTATGAAAACTTTTATCACTCGAGGAATTTCGTCGAAATAATTGTAGGCTACAATGCGCTTTCGTTTTAACAGAATTCTATGTAATGAAATATACCTAAGGTTATATTTTCAGGAGACTCTCCATTATTATTTGAAATAATATCTAAAATTTAACTGTTACTAAAATTGAGAAATGAAATTTCTTCTTTTAGCCATTTGCATTGGACCACAAACACCAACAATATTTCATTACCGTTAGATTTGGAAGCATTTAAAGTGTTCTTTAATTTTCATTAAACAAATATTTGTCAAATACCTAAATTTGTCAAATATACTGACTCTTTTATGATAACTAGGTGGGAGTTTCGGAAACATTTTAGAGTTTGGTTTATTGCGTTTTATAATAATTTTCATTTATTCAAATATTTTTGAACTTTATTATGCAAAAATAGTTGACGGAGTTTACCCAAGCGACTGAAATTAAATTGATTAATCCATTTCAATAATAATAAAAATTATTAATAGTAATAGTAGTAGATTTGAAATTTTTCACACTAATGCATTTTTTTTTAAGAAAGAGAATTTACAATTTTTAATACTGACTGCTTTGCAGTTAATGCTAATGCAGACGCTAAAAAGGATTATATATAAATACGAATAATGAAAATCCAAGACCTGACTGAGAATCGAACCCAGAACCCTGATGTAGAAGCCAGGAACAACTGGCCGGAACCAAAATGCTCTGTAATATTTTTTAGGTATATAAAATAATGAGGGTAATGTCACCAGATGGCGACATTAAGTGGCACGTTAAAACTTTTACGTTTTGGTGCTCCTGAAAAGGGCCGTTTGTGTGTTGGTGTGTCCATCGGAGCGGACAGACTTAGTCGATGACCCTGTAAAGGGCCAGTGAAAACCGTATACGAGTTGGTTCTGAGTAGGATCGTTGTGCTGTTATCCAAGGAGACCGGTGTAGGCAGCGCATGGCTGTGGCAAGAGCCGTGGCTCAGGTTAATGGCCCTGAAAAAGGCTGGTTAAAATCTTAGTGAATTGGTCCTGAGAAGGACCGATGAAGGCAGTGCGTGGCTGTGGCTGCGAGAGCTGCGGCGACGGCTGCTGCAAGTCCCAGAGCGTGTACCTCTTTAATTTCGTGGATCTAGTCGGTCGATTTTCGTTGGAGATGTTAAGCGTAATCACGAGCGGCACAGTGCAGTGCGTTTATATGGCCACCGAAAGTGCTGTGGTATGGGACGGTTATTGGTCTCGGCTTTGACGGCAAAGGGCTCTGTCGGTATGCAGCCGAAGGGTCTGTCGGTACGCCGCCGAAGGATCTGCTGCGCCGACAAGGGCTGGGAGAAGTATTGAAGGCCGGCAACCCAGTAAATTATTAAGTAGAAGGGGTGGCGTGACAGAAACATTGCAGATTTTCAACAAACTTTTCTCATAGCGAGTTATGTTTATAATGTTTAAGGGTAGCCACCCGCTTTTAAACCACTTAGGTTCAAGTGATCAAAAACGCAATGCCTTACTGTTTCCAGATGAAACTCAACATAATTATGCAAGTACTTTTTCAGAAATGTAAAACCTTATGAAAACAAAAAATAAACAAAATTTATTTGTTCCTGTGACTAACGACGTTTTTATCTTTTGACACAAGTAATCACAATACAAAATTAATAATGTTATGAAAACAACCAAATTTCCAAAACCGCATGGATTAGAAACTTGAAATATGTTATGTATAATTTATGTAGGTTACATCATTCACCAACTCCCGAAGAAGAATTTCGAAAGATCCTACATTTAGGGAAAAATCTGATGTGTAACACCCACATGACTTTCTCTTTAAGAGCCTTTGTGAATAAACGATATTAAATAAAAAAAACATAACCTAATCTTAATTACGAGTGAATTACGCTGAAGAAAAATCAACCGTTCAACTTAAAATACTTAAAAAATAGTCGCTAAAAGGTCGTGAAGAAAGTTGTAGACCTAAACAGTGTTTTATGACTAATTGTATAGATTTTTCTAAATGCGAACTAAGGTCGCTGAAAAAAATCGATTTTTACTGACTTCAATAAGAAAATATGGAAAATCACTAATTGACACTGAACTGAACGCTATAGAAAAAAAACGCTTAGAATGTCAACTGTAGTTTTTAAAAGTTTTCTACTACTTCAAAGTTAAACACTTTTGTCTTAAAATAATTATGCTATATTAAGTAATAAGACGATTTATAAAACATCTAATAAGCCGTTTTCGAGGAAATCGCAAAAATTGCAAAATAAGTAGGGCCAATTTTATTCGTCTGTTGAACATCAAAAAGTTTATGAGTCAAAATAAATGCAGGCTGAGCTTCTAATAAATATTTTTAATACACAATACTATAATAACAGTAATAATATTACAAGTAGCACTTATGACGACAGAACGTAAAGAACGGAAGGTTCCTAGTTTTATACAAATCTGCTTAGTAATGATAAAAGAGAATGCGTAGGATGGATCTGAATATTTAAACGAGAAGGTCCTCACTGAATCACTCAGTCATCACTAATTATCTAAAATTCGTGTTCATTTAAAGCTGAAATTCGGCACATTTGTTCTATAGAGGTTAAAGAGAAAAAGTAAACATTTGTTCTTTGATTACTTGTGTGTAACAGATGAGGAAGTGGTGACTAACCTGAAGCAATATATTATATTATTAATTTACCTTCCCAACATTTGCGATGACTGGATCCACATAATTGGTAATCTCTCATAAAATACCCCCTCCCACCAAACTTCTTTTAAAAGTTTAACATAAAAGGTAGTTGCCCTAACCACTAAAAAAATATTAGAAGGACGTTTAGTAATTAACAAGATAAATTGATGTAGAGAAAAAAAGATTTAGTCAATAACAATGAAACTTACAATACTTTTCAAAGTAGTGTCCAGCAATATTCAGACACTTGTCTTATTGTTCTGTGAACTTTATGACTCCCGTAGAGTAAAAATCTTTACTTTCATTTTTCACCCCATTGTTGTCGTTGAACATTTTACCGCGTAAAAGGTTATTGAGCGGGCCAATCAAACACAAATCGGATGGGGTGAGGTCTGGGCTGTCACAAGGATGTGGGAACAACTCCCATCCCAAATTCTTGAGAGTACGAAAATTTAGGGAGCTCGTTCTTTCAGTGGTGTGGGGGGCACGTTGTCATTCAAGTGAAACACACATTTTGAGAGAGCGCCAATCCATTTTCGCCTTTTCATTGGTCTCACTTTCTGAAGTAACATATTAGAATGTACTCACTATTATCAGTACCTTGTTCTTATGAATAATCAAAAATTTTGACCTTGTGATTCATAGAAGACTGTCAAAATCACTTTACCATTCATGGATTTTTTTTGACTGGAAAATCCGGTTGTTTCCATTCAAATCTTTGCCGTTTAGATTCGAGTTCGAAAGAGTCATTTCACGTTTTATCACAACATATTATATTATTTAGAATGCCGTTACTTTCCTTTTCAATTCAGTTTTCGTTGTTTGAGCGGAGAAGAAATTGGAATCCGGGTGCAGTAGTTGGACATGTAGCTGAGCGGGTGGCATTTGCTGTGCTACTCGACGGTTAAACATTGACTCTCCCAATTTAATGTGTGTAATACCTACTTTACGCTTCATAATCATTATTGTTGTAAAAAGTAACGAACGACGTACGTTTGTTGATGGAATTTTATCAACGATAAGCAAAATATGTTTACTAAATGACATAATGTTTTCGGAACGCAATGACTTCTCTCCGTCCCGTCTACCATAGTTACAACAAGATCACGCGCACGGCTAGTGTTCTCTTTACTGCATCTGTATCTGTAGGCTTGCGTCAAATTCTTTGGAAACAATCGTGAACTTATGCTTTGCAGAATAACAGCACGTCATAGGTGACTGAATGAGTGGTTCCAACACAAACAAGAAATCGGAAAAGTTTACCTTCCTTTGCGAATAAAATCATAAATATGTAATTTTGCAGCGCGTTAGTCGAAACTTCAACCGGTTATCTAGAGCGATTCAGATCAGTGAATCACTCACTTAAACACATTCTTTAGGTTTAAATACTTCTCATCGTACTGTTCCAACATTCTTCAGTAAATTTTCTAAAAGTTTTATTTTTGTAATTTGATTTGCTATTCTTTGCATAGCAAAAATCTTATCACTGAACTTTCCTCTTCCAAAAGTTTACGTTTTAAGCAAAGTTGACATTTTGATATGAACAAAAGAAGTTATGTTTAAACTAATTATGGTCCAACATCGTTCCCAACGTTGCGGACGTGATCCTAAAACATTTCATATTCATTGAAGAAACTGTTTTTTCTCCATCAACTCTCGTTAATTAATAAACGTCCCGAGTATTTAAATCATACGCATAAGTTATCGAATTACTTTTTTAATACTTTTACTATATAAATTTTATTCAAAATATATAAATTTTTTCCCAATATTTTATACACTCTGCAAAAATATTTAAGAGGAAATGTTTCTAAATTGATTGGTTACATGAAATTTTAATATTGATGATAAAAAATTCACTCCTATATTAATATAACAGGTGCCTGTTTTTAAGCTGCTTCGATGAAATAAAAAAAAACAGTTAGCAAAAAATAATAATTGAAACAACTCGATCGTGTAAAATGAAATAATAATTATTTTGGACCAATTTTTAACAGAAAAAGTAAAGTTCATCAAAAGTTTTATTAAAAATTTTAATTATATTAATTAATTCATTAATTATATTAAAAGTTGAACTTATTGAATAGATTTCCTAAGGCAGTAACTGGTGCAGAAAATTGTGCCAACTTTTCACGAATAGGCTATTACTTTAGTTTTAATATTTTTTTACCGATCTATTGAATACTTAATGGATTTAACATTGATCATAGATTGAGAGCTTATTAGAAGTATTTCATTAACGTTTATATATTTTTTATTTAGTATTACAAAAAGATTTGTTTGGTTTAGCTTTCTTTTACTTTTACTCCTCAGCGTCTAATTCCCAAAGTTGTTCAAAATATACAAACATATTGTGACACTTATTACTAAGGTCCGTTTCGGGATCTAGGTTATTAAATAATTAATACGCTAAAGTTTACAAGTTACAAATATTTATTAGGCTAAAAGATTACAAAATAATGATTAAACTAATTATAATTAAATAACACGATAAATTATTTAATGATTCACTTAAGCTAGATAAACAATAAATAACTTACAACTTACTTAGTCTACTTACAATCACTTTTATAGATTACACTACCATACAACACAAACGGAATTCACACAATTACACATTAACAACTCTACAATACACAAACACAAAGAAACGGTATAACAATCTTGCACGGATACGATACTCGGATGTATAGCCTGCAAATACACACCCGTCACTGTTCGGCAAAGATCACACGACTACTGACTGACCGCCTCGGGGCGGGTCTCTTTTTATACCTACTCACAAGGACCGTTCCAGAACAATTTAGAGAAATCTACTCAAGTACAACAATAATAACTCTTTATTAATGAATGCTAGAAAAATCCCTTTTGTTAATAGGTCAACTATTGTAAATAGAAAACGTAAACAACTTTATAAAAATACCCTTTTTATAACACACAATACCCTTATGAATGAATAGACACTTTTATGGTTACAATCTGTCATTTACAAAACTGATCTATTGTGTATTGTTATTTCTGTCTTTATTACTCCCTCTTGTTACTATTATCAATAGTAAATGTACTATTATTATTTATTAAGTATTTTTATGAATAGAATTTCTGGAACATTCATGTGTGTTCTCGTCTCTCCTTCGTTCCTGTTACAATATTTTAACACCTAAGGTAAGGTCTTTTCGGGATCTAAGTATATTAAAAAATTAACAAACTTTCTTTTAACCTATAACACTCTTTATTTACTTACGAGATTGTAAATTAAAATTTATTATTCTGCTTAAGATTACTAACAAACTTAATTTAATTTATTAATTTTGACTTAATGTACAAACATATTGTAACACGTGAGTTAAGGACCTTCGGGATCTGAGTATATTTAAAAATTAACAATCTTTCTTTTAGCTTATAACTATTTATTTACAATATTGTAAATTATAATTTATTATTCTGCTTAAAATTACTAACAAACTTAATTTAATAAATTAACTTAAAGTAACGATATATTCCTATCTACAATGGATATTTACAAAGGTTTACAGTACGGAGACCTGTTTCCTCACGTACGTGTTACAATAAATACAGTAAAACCTCACTAACCCAAACTAACTGGGGTTTTAATCGTCCGGATAATTGCAAGACCGGATTAAATGATATAGGCCTAACCTTAATATGTGCTAAGGTACATATGGTGTATGTAATTAAACACCCTGTATTGAGAGAAAGGATTGTGCAATATATTTTGAATTTAAAAATGAATCAGTCATTTTACTGAGTTTGAATTTGATTGAGGATTTGAATTTTGAGCCCAGTCAAAATTTTACATATTTTCTTTACTGCGTATTAGAACTAACTGAATGTAAACACACCATCCCTACAAAAATCATAAGTCTGGCTTTCCTTAAGTAATATATATCACTAAGAAAAGACTTATCCTTAAGGATATAAAGCGTTTCCTTCTAATTAATAAATGAAAGTGGATGTTTTTTTGCAGCTGAAGCTCTAGCTTTTAGTGGAAGAGACCATACAAAGATTCAATGCAAAAATCTTTTTAAGGAAGTTAACTATTGTTTATACCAGCGGTGAAACATATGAATAGCCCTGAAAATTAACATTTTTCTTTCTCAAAGTTAAGAATTTCAATTTTTATTATTGCAGGAAACTATTTTAAGTCATAACTTGATGTAAACTACTGAAATAAATAAATGAATACTATTGTACAACACAATTTTATTCTGGTCTAACAACGTATTTTATAGAAAACAACGTAAGTTAATATTTTGCTCCAATTTATTTCAGAAACACCTTAGTCAAAATTTTTAATTTTTTTTTTAAACAAGTGGCTGGTCTTTAAAAAGACAAAAATATATTTTATATTAAAGGGGACAGCCTTCTGAATAATTTATATTTTTTAATATTTTTCTAATCGAAACATAATAAATTACAAGGTTTTTAATTTTTCTAAAAGTTACTTTGTGACTAATGGGTATTCTGAAATGACCGATTCAAATACAAACAGTAACTTATTTGATAAAAAATGCAGTAAACGTATTGAATATTTAATATCCATTATGTACATATATCTACGGCATTAAGTTGCACAAAGCACAGGATACCTAAAACTAGTATTACTACTTAGAATATCAGGGTCCATATACATCCTTACTGACTACACATAACACATTCACTGGTTTGAAGAAACTGCTTATCTTGTGTTGTCTGCCTTTAGAGTTGATTTCTTGAACAATCAGCTGACGGAGATGCCTTAAATGTTCATAATATTCAGATATGTTCTCATTGCTACTGTAAGAAACATATTAAATGATGAAATCCAAGTTATCTATGACTTCACTACGTTTCGGCTTGGGCTTGGTAGTTTTGTCTGCTTCAACCTCGCTTTCCTAACATTACAGTAGGCCTACGTAATTTTTATAACCTGCTGTCAAATGCCTGTCCGGATTAAGTAAAGTCAAAATTAAAACGGCGTCCGGGTTAAACAGGTACTACTGCACTAACACTTTCTAATAGCGTTCACTCATTCATAATCGTGTGGCAACTTGATATAAACTTACCTATAGGGCTACCGTCTGTAATACGAATGGTAGTTGTTGTTTCTAGAAAGACTAGATTTACTACACAATGGTTTACAATGGACACAATGGGTTATCTATCCGCACTTTACTAAAAAAACAACAGAAATGATCAATATGAGGCATAATAAATACCTACCACCTCTTTTTCAAGAATTCCTATTCAAAACATTTCATTCACAGTCAGTTAGTTACTTATTATCCTTGTACAACACATGTCACTCCATACAATACACAATTTCTTACAGTAAATAATCTATTCCCTACAGTGAACGAAGGCTGAGAATATGGGGTGCAAAACGAGCTTCCAGAAACGTCTAAAATCACCTCAAGTGATTAAAAATTGGCCCTATACGAAAAAAGTTACAGAACTTACAGATGTTCTGTAAATTGGATACAACATTGGGCCAGCCCGTGGGCGTAGTGACAGTGCCACAGGCTTGTACGCTGCGGTCCCGGTTTGATTCCCGGTCGGTTCTGATATGTTTCAGTAGTCATCCTCATCTATCATCCTTTTCATCGTCTGCATTAGCAGTAATTGCAAATCAGCGGAAGTAAAATAAAAAAAAGATACCATGTTTTGGAAAATATAACCGTAGTACATAAATGTGTAAGTACGAGGAGCTGAAAATAGACTCTAGGTTGTTTAATAATTAGTTAGGAAAATCCCTTCTAGTTGGTTTTGGTGATGCTTGTCTGTTGTTGCAGAATTTATGCTGTTATCTTTGTAAATATCTATTCTGTGTGGCATCCTATATTATATACATCTATCTCAGTTTGAGGTACTCGCTCAATGTTATTACAGAAATTCCGCCAGTCTCATGTCATCCGTATATTCATAAGTAAGATATAATTATGAGACTCTTTACTACGCACAGGCGCATAACCACCTTCACGTTAAAAAAATATATAAAACATTTTGTCGGAATTGACCTTTAGAAAGAGCATGCCAAATCAATATGTAAATTAGTCCTACTTCTTTATATTTTGCTCAGGTTTCATTTTATTCGAAAATCTCTTCATTTTTCAGATTTTTCCGAGAAAAATTTGTCCATAACAGGCTGGTGGAGTGATACATTATTTGCACTCAATCTGCTAATTTCTGGGCTACAAAAAATTGTCACATGGTCAGCCAATCATATGATTTAAGCATTTAAGAACAGAAGAGTTAAAGGTGTAAAAGCACTAGTCACAGTTATCTCCTTTGAGAGTAATGGATTTCATTAAACAGCCAGACGCTGTGGTGAATGAAGTGAAGGTGTTATTTGCAGGGCGGAAAGTAGATGCTTTTTAAAGGGCCTGGCATGCTGATAAGCATACATTTTCACTCAGTGAGGAAGACAATAGCTAAGCCACCTCACACTTCGTTTTATTTAGTAAAACCTTTAGAGGTTCAAACCAGTCTTTCGGCTGATGAGCTAAACAAAAGCAACATTTTCAAAAAGCTTCTAAGATTAAAACTTTCATAAAAGTTGAAGGAAGAAATCATAGGCATCATCATAGACAACATAACAACAGGCACATTCCAAATAGTGTATATATATTATTTGTGATTACTTGTTTATTTGGGTATGATAAAATGTGTAGGTTTTTGAATTTTTTATTTATTATTAATTGGCTAAACATAGTCTGCATTATTCGAAAAACGCATACGAAGTCACAATCTTAAAACTTAATTTTTACTGATTCCAAAGAGAAAATATGGTAAATCACTGCTTGTAGAAAGAAGAATTTAATTAAAAATTGTAATGTTTTTAATTTGTGTTTTATTTATTTGATTTATTTAGTAAAATATAACTACATTAAAAAATAGAATTCACTACTATACTTAATTATTTACAATATTTTAAACTAAATATACTTATAAGCAAAACCTCTTCTTCACAATGAGTTCTGTCCGCGCATAGGAGTATACATAACAAAAAATTTGATCACTTAAATACTTAAAACTACTATAAAAATTACTAAGTTAAATTACTTAAGTTACGTAGGTTACAAAGATTGCGTTAAACAGAATTTAAAAAAATACATAAAATAAATTATAAATTCAATCACATTTTAAATAAAATATCAATATTAGGCTATATTTTAATGTTAATAACAATAGAAATTTTTTAAAAAGCTTTAAGATTATGTTTGTATATTTGTATTAGAGAGAAAAACAATATATACATATTGTGACACTTATTGCTAAGGTCCGTTCCGGGATCTAGGTAATTAAATAATTAATACACTAAAGTTTACAATTACAAATATTTATTACACTTACAAAATAAATAATAAACAAATTTAAATGACTTATTACAATAAATAACTTAACAATTTACTTAAAATAAATAATAAACAATAAATTACTTAATAACGTACTTAAAATAAATAATAAACAACAAATAACTTAATAACTTACTTAGCACTACTTACAATCACTTTATAATATACACAAACGTACAAAAAAACATAAATTGAATTCACATCAACTTTTAACTTAAACAACAACAAAAACTTGTCATCTAGGCTACGGAGAGTCCGTCTTATTGTCATGTTCCACCGATGCGCAAGTACAACAATAAGAGGCGGTACCTGCCTGTTAGACATAATTTTACCATTTAACTATATAGAAATGCGATATTTGAACAATTTATTAAAAACTCATCACCTAGAAACTTATATAAAAACCCTTTTTATATATAATTACCATTTTTAAGATTAAAACAACCGCCGAGCATTATCTTGGCGACGGAGCGTCCATCTTTTTGTCACTTCCAATTGATGCGCAAGTACACCAAAAGGAGCGGTACATGCGTACTAGACATAATTTCACTATTTAACTATTCAGAAACGCGATATTTTATAAATTTACTAAAAACTCATCAACTAGAAACCTATATAAAAACGATTTATATTGCTGTACCATTTTTAAGATAAAAACATACGCCGGCGGTTATCTTGGCGACGGGGAGTCCAACTTGTTGTCATGTCCCACCGGTGCGCAAATACACCAAAAGGGGCGGGTCCTTCGTACTACACATACTTTTACTAACTAACTATTCAGAAATACAGTTGTTTAAAATTTACTTAAAACTTATCACTTAGAAACCTATATAAAAACAATTGTATATTTCTGTACAATTTTTAAGATTAAAACAACCGCCAGGCTGTTAACTTGGAAACGGGCTGTCCATCTTGTTGCCATGTCCCACTGATGCGCAAGTACACCGAAAGAGGTGGTACATGCGTACTAGACATACTTTTCCTATTTAACTGTTCAAAAGTACGAGATATTTGAAACTTACTTTAAACTTATCACTTAGAAACCTATGTAATAACACATTTTTTTATTCCCGTACCATTTTAAAGACTAAAACAACCGCCGGTCGTTATCCTGGTGATAGGACGTCCATCTTGTTGTCATGTCCCACCGATGCGCGAAGTACCCCGGAAGGGCCGGTCCCTGCGTACTAGACATACTTTTACTATCTAACTATCCAGAAATATGAGATGTTAAAGGTTTACTTAAAACTCTCTGTCTAGAAACCTCGGTAAAACAACATTTTTATAATTTTACACTATTTTAAGATAAAAAAAACCGCCGGGCGTTATCTTAGCGACCGGGAGTCCATCATGTTGTCACGTACCAGCGATGCGCAAGATCACAAAAAGGGGTGTGTCCTGTGTACTAGACATAATTTTCCTATGTTACTATTCAGAAATACAGTTATTTAATTTTTACTTAAGAGTCATTACTTAGAAACCTTTATAAAACCACTTTCAATATTTCCGTACCATTTTTAAGATTAAAACAACCGCTGGGCGTTACCTTGCCGACGAAGAGTCCATCTTGTCGTCATGTATCACCGATGCGCAAGTACACCAAAAGGGGCAGTACCTGCGTACTAGACATTCTTTTTCTTGTTAGCTATTCAAAAATACGAGATTTTAAGAGTTTACTTAGAACTGATGACTTAGATCCCTATATAAAAACACTTTTATTTTATTCCTGTACCATTTTTAAGATTAAAATAACCGCCGGGCATTATCTTGGCGATGGGGCGTCCGTCTTGTTGTCATGTCCCACCGATGCGCACGTACACCGAAAGGGGCGGCACCTGCGTACTGAAGATAATTTTACTATTTAACATTCAGAAATGCGGTAAATTAAAAATGTACTAAAACCTCATGACCTAGAAACCTGTATAAAAATCTTTTTATATTTCTGTACTATTTCTACGATAAAAACCACCGCCGGGCGTTATCTTGCCGACGGGGATTCCATCTTGTTGTCGTGTGCCACCGATGCGCAAGTACACCGAAAGGGGCGGTACCTGGTTACTAGACATACTTTTATTATCTTAATATTCAGAAATAGAAGATATTTAATTTTTCTTAAAACTTGTCACTCAGAAACCTATATAAAAACTTTTTTTATAATTCTTTACCATTTTTAAGATAAAAAAACCGCTGGGCGTTATCTTTGCTACGAGGAGTCCGTCTTGTTGTCATGTTTCACCGATGCGCACGTACACCAAAAAAGGGGCAGTACCTGCCTACTAGACATAATTTAACTATTTAACTATTCAGAAATTACATATTTTAAAAATTTACTAAAAACTCATCAACTAGAAACCTATATAAAAACGATTTATATTTGTATGCTATTTTTAAGATAAAAACAACAACCAGAGGGTTTCTTGGTGACGGGGAGTCCATCTTGTTGTCATGTGTCCCACCGTTGCGCAATTACAAAAAAAGGGCGGGTCCTGCGTACTAGACATGCTTTTACTAACTAACTTTTCTGACATAAAGTTGTTTAAAGTTTACTTAAAAACTCATCATTTAGAAATATATATAAATCACTTCTTATATTCCTGTACCGTTATTAATATGAAAACAAGCGCTGAGCGTTATCTTGGCGACGGGGAGTCCATCTCGTTGTCACGTCCCACCGATGCGCAACTACACCAAAAGGGGCGGGTCCTGCGTACTAGACCAACTTTTACTATTTAACTATTCAAAAATGCGAGATTATAGGAGTTTACTGAAAACTGACCATTTAGATCCTTATATAAAAACACTGTCTTTAATTCCTATACCATTCTTAAGATTAAAAAAGCCGCCGGGCATTATCTTGGCGACGGGGCGTCCGTTATGTTGTCATGTCCCACCGATGCGCACGTACACCGAAAGGGGCGGTACCTGCGTACTATAGATAATTTTACTATTTAACATTCAGAAATGCGGTATATTAAATATTTACTAAAAACTCATCACCTATTAACCTATAGAAAAATCTTTTTATATTTCTGTACTATTTCTACGATAAAACCCACCACGGGGCGTCCATCTTGTTGTCATGTCTCACCGATGCGCAAGTACACCAAAAAGGGTCGGTACCTGCCTACTAGACATAATTTTACTATTTAACTATTCAGAAATACGATATTTGAAAAATTTACTGAAAACTCATCACCTAGAAACTTATATATAAGTTCTTTTTATATACCTCTACCATTTTTAAGAATGAAACAACCGTCGTGCATGATCTTGGCAACGGGGCGTCCATCATTTTGTCACTTCTTATTGATGCGCAAATACACCAAAAGGATCGGTATATGCGTACTAGTCATAATATCACTATTTAACTATTCAGAAATGCTATATATTATAAATTTACTAAAAACTCATCAACTAGAAACCTATATAAAAACTTTATATTTTTGTGCCATTTTTAAGATAAAAATAACCGCCGGGGGGTATCTTGGTGACGGGGAGTCCATCTTGTTGTCATGTCTCACCGTTGCGCAAGAAGCCTACAAAAAAAGGGCGGGTCCTGCGTACTAGACATGCTTTATGGTTACTAACTTTTGAGAAGTACAGTTGTTTAAAAATTACTCAAAACTTATCACTTAGTAACCTATATAAAAACAATTTTTTATTTCTGTACAATTTGTAAGATTAAAATAACCGCCGGGCTGTTAACTTGGAAACGGGTTGAACATCTTGTTGTCATGTCCCACCGATGCACAAGTACACCAAAATAGGCGGTACCTGCGTACTAGGCATAATTTTACTATTTAGTCATTTAGAAATGCGATATTTTAAAAATTTTCTAAAAAATCATCACCTAGAAACCTTTATAAAAACTTTTATATATTTCTGTACCATTTTTAAGATAAAAACAACCGCTGGGCGTTATCTTGGCTACGAGGAGTCCATCTTGTCATGTCCACCGATGCGCAAGTACACTAAAAGGGGCGGTACCTTCGTACTAGACATCCTTTTACTATTTACTATTACTATTACCTATTACTTACTATTATTACTATTACTATTATACTTTTACTCTTTACTATTACTATTATTACTATTAATACTATTTACTATTACTTTTACTATTTAGAAATATAGTCATTTAAAATTTACTTAAAACGTATCATTTAGAAACCTATACAGGAACATTTTTTTATTTCTTTTCAATTTTTAAGATTAAAACAACCGCCCGGCATTATCTTGTGACGGGGCGTCCATCTTGTTGTCATGTCCCACCGATGGACAAGCACATCAAAAGGGGCGGTACCTGCGTACTAGACATACTTCTACTATCTAACTATCGAGAAATACGAAATTTAAAAAATTTATTAAAAACATATCACTTAGAAACCTATATAAAAGCTCTTTATATTTCTGTACCATTTTCCAGATATAAAACAACTGTCATTTTTTTTATAGGGCCTGGCATGCTGAGAAGCATAAATATTTCAACTCGGAGAGGAAGGCAAACCACCTCACTCCTTGTTTTACTTAGCTAAACCTCTTGAAGTTCAAACCAGGACTTTAAAGTTGGCCCTTTAACAAAAATTAAAAAAAAACTAGTACAATCGATTGTTGTTCGTTTCTACCGGATTATTCTGGAAAATCTTTGGTTTGTTCCGTCCAAATAAGTGAGAAAAACGTTGGGAGGGGCTGACTTCACACTGGGCTTCCCCCGGTCATATTTTAAAAATTATTTTACTCTTCATGGATAACCCTCGTTTGTTTCGGTTGTTTTCGCAAAAACATTTTGTTAGTTGCTCTTAAATAACCGAGAAATGGAGAAGAACTGGATGGTGCTAACTTCCCACTAACCCCCTTTACTAAACGTTTTAAGTTTTTTACATAGATTCAGAGTTCTTCGTTTGTTCGGGATCATTCTGCAAAAATTTTCGTTTTTTCTGTTCAAATACGCGAAAAAATCAAAGAAAATTTTTGAGTGGTAAGAATACGCCCATGCGATCAATACTTTAGTATTTTTACTTGAAATGATTAAGTCTCATTTTGTCTGGATTGTTCTGTAAAATGTTTTGTTTGGTCTGCCGAAATTAGCGAGAAAATCGTGAAAAACTTAGGAATGGTGGCATGCGCTAAGAAATTCAATTTAAACTTTATCGTTACCCCTATCAAGAGTCCTGCTGTTGTTTCGAAACGTTCCATAAAAATTACGATTATTTAGCTCATACTCCCGAGAAAATCGAGGTAAACTGGATGGTACTAACTTCAATCTTGATCCTTTCCACTTATTAATATTTAAACTTTTTTGCCTAAATCGATGGCCTTTCGTTTTTCCGGGTATTTTGGTAAAAAAATGTGGTTTCTTCAGATTGTGTAAGCAAGAAAAGGAAGTAAAACTGGATGGGTATACTTTATTCTACTTTAAAATTTTTTTCTGTTATATCTTTAAACTCTGTCCAGAATTTGAAAAGAAACACAATCGGTGCAGAATAAATATTAAAATAGGCCTCATTGGCTCAGGTCTGTCTTGTAAAGTTTGCTATTTCTCTAATTTCTTAGTTTAATTTTTTATCGCATTGTTTTTAAGCGTACAAGAAGGCTAATAATAATATACTGTTGGTCTATTTTTATTTTTTATGTTTTAGAAAAAAATTTTCTCTCTTTAATGTTTTATTTACTGTAAAACTGCTACAACTAGTGATTGAGGCGACACTTAGTACCATGATATGAAATAGCATTACAAAAGTGCACTTAAAATCACTTTGCACAGAGAGTGGGCAAAAAGCAAAATGCACATTCTTTTTTCATTTCGTAATCAGGAAATATTTGATTGACGATTGTCAGGCGGTGTAATGTGTAAACAAAAATGAAATAAAATGTTAAACACTAAACAAATTTTTGTTTTGTTTTATCCCTAATTTGTGAAGGTTACAATCTTTTCAATTCAATCTTACCCCTTGACCCAATGATATGAGAATATGTATGACGTGTAAATGAGGTGTATTCTCGTACAGACCACGGCCGACCATTCCTAAAACAGTATGATTCATTGAATCCCAACCATCAAAGTACTTCGGTAACCACTGTCTAGTATTCAGATCCGTATAAAAGAACTAACTTTACTAGGATTTAAACTTGGAACCTTGATATCCAAAAATCAGCTGTTAAAAATAATAGCTGACTTGCGGCGACGACTTTACGTTTAGACCAACCTGGTGAGTACTAAACAAATTACGAAAAGTGTTGTTCATAGAATCGTTAATGGTTGGTTATGCCTAATTTGAAAAAAAGAAACCAAAGCGGCGTAAGATGAACTCTTGTATGGAAGGCGACAGAACAACTGGGAAAACTCTTCAAAATTACCTTGTTTATACAATACGTTTAGAAATAAATCTGCCAGCCATAACAATAATTTAATCCTGACACTACTATTCTCAGCACCGGTTTCCTTCCAGGATAGTTAGTCAGCTTAAAAAATCGTCTATCGGAATAGAGAGTTTTTTAATTCTATAAAAAGTTATAAAATATAATAATTTAATTTAATTTATTTATATTGGTTATATCAAATAATTTGCAGAATAAAAAATTATTCTAATGTTTAGTAAATTAGATCGTGAGTTTTGAAAGAATTGTATTTCAATGATTAATACATAAGTGTTTTTATTACTATTTGAATTTTTTTTCTCAACACAATACAATATTTATTTATAACATGTTTTATTTATATTCTTCACGGGTGGACGCGAAATTGATAGTAGATGTGAAACTGACATCTCTGTGAATATACATAATATACGTATATTTTAACATAGGGGTGATACTAGAGCACTCTGGTGAGAAAGTCTTTAAGGTAAGTTGTATATAAGTAGTTCAAAACCCCGCAATTTCGCATCCGGTACCAAAATTTATGTATTTTTTATGTCTCTCTGGTTAACAATAAAATTATCAAAAAATAAATATAGTTTCTCGTTAATATTTACTTTCGTTTAAAAAAATTACGTCAAAATACCATGTCACAATAAATTTTTATTAAATTTTTATTAAGGATTGCAATTTGGCGTCCGTGTACGGACGCTAAATTGCACTCGGACTTCAGATTGTTAGGAAAATATCAATGTACGGACGCGATGTGATAGTAAAACATATATATATATTTATATATACATATATATAACTTTTATTTTATAACTATAACTACTTACACAATATAAATATTTTAACTTATTGGGAAATTAATTCAATAAATGAGCATAAATTATAAAATAAATTATAAATGAGCATAAATAAACAAATTTATTATAGCTTTGATTATAATATAATCAACATTACAATTTTTTTTTGTAAAATGCATTTTTAAAACCGCAAATAAAAATAACGCGTTTTTCTAGCTAAGTTTTGGATATTTTGATGTTAATAAATTTATTTTTTCAACTTTTTTTATGTTGATTTTATTTACATAAATTTGCTACACCTGTAATTTAAAAACATTATGTGTTTAATGCTCATTTAACGAAGTTATTGTACAACAAACAAAAACAAACAGGGGCTTTTCCCACTATTTATTTCCGTTCTCCCAAGATTTTTAAAAAAACTACTGAAAATGTCGATCTGGGATCGATTTTATTTGCCTTCTCAAAATCTCTCTCCCGAAAATTTGAAACCATAAATCTTGAGATATTTTGTTCACACAATCCAATCTCTAAAAACATTTTTTTGAATCCAGGAAACCTGAAAACGTGTGTAGCCGATGAAAACTTAATTTTAAAAATTTGACTCAAAACATTTTTTTTCTTTCCCTATAATAATACTTTACAATTGAAAGTAATAATCAACCATTAAAATATTACTTTTAATTATTGCTTAATAATAATAACCGTGAGCGAAAAATATATTTATTAAATTTAAATTGTAACACGGACAGATACTCAAAAATTGCCAAAATAAATAAAAACATAAACAACAAGTCAACCCCTCTACGATGTTTGATTTCATCCCCGAAGGAAAGTGTCTGAATTCATCACTGTTTCTCAGCTTTAAACCCTTAAGAAACAACCATTTTTCAATCTTAATTAAAGTTTGACAAATTTCACTACGAACGTATTTTATGGGATGAACCGAAATCCGGGCGAATTCTTTTGCTAGCCATAACACACTAATGAAGCATTTTTGGACCTATGTTTACATTAAATTTTTCTTATTTTTCTATTTAGATTTCGTTCTTCGTAAATCACCTCCCGAAGAGCTCCAGAAAAAGTTATAGGAGATTTAAAATAGATTATAATATGTATTAATCAATTAAAACGATAGCGAAACGGAATAATTTTGAGACAAATATAGAGCAAGTACCTGACAAATGACAGATAACTTCATGCTAATAACAATTATGTTAGTGCAGGAATTAAAACGTAATATTTTATTTTGAATAGTACAATTTATAAAATTAAGTTGCTAGACAGTTTAATTAATTGATAAATTAAAAAATAATTGTACTGACATTTAAATTGAAATGACTAGGTGAAACACGAGAGAACATTTAATGTTACATTTTAATGGTGTGTAAGTGACCTAATAGTTATTGATCAGATGTGACGATTGCAGTTTCGACTCGTTTCTAGCTTCCATTGGAGGCACGTTGTTTACAGGGTGAAAATGAGTGTATCCTAAATTAAAGAATCGATTATTTGGCAAACATTGTTTATGTGATACAATTGCCGCTGCCCTGATTTTAAGTGAACGAACTAACAGCTATTGCGACCGGGAAATTGCTTTAAATTGAACAAACACTCCAAAAGTTCAAATCGATATAATTTGAAAACTGATAACGAATTTAATTATTTTTCTCAAAAAATTAATAAACGTGCGTCTAATAAAACTAATTGATAATATTAAAAATTAAATTTTTTATTATGAATACTGAAGGTGTAAAACCTAATTGAAAAAAATTAAATCTATTTTTTAAATTCTTTCTGAAATTTTGCGTTAAATTATACAACAAGTATTATTTTCTACTAGTAATCATTTATTACTTTTAATTTAAAAAATGATATTACATGTTAATTTCTGCAATCAGTGTCTCCAAAACATACACAAAGATCTTTGTAACTATGAAATCGTATGTATACATTAATGGTCATTTGCCAATTCATTCAGCAATAGTTTACAAATGGTCATTGGTGTAGTGGTCTGTGCGACTGGCTTCTAAGCCAGGGGTTCCTGGTTTTTTCTCAGGTAAGATAAGGTACTTTTTTATTACTCAGAATCTTCTATCACTCTTCGCCGTCTGCATTATTCTTCATGTGAAAAACATTTGAACACTATTTAGAACGGCCGGATAACACTTTTCCTTCACAATTCAATTATTAACTGACTAAAAACAAAGGTGCTAACTGTTTTTATACCTGCAATCTAATAGTTTTCCAAAGATTCAATATCATTCGCCGCTATTCTGGAACATTGAAGAAGGAATCAAAATAAAAAAAGTTTCTACTATAATAGATTCCCTAAAACTCTTTTTCAAAATATCTCATTAATCACATTTCACTATTCTTGTTTTAACACACTTCAACGCATACAATACACAATTTTTCAGCAAACAATTAATCTCATCAACCATTTCTAGAACAGCACAATGTTAAAAGTATTCAATATTCAGCACTGTGATACTGTACTATTTTTACGCCGGTCCATCGTTGGTGTTTTTCCCGTTTGGCGCTGCGAACGTTGGGAAGTAGATGCTTCTCTTGCCGGTAGGTAGCGCAGACAGCAAACTTCTCACAGCGGCTTGTACGACGGCGGGTAGCTAACATCCACGACAGGATTTTGGTCAGTTGAGGCAGTAGTTTAAGGAAACCAATCAGTCAGTATCGATCGGAAATTTCTTATATCTTAAAGATTTTTTAAATTTTAGTGTGTCTTTTAACACGCTAAATCAACCAACTTGCCCCATCTCAGTCTCCTAACAGTCACATTAGTATCACAGTTGAAGTGCTTCATTTTGATATGGCCGTGAAGACGATCTTTCTGCTTCTTGACGTACGTACATATTTCTTCTGCTACTTAATTCACTTGAATTGTGCATTTCCAAAACTGTGTAAGTGTCATTTTTGGTTAAATTCGTTTTATTAAAAAAACAAGCTGTAAATGCTATGTTTAACCATGACATAGTAGTTTTTGTTCCTACTACCAATCCTAGTGACAAAAATTTTAACTCAAAAAACATCTATGCAGATAAAATATTGGGACACAAACATGTTTTTTACTTCTTTAAAACGTTTTGAGGCACTTAACGTTTTGGAAATGCAATATATTCACTTATAAATCACGGTGGATGCACTGTTGCGGGTATATTATGAAGCAATAATTGCTTCTTGCTTAGAAACATTGTAATTATTACAATGTTCCTAAGCCCCTTAGTTTAGAACTTTTGGTTGGAATTATGTTACATTCTTTAGTGCAGACTAGATCTTTAATCCAAAATGTCTATCTGGTTTTAACACTTGCTTGTAGAGAAACAATTTATTGAAAGGTTAAAAGTTTATAGCTCCGACCAAAAGGCTAATTCATTTTTCTGTAGGCCTACTTTATTTTTAGTTCTTTCATTTTATTCCAATCTTTTATTCTAGTTATTCCATTTTGTTCTTAACACGTTCCTTCCATCTCAGTTTTGAAAGTAGGGTCATTCCAAGATACTTAACTTTGTTGGAGCGTTAAAATGAAGCGAATGAGTTTATTTAGCTTAGATACAAATTAATTAATGTAAGTTATAAGCATGAATGTTTGCGATATGAAGTATTATTATTATTATTGTTATTTATTTAATATAAACAGATAATGAATAGTTTGAAACTTAAGAAAACTTTAGTATCTACAACAATTTGATGAAATATTATTATCGCTAGAGTTTAGCTATCTGAGGTGGGACTTGCGTCTATTCAAACTCATAGCTTCAAACTGATATTAATAATACTATTTATCCTTATTCCTCTTACGCAGTAGTACTGTATTAAATAAGCCAGCACCTCTGCGGTATCCATTGTACAATAATATATTTAGCTCTAATTTTAGTACATTCCATTCTCTCCTATTTTATTAATAGTATTATTGTATAGTACTCATAGATTGAATTTACTTTACTCTATTGGAAATTCTTTCATATTAATTAATATAAGCAAACTGTTGTGACAATATCGAAGAGGAATACGGTTCAAGAAATTTCTAGATAGGTTTCTATTCATAAAATGTGAAATAGCAAATACTAGAGCGACAAAGTAACAATATGATTAGTTATGAAAGGATATTTAAAAAGGGCCGTGTATAATGAAGTAGGGTCTTTGTTGTACAACTATTTGTGAAAGAGTCGGTTGGTTACCTGTAACACCTTTTATTCTATTGTGACTTGTTTACACTAGTTATGATTTTTCGAGAACAAATAAAAAGGATTTTAATTATCGCATCGAAATCTCCCTGTTTTTCTAGAATATCCCTTTGATCTACCTACATTAAGAGAGAGCCCGAGTGCGGTCAGTGAGTCAGTATTCGTTTTATCTTTGATGAGTGTTTATGGCGTGTGCTATCGGTACGTTACATCAGGTCAACGTGTCCCGGGCATTGATCAACTATTGTTATACTGTCTTATTGTGTATGTGCATTGTGTAAAGTTTTATTGTGTATGTGCATTCTTAATAATTGTTTGTACGTAGTACTAAGTAGATTTTTTAAGTTATTTATTGTATTACTTCATTATAATTAGTTGAATATTTATTTTGTAAATCTTTTAGTTGTAATAAATACTTGTAATTTTAAACTTTAGTGTATTAATTATTTAATCACCTAGATACCAAAACAAACCTTAGCGAAAAGTGTCACGATATTATAATGCTACTAGTGTCAAAGGAGTTCATTTAATAAAGTGGTAATGCTTTGCCTGGTTTCAATTAACAATTTACTATATCTGAATATCATATTAAAACTTTAATGAAATTCAGTATTGGTGTTTAATCACTTATCTCACCGTACGCCCACTAAATCGTTTAGTAAAATTTCTTGTTGCAATGTACATTTATAATCAGTACAAATCAGTATATATGAATATTGCGCTAAATGAACTCACTTAATTTATTTTCAACACTTCAACCCCGTCTAGATCTTTACATGACGCTGAATGCACTAAATGATCCTAAATGCAAAGCTGAGGTGAAAGTAACATGTTATTAAGAAAATTGAAGAACTACAAAATACAAATCGGGGCCATTTCGAAAAACGTTGTTGTTACCAACTTCTTCAATCTGGTAATTAAATTTTTCATTGTTTTCATAATGTAAGATTTTTTTGATAAGCTACTAAACTGACAACCTACGAAAAAATTATATTATTCAGTTGAAAAATAGTTTTGTAACAATTTTTTGGGGTTTTGCAATGAAATTTTAATTTTCATTACTTATATATTTTATGGTTCACATAAGGAGAAATTATATCGATTTTCTCAGAATTAAATTTTCTACGTGCAGAGTTAATAAACAAATTTAGACTTTATTAAGGATTTAACGAAATTTTTATAACGTTGAACTTAAAAAAGTGTTATTTTATGCTTCTAATTTTTGTGTTTTATTTCAGATAATTATGTTTAAAACTATGAAAGATACAGTTCTAGTACCTATTTCATTCAATTTTTCAAGTTAAAAACCATAAGATGCCAAATTTATCTCGTAGTTAAAGACTGAAAATATCATTTTTTTTTGCTGATACAGTCTAACTTCTATAACTCGAATTTTCTATATCTCGAATTGAATTTTAGCCCCCTTTAACCTTCCTATGCATTTACCATGTAAAAAGTCATCTATAACTCGAATTCCGCCATTTCTCTAAGTTTAACTAATTATGTCGTTTCTTTTGACGAAATTTGTACATAGTTCTCAAAATAGCGGTTTCGGTCCTTTGAAAAATGTAAGTACACTGCTGTTACTTTCATTATGAAGGGATATATTTGACTATAAAAGGGTACAGACCTTCAAAGTAATCTGGTTGCCTTTGTATTGGCCTAACAGGCGTAAAAAAAAACAAAAAATAAAACTAAAAAAAAATAACTGGCGTAAACCAAAATAATGAATTTCTTTGAATCGATCAATCTTTGCTCGACCACAGGATGATAGAACTATATTCTGTCGGTACAATGTACCGTATTCAGCATGTACTGCGTAATTTAGGGATACTGTATACAATATGTACATTACTTAACACTGCAACCAATAGCTAAGCTAAATGCAACGTACAGTACTGTATTACGAAATTACACTTGTGCAGTAGACCTGCATATTCCACATCTTGTAGGGTACTGTATTAGCCTATGTGGAATGTTCTTTTTTTATTAATTGGTTTGGTTTTATTTTTTCATACTTCTAAATTTCTATAAGTCGAATTGTTTTCCCCATCTTTTGAGAATTCGAGTTATAGAAGTTCGACTATATTTTCATCCTATGATCTTTGCCAATATTTTTGAAGAAAGATTATTTTTGTAAAACAGATTTCCATAGAATCATCTTCTGAATTCTGTATTATGGCCGTAGCTATAATCTGCATACATCAGGTCGCTCAGATCGCGGAATCCTGGGACATTTCAATACCTAGAGGAGCCTGCAGCATCCATCAACGAAACAAATCATCCATATAAATGTCATATAATGTTGGCGGGAGGCTACATCCTTGTCAAAATCCTTGATTAACATATTCACTTACTTGTAGTTATTCGATCGCCTAAAATTATTGCAATTTTCTTCCTTTCGTAAATTCTTTTCAATACCCAAATCCAATAAGAAAGCGTTTCAAAACTTATAATTATATGAAAATTTGTTCATATGTTTAATTGTGCAATCAGTACCGAGAGATTATGTTGAATTTTGAATCACCCTATATGTAATACTAGTAAAATATCCGCGAGTACGTCTTTGCTGTTTTCAGTTTTCCATTTATTAATGATTTGCCTATGCCGAAAGAAATTTTAATGGATGGTAAAATTTGATTTCAAACTTAAATTTGAAAATCAGAATAACAAATAACAGCCGATTCGAGCTTTCATCGAATCGAGAACCGGCGTCTAAAACGTTTGTTTGAATATTCATTGACAAATCGATTCGGAAGTAGCCAGCGTTGCTTGACTTTGTTTTAATTACAATCAAATATTCACGATTTAAAATTATAATTTTCGATTCGAACGGGAATAAAAGAATTGAAACAACCAACAAAAAGGGAATAATAATGAATAAATTTGTTAATAAATTATATATTTCGTTTTCCAGTATTTAACTATCATCCGGAATTAAAACATATTTTCAGATAAAAAATTGTAGGCTATGCATTGATTAATCTGTAGGTTATATATAATAATTGTAAATGCACCCATTGATTGATTCACTCACTAATCAATGCATCGTTTACCATCTAAATCACCTTATGAGTGAAAGTTCAAAAAATTTGTTTTTTAGTGGTTGAACAGAAAGATTTAAGGATTCACAGTTGAATTATTTGCACCTAATCGTTCTGGATCTCAGTATAATAAATAACAAACAGACTTTTATTAAATTTGTATTGGGTTTAGGTCATCAGCCGAAATGCTGGTTTGAACATCTAGAGCAATGGATCCCAAAGTGGGGGGGCGCCTCCAAGGGAGGCGTGAAGACAAGTCAAGGGTGACGTGGTACCCCTAGATAGCTCTCCTGTCCATACTCCCAGTGCTGTTACGATTCACAAATCTAGGTTAAGCATCTATTATAAAGTGCACCCCAGTATATCGCAGCCAGCGCTCCGATTGCATTTTTTTTCAAGTACTTATTTGTGCAAAATAGTATTTTCAGCTCTTGTTAGAAGAAAGTTTAACTGTCGGGGCAAACTTAATGTTGCTATGATTTACGTTGTTTATTTTCTAATAACCGCCAAGAATAGGGAATCTTGTAACAAAATCCAAGGTCATCGATCTCACTGATTAAGTTGTTTCATACTTGTTTAATTTAAATTGCAACTTGTAATGGTATAAAAAACAAAAAAATGTTTGGTTATTCAAAGTAATATTTGTTTTATTTTCGTTACAACATAAAACTGTGTAAGGGGGTGTGGGAAGTTTTCTGCTAGACAGAAGGGGGCGTGTTAAAATAGATTTGAGAGTCACCTAGAGGTTTTACTAAGTAGGCCTACATAACGATGAGTGAGGTGGTTTGCCTTCTTCCCTCTTTAGACTTATAACAATTTATGTTATTGCCATAGCTAATAAAAATTTATTATTATTAAATTTTGATTACTAACAAATACAAGTAGATTACTCAATTAAATGTATTACAAAACTTAACTTTAAACTAAATTTAAATATTATAATTGAGACATTTTCACTCAACAATGAAAACAAATATTTACCAGTTCACAATCACTTGTTACTTACCGCACGCACTATTAACGCAATTCAGAACCGTTTCCGTAACGACGTTATTTTGAAACTGCCTAACAACACTAATCACATTCCCAGTCAGTCACTAACTCACTACAAAGACGCTAACCGTTTTTATACCCCCAGTCTGATATTTAATCGAGACCCTTCGAACATTTTTGCCATTCTACTGGAACATTTCAGAAAAAATCAAAATAAATCAAACGTTTCTACTAGTTTCTATTTCCGAGAATTCTTATTCAAAACTTTTCATTCATCGCAATCCATTATCTGTGTTCAATACACAACATTTCATAAAATACATAACATCTTACTATGAAAAATGTATTCTCTTAGCCATTTCTAGAATATCACTCGAAAGATTGAAATAATTTTATTCGCTCGCAATGAGTCTTGCTCCTGAAATTGGGCGCACACGTATTCAGTTAGTGAAAACTATAAAAAATAAAGCATCTTAATTTTGGGAACACTTGTTTCAAAGTTATGGAAAGGGGTAACTACCCTAAAGCAAAACAACATGGTTCCTGTACTTTCCTAAGGACGTTCTATTTGGAAATTGGAAATAATATTCTTAAAGAAATAGCTAAGAAAGCAGTCGTAGTAAGTAAGGAAAAGAAACAATTAATTGAAGAAATACCAAAAAAACAGTCTGAAATTCCGTGGACATGTTTAAAAATTGGACGAAACAGGTGAAACAATACATTTCTAGGACACTTAACAATTCAAAAGTATTCGTTAAATGGTTTAGAGAAGTCAAAAAGAATATTACCTATTAGATAATTCGGAATCTACAAAGAAAGGTTTTATTTCTTATAGTTTTTAAAGTTAATTCCAACAAACATTGCAAATAGTTTTTATGTATTATTCGTCATTAGTTTAATTTATGCAGACATTCTAGTTTATCAGTTTTAGTTTTTCCAACCGTAGGGCCTAACTGTGTTTCCGTTCGTATTTACTTCTTGTTTACTAAACTTAGTAAACGTGTACTCATTTGTCCATGAATATGTAGATAATATTACTGTTTCAAACACAACTTACTACCTTACTTTAACTTTCCCTTTCTGAAACCAACTTCTTCCTAACATCTCTTTTTACGGCATCTCCACCTGTCGTGTTTATCCGAAAAGATAAGATTAATTTCATGTCCGTTTGTAAAATACAGCGCATTTTAGATAAATATACATTTTCTGTTGAACGTATTTAGTGCTTTTTTTCAAATCCACTACTTGCAGTAAATTTAATTAAAGACAATATTCACCAAGTGCAATGATAATGAACAACTAACCATACCTGGATTATGAAGTGACACGCTGCAAAGTGATAAGATAAGCTGTCGTTGAACACCTACGGATATGATAATAAAAATTATTCATAATCATTTTACTCTTTAGATAATGAAGTACCTCTAAAACCGAACAAAGGAATTTTCAGGTGTTTTCATCTTATGTAGCTCATCAAATTTTTAAAATTCACAACCAAAAATTTGCTATTATTTATTTTTCTCATAATAAGCAGCGTATTTTTTATCTTTTTATAAGCTACATTCAATCATATTGTCTATTTTTATTTTTTTAATGTCAACCTTCGCCAAATCTTCAACAATTGTTGAGTATGTTACCAGAATAAATCTTATTTTGACAAATATATTTTACTAGTTGGGTCTATGATGTGTTTTTATTTACCACCTTATCAACTCCTAAACGAAAGAGCTTTGTTATGAGTTTTGCAATGATGTAAAGAATTTATATTTAAATTAGTATTATATTATGGTGGCAATCTAATGTTATGATTTAAACCCTTGATTTGAAATCTGAGTTTAGATTTACAGCTAAGTATTCATAATACTATAGGTTGAACAATAGATTAATCCTATGAGATCAAAACTTTCATTGTCATAATACAAAATTCACTCTGTGATTTATGTACAACGGTTACAAAATGTCATAACGGTTCTGTTGTGCAAATACATTTGTGTAAGCCTAATCAAAATAGTAACTATTTTGGAACTTCGTGTAAGGGTATTTATTAGCAATTCTTTAATATTAATTAACACAAAGTTACTGAGATGAAGAGACCAGAGGGAAATTCAGCTAACTCTCAAATTTAAAGAAAATAGGATACCACCTGTTAGGTTTCAATTAGAAATAGCTTAGGCATATATATTTTTCTATTCTAAAAATGTAATAACCAGCCAACCTATAGTCCATCTACTGTAAGAGTACTCCGCGCGAGGCAAGCGCCTATAGGTTGTAAACGAAAGATTTACTCTAGTTACCGCGTATCTACCTCTCCGCCAGACAGTTATCTTGCACTACGTTCCTTCATAAAAATATCTACATCCAGTTAAGGGGAGCACTAAACCTCGAAAACCGAAAGAAATAGTTTTTTTCTAATTTTGGCGCCATTGTCTTCTGTATCTTTTCTGTGTAATTAAATATAAAAATTATAACTTTACGATCAAAATTACGAAAGCTATGCAGATTTTTGTTAAGTAATGTTTTGGCCAGAAAGTTTTTTAATTGAGTTTATCTGTGGAAACAATTAAGAGTTACGATATTCAAAGAAACAGAAAGCTGAGAAGGCAATGGAAAGTGTGTCAAAAGAAGCAAGATAAAAGAAAAAAAGAGGAAATTATTTGAGGTAAAAGAACAGTCTGGTGAGGATCAATATTATGGTGCATGCCGATTTTAGGGCAAGTAAAACTTCACAGCTCCTTTCCCGCAAATTCACTTTTTTCCATAAAGGTACAGTTTTCCCAATAACTATTTGACTTTGAAGGTTGAAAATTTTCGAGCATGTTTCTCAGTATAATTGTGACATATGGTACTAGAATTTTTGCAGTATTATTACTAAGTTCAAAATAAAATAAAAAATTAAATTGTTTGTGCATTTTTCAAAAAAGATTCTCGAAATGGTATCGCTAGATCTATATTAATAATTCTATTACAAGAGCTTAAAAATATACCATAGAAAAGGCACAAAAAAAATTAAAGCCCTAACTCTTAACGGTTTCTTAGTAACGTGTACCTGAAAAGAGGTCAATTTAACATGGGTTAGATAGGAGGTATAGTGCTCCCCTTAAAATAAACATTATCCTTTAAGCGTTTTCAATAATACCGTTCTGATTGCTTGTAATTATTGTAGTTTCATAAAGACTCCTTAATCAATTATTTTAACCATTACATTTTACAAAACAATTTTTTCTACTTTTTAATGTTTACCACTTTTATGTTTCAAAAACTCAACACATTCACTATCATGCATGTTAACAAAACACAGCTACAAAACTTTTCAACTTCATTCTACGTAAGAAATTAAAACGATCCGATACAATCCCAAAAGATAACAACTGATGAAACTAAAAATGAGTTTACCACGGACAAGTGCAAACAGTTGTATTAAATTAACCACAGACATTAATTATTTTAATGATATGAAATAAACAATATTATGAAATGATAAACAACGAACCTTTGAAATTGTTTACTCTCCTGTTATAATTCAAGCGCATTAGTCGTACATTACTTGTGACCAAAAATAAAATAAAACTGAGTCTATAATAAAAACCTACTAATCATAAATAATAATGTAATAATAGTAAATAACGTAATGAAAAATAGCAATGTAAGAATTACAATTGTAAAATTTTAGTTATTAATGGTAAACTAATGTTCGCTTTGTGAAACATTTTTTAACAAATGAATCGAACTTGTTTTTATATTAAGCTTAGAGCGAATCAGTGTTGTATGGAATTTTGTTTATAATCATGCTGTGCGTATTTTTAATTAATGCGCATGCTCACTTGTATTGCTGGTTGCCTACGTCGGAGTACTTTTAGCGTAGACAGACTCTACCAATTTATTGCAGTTTGAATAGTGTACCCATAGCAGTAATCATCTGATCTTCACCGCTCCTAATGAAGAACTGGCCGAATTTATTTATTTAGCCATATATTTGTTGTTACGTGTAAAAATATTTTAAAATAGCCAATTATTAAAAAAGCATTGCATATATTTTAGCAAAAATAAAAGTATCCCTTTCATGAGACGACGTGTCTCATGGCTGGTGGCAATTTATCTATAGAAATTGTTAGAGATAAAGCCCACTTAGCTATCGTAAGAAAGAAAAAAGCTCACCTTTGACCTACGCAAAAAACTATTCGTGATTTCTGTATCTACTTTTTAAGAGGAATCGAATGACACTATTTTTATTTTCCAATTCCGCCCTGATTTCTTGACTTCTGGTTTTGGACCACTTCCGTTCACAATTGCCAAAAACCATTAGTGATTTCTGTATCTACTATTTAAGTGGAAATGACACACTATTTTTGGTTTCAAATTCCAACACTAATTTCTTGACTTCCGGTTTTGGGTCATTTTTTGTCGAAACCGGAACTTTAAACCCAATCCAAATCCACTATCTTTTTGTGTAGATTACGAACTCGAAAACTGTTTGTTGCTATCTTTTTTAGTTTCTGACATCATGATGTGACGAAAGGATGGACATAGGAAAATGCTAGAGCTGACAATTTTAAAAATTGGTACCAATTATCATACGCGCTTTCCTTGAAAATTTTTAGCGTGAAATTCGGTATATTGAAATTTTAAATTTCTAATACACAAATTATTTTTATAGTAAACGTTTTTAAAAGCTAAGTTATATAATAACTCCTAAATCTAAGTTCGTTCGGGATCTGGGAATGTTAAATAACAAACAAACTAAATTTAAACTTACACCAATTAATGATTTATTTTACAAAAATTAAGTAGAATATTAATGATTTCTGTAGCCTACTAATTAGTACAATAACATAAATTAAACGTAGGCTAAATCAATTACAAAACTTAAGTTGAACCTAACCTTGAATAACAATAGAATACCGTTCTTTTATAAATTAAAAACAAATCAAATAGATAAAAGAATTAAAAACAATCTGTTAACCTGTCTACAACCACTTGTTACTAATCGTGCGCACACTATTAACGCACTTCAAGACTGGTCGCGTAACGTTACGGTTTCGTACGCCCCTATTACACTTTTTATTCACAATTTCTGACTGCCGGACTACAAAGGTGTCAACATTTTTATACCTGCGGTCTAATAGTCAATTTTGATTCTTCGACCATTTCCTAGGAGAACGTTGTAGAAGGATTAAAAATAAAACCAAATATTTCTACTATTTTCGATTTCCTAGAACTCTTATTCAAGGTATGTCAGTCATCGCAGTTCACTATCCTTGTTCGACACACTCCACCCATAAAATATAAAATTCTTACTATAAAAAACTTATTTTATCAACCGTTTCTGAATTATTATATTATTATTTTATAGTGCAGACTGTTATGTGTAATTATATAGGCTACAAAATAGAAATAAAAAAGTGTAACTCAAGTATACGGACTTAAGTAATTAAAAACGTCTCTTCTGAAAAATTTTGTTGTGTTGACTAGGTTGTTCCTCTTTTGGAATCTTCAAAAATTACCATAATCAGTATAAATAAAGCCTATTTAATCATAGAGTTGGTTAAACCGCACAAATGCTTTAATATTTCTAAATAATGTGTCTAAGATTTGATTCCCAGCCAACTGTGAAGAATTGTACCATCTTTTAAATTATAATAATAAATTTCCCCCAAAACATGGTTTTAAATTAAATTAAATTAAGTTACTCAAGTTCATTCATCTAGATATACTCTCTAATTCCATTTTCCCGAAGCAGCGGAAATTCAGAAATTTAACTATGGTTAAATAAATATGGGCCAAGATATGTGTAAGTATTTAGTTTACAAATTTTGTAAAGTTTACTGGTGTGATGTAATACCAGTGTTACTTGTTTAAACCAGTTGTTTTGTATGTAATATGATACTACGATTTTAGCAGATCTCCGTAATGAGCGGGCAATGTACATTTTTTCTGGTTTGTAAGTAGTATAAAATTAATTTTTGATTTTAAATGGCCATATTTAACTTGAAAGATCTACTTAGCAGTCAAAGGAATGGTGGCTTTTCTAAAGGAATGGTGTGCCCATAGGTATAAAGAGGTGGATCTGAGAGTTGCAACATGGAACGCGAATACCATGTCGCAACCTGATATTAATGAATTAATTTCAATGTGTGTTAAATGATAGAGGATGCTAGCAACTATAAAGGGAATAACAGGAGGGTTGTGGAGGAAGTCAAAGCCTACCAAGGGCTGTCGTGCTACAAGATGATGATTAAAGATTCCTCATTTAGTACCTTACTGCGCAAAATTTACTCACCCTGTTCTATAGAACACGAAAGAGTAATAGAATTATATGGTAACATTAGATTGGACTCGTAAACTTTCTTTTGTAAAATATGAAAAGGAAAGGTCATAAAAACAGGGAGTACGAAATCTCAAATGAAACCTCAAACGACTTAACTTCCTCTAATTGCGCTCTGTTTCTTCTTGCGTCGTAACATTGTACAGATATAATAACCAGAATTCTGCTTCATTTTGGGTTAATTGCTTAACCTAATGTTGCACAAGAAATGTATTCAAACCAAGAATGTAATTTTCAATAAAACACCTTAAAATTTAACTATCTAAACACCTGGTAAAAATTTATAATTTTATAGAATAAACGGGAAATAATAATAATAATAATAATAATAAATATTTTTGATAAACCGCATTAACGTTCTTGCAAATTTTTGGCCGGCCCGTTGCTGTAATGATCAGTGCAACTAGCGCTTACTGTGAAGGGCTGCAGTTCGATTTCTTTTCTGGTCTTCATTCTTCTTTTTGGAGATCATCTGTAAGATCTCCAAAAATTAATTTAATTTAATTATTAATTACGTATAAGTCAAGGTTTATAAAGGTATTGACAATTCATAAAATAAATTAAAATCTGGTGTAAAACACAAACACACACACACACGCACACACACACACATACACACACACACACAGACACACACACTTTACTTTCTCTTGCCAATAGAAATTATAAATAATATAACCTTGGATTTTAAGTTAGGTACCACAAGGGAATCTGACAGGTACATTTTCATTAAAATCGTTCAAGCAGAAGTAGAAGTTAATTCGCACAATTTCTCACTTTTTCCAGTTCTCAAAAAACTCCAACTATTTTCTACAAATCGCCTTATTTACTCAATTGTTTCTGTTCTACGTGAATGCTCTTGTGGTAAAGAAAATGGGTAATTAACATTGCAAACTTAATATGCATTTTAGGAAACAAGTATTTATAATAAAAGTTGTAGAAAATAAAATAACCTGCAATTTTAATTTGAATTTGTTTTTTACGTCGCTCAGTTTAGCACCACTTAGTGATTTTATGTATTTTGTTCACAAATATTGGTAAAAACATATAATATATTACATACATATGTATTTTAAGAATACAGCCTTAGTACACAATTTACGATGAAAGTGTACATAATCAAGGTATTGTTGTTTGGGTCATAAGCCGGAAGGTTGGTTTGAACCTCTACAGGTTTTACTAAATGAAACGCGGAGTGAGGTGGTTTACCGATGCATTCTCCACTGAGTTGAAAGTGTATGCTTATCAGCATGCCAGGCCCTCTAAAAAGCATTAATTTTCCACCTTGCAAATGACGTTTTCACTTCATTCGCTACAGGGTCTGGCTGTGTAATGCAATTCATTATTGTCAGAGTAGATAAATATGACTTGTGTCTTTTACACCTCTACCTCTTCTGTTCTTGTATGCTTCAGTCATACGATTGGATGACCATGTGATAAGAAACAGAACGATTTTTTAGAGCCCTATAACTAGCAGATCGAGTGCAAGTAATCTAACACTCCACCAGCCTGATATGGGCAGAATCAAAGATATAGAAAATTTTAAAAAATTATAACTTTTATTTCTGGCAGTTTTTCTACAGAGTTTAGTTCAGCGTCAATTAGTGATTTTTCATTTTTTAAGTGCTACAGAGATTGATTTTCGTTTTGCATCATTCACTCATGATTAAACATTAGTTATATATTTAATGATTTACATAGGCAAGGGAAAGCCTTAAAAGGATTTTACACCAGATTTTTTTAACTTCTTGCAATGGGCTAGCGAGTTACCTAGTAAATTATTATTATTTTTTTAATTTTAAAAGAAATGTGTACATAGCTTTGATGTTTACAACACCTTTTTATAACTGGAGAAAATACAAAAGAAGAAAAATAAGTTCTAATAAATAAAAAACGCAAAGAAATATTTAAAATACTATAATAACGGTTTATTTATTTAATCAGGGGTTAAATTTGGTAAGAATTTATTTTATGAAATATCAAATAGTGTAAAGCGTTTATTATGCAAAGTAGGTAATAAAATAGCAACAGTTTGGCCATTTATTTATTGCTGCATTATAAAACAAACATTTTTATTGTTTACTGCCGGGATTAAAGTTGGAAATTTACTGTTGGAAATGAATTACTGTAGTTTAAACTAAACAAACAGTTGTTAATTTGCTTCTGAACAAACAATTTAAAAGGCAACTCAGATGTGGTAAACATAGTTTAATTATTTTATTTGCTTTCTTTAAAATTAATTGGGCTCTAAAATCCGTTCACTCTCTCCCTCTACGTACAGTATACAGTAAGAATGTACTGTAACGGAAATTTCCTTTGATAATTAAATTTCAATTCATCTTTATGGTTCATAGCACCACTGCAGCAAAAAACCAAAATGGTTTTCGGAACTGTGTACGTGTGTGCACCCACGCGAGCGCGCGCGCACACACACACACACACACACACACTACGACATACGTATAGCGGCTTGAAAATTGCATTTTGATAATGGTGCTTTTTTGCAAGTTTTGGTAGTGTAATTTGTTGCTTTAAAAACTAGTAGCAAGTCTACCTTCAGTATTTTTTTTGTATTTGGTAGAAAGTTCTATTTTTTTATTGTCCTTAATTATCTGGAATATACTTTGCAGTTTTTATCCTTCGGGAAAGTTCCATGTTGATTATTAAAAGGCGGCTATCCTTTTCGTAGAGTGAGTATTGTGTAAATAATTTTTAAGTGAAACAGTAAAAAACCCATAAGTGCGTCGCGTAGGCCTACTGTATTTAAGATGCGTAAATTTAATATTGCCAATAACACGTAGTTGCAGTGTTTAACATTTTTATACATTTGATCTGCCAGTTACACGGCTACAAAAAAAATCTGTTTCTTATCACAAGAGCAGCCAATTATCGACTGAAAAATTTAGGAACAGAAGAGATGCAGGTGTAAGAAGCCACAGTTTTCACCTCTAAAAATGTATGATTATACAGCCAGACTCTTTGGTAAAGAAAGTGAAGGTGACATTTGGTCGAAACTAAAAACATTTAATAGGCCTGCTATGCTGATGGAAGCACTTCTCCACTCAGTTAAACGGTCTTAAACAAAAAAAAAATTAATACAATTCTTTTTTCAGTTTTATAAAAGAAAACTTCTTAATGTTGAAACTGGTCTCTAGGCTAATGATCTAAAGAACCAAATTAGTTGTACCGAAAATTTAACATCTCATTATTTACCTATTTTCAAGTTAATTGACAGATTGCATTTGAAAGAAACAATATTATTATCGTCGTTATATGAACGCATAAATTTAAATTTGCAGAACCTTAAAGAATATCACCTGATAATAGTTCATAAAATGTAATGTTGAAACCAGCGACCTACTTTAGCTTATAAGCCTATTACTCTGTAAGTATATGCCTGTCAGAAATATATTTTTATTTTACTTGTACTTTGGCTACGGCAATACTTATGAGTGAGCTGTCGATAAATTAATTTGCAGGTGTTGTTTAAGAAAGAAATGAGATGTTGACAGGAAATTTACACAGTATTTGGTGCAGAAAGTATAAATTTTAATCATAAATTATCAGCTAACTGTCGGATCCTAAATCAACAAAAAAATAAAACTTAAAAAAAGATTACCTAACGAAGTTTTTTTGAACTGAACTATTTGTGTGTTTAACATATCCGGAAAATTATAATTAAATTTAATAGATCTGATGTACACTTAACGAATTATTTGCGTTGTGCAAGTAAGGCGGGCTGCGTTGACAGTGACGAGCGTGTGACGTCAAAGGCAGAGACAATATCAAACCAATCAGCGTCCAGTATTCCTGACCAATAATTAAGCTCCAAATCTAACCAATCAGATTTCTTGTTTTGCGCCATTTTGATTGGTTAATATCGTCCAATCAGAGAGCTTATAGTGTTTCACTACGTCATCCGATATCAACCAATGAAATCGTCTCATTCAGTGTTACGTCATTTTTCAGAATGCAGCTTCCTGATTGGTTCGGTACTTTTGCTGCGCGTGACGTCGAGTAAGATTTTTACATAAGGTCAGCCCAAATTTACCGCCTAGTTAACGATACGGAAGAATTTATCAGAGTAAAGTCTACTGAAGTGCTAAACATTCTAAAATTTTATCGCCTACAAAAAACGTTTTACCACTTTGTTAAAGGTCTTCGGGTACAGAACGAAATTTGAATTATTTTATATAACTGCAGAATATTCACACGTGTCCTTCTACAAATGAATTTAAAAAAAAAACAAGATAATGAAGAAAGAGATTAGATAGGGTTGTCCCTTATATGCTTGCTCAATTTCTGTACGTTGTGATGTCGGCTACTAAAGTAGAAACTCTACGTACGTAAATAATTGGTTTTTTATCACTGAAAATTAAAGTTAATCATTAAAAGGATGACACTAAAATTCCTCTGTCAAAATGTCTTAAGTAAAATCGCCAGCAAAATTAAACCCCATAAGAAAATATACCTGATCAATACCGGTTGATAGCAAGATACATATTGAGTTCTACAACCAGTACCATTAAAAATATTTGGTGTGAAACACTCACTCAACTTTCTCTTGCCAATGCAAATAATGACAAATAAAATTTAATATTTGTAATAAAACATTAGAAATAAACAAAAAAGTAACCTTATTTTATTCATGAGTGAAAGACGCAAAATAAAAACGACCTCAGTTTGGCTTAAAAATACGTAAAATCACTCTTTCACGCTAAACTAGGCTCTGCAGAGAAAAATGTTCAAAGTAAAAGTTATAGAACTTTTAATTTCCTATAAATTTAATTATATAAACTTTTGTCGTAAAATGCATACTAAGGCCGAAATTTTAAAAAATCGATTTTTCACACGTTTTCGTGAGAAAAAAACAGAAAATCGCTAAACTAAGCGTTATCCACAAAAATGTTTGAAATAAAAAATGTAGGATTTTTAATTCTCTACAATTTTGATTTTATACATTTTTGCGCTAAAATGCGTATTAAAGTCACAATCTTAAAAAAACAATTTTTTACGTGAAAACAGCCTCATCAAGAATTTCAGCAGACATGGCGCCTACACTAATTAGTAGAGCACAAAAATTTAGTAAACCAGCGATTTTTAAAAAAAATCGTAAGACCAGTTTTTGAGAAAATCGCAAAAAAGTGAAAAATTACACGAATAAACTACTACTTCCGGTTACCTGATTTTGATGAAAATATTCGTGTCGCTTCCGGTAGAGGTATGTAACTTAAGTTTTAAGTTTCAAGTTCGTACGATGTTCCGTTCTTGAGATATTCTGCACACACACACACACACACACACACACACACACACACACACACACACACACACTCACACACACACACACGCACGCACGCACGCACGCACGCACGCACACACACACACACACAGAACAATCGCTAAAAACATGTTTTTTGGGTTCAGGGGGTCTGAAAACGTGTAGATCCGGTGAAAACTCAATTTCGAAAAATCGACATGAAAACAATTCTTTCTTTCCTATATATTAATATAGGCAAGAGAAAGTAAAAAATGGTGAAACGATATGAAAAAATCCTTAGCGATGTTATTTCAGACATTTTTCCCCTTGATTCGGAGTTAAATTCAGTAGGTATTGAAGTAGCTTTCCCATGACGGATACGTAGTGCACAACTTTTTCAGGCTGTATGTAAGAATTTACAAATTATTTTATTGTTAAAAACCATATTTATTTATAATTTAGTTTCGATGAACCTAGGTTTAGTTTTTGAATAATTTGTATTAAACTGTAATCTGTTATAAACGAAAATATTTTGTCGTGATTTTCTTTTTTTATATAGACTGAGTTTAATAAATAATAAAAGTAATTCATTTGAAAATAAGTATACTATATAAATTTAAAGAAATTTGGTGTTTTTAAAATAATCAGACCCCGAAAGAACCCGGAATAAATGTCCCAATAATTTATGAAGAAAAGCTCATCCGACGATGTCTTGTCCGATGAGCTGAAATCGCAAGCTAGGATCTTTACAGTCAATTCAGAAAGGGCTTTCAGCATTTGTTATGCAGCCACAAAATAAATAATATTCTACCCTAATCAACGAACATACATTTTTTTCATAAAACTCAAACATTTTAACCCTTTATAGGGCAGTACTAAGGAGAAAAATATACATGTTGTAAAATGTTAAATTTTATGTATAATAGGACTTGACTAATGTATTTCTAGTGCCAGAACAGTAAGATGTTTTTTATGTTAAACCCGGGTAAGTATACTTACGAAGGAATGTTTATTGAAATGGGAATCATATAATATTATTTAGTGGTAAGAATGCTTATTAAAACAACTTGTAGACCTATAAAACTGAAAAATGTGTTAAATAACCTATCTAAACTTTATATTAGCATGAATACTTGGTTATCCGTAAAAAACTGGAATTTTCTAAGCACTGTGCAAAAGTAACAACAAAACAACATGGTAGCGTACGCTGGTATGAATCCATACCACATTCGTGCAACTCGTGCAACTCACGAAGCAAATGGTCGCTACGCGCTAATTTCAATATGTGGAAGCCTACTTACCAGAGAACATCTATAAAACCATAAAATACAAATAGGGTTCAACTGCTTGGCTTATTCTTTTTAAAAAATCGACCTTATTTCCAGTGGTAAGTATACCTACCACAGACTTATAAAGTGTTAAATCATATTTCCTTTGTTACGTTTGCGTTGAATCCGTTATTCACAGCTAGGTTTTCGTATGTGTAAATTTAATTAGATTGACGTACATAAATAGTACTTTGTTTTTACTCTCCCTTGCCATATAAGAATAGAGAAGAAAGAAAAATAATGTTTTCAAACTTTAACTGTAACTTTCTAAAGTCGTTTAGTTAAGGTTTAATGGTGATTTTTCGTAATTTGCTTACCAAACTTTAAGTCCAACAGAGGTTGATTTTCATTCAGTGTCATTTACTCATGATTGCAATTACGATATGTTTTTCTTTTTGAATTAATTACTCGTTACTGAATATAGGTTATAATTTGCATTATTTACATTGGCAAGTGAACGTCGCGTAAGTGGTTTATATCAAATTTTTGCTATTTAGTTTAATTTCAACTCAAATTAGTGTTTAATTTATAGTTTTTTAAAGAAATTGAACAATATTATTATACTGCAGGAAGATTAGTGTGATAGGTTGTGCGGTTTGCCTTAACAGTAGTTTCGCATACAGGCTGTATTGACTACATTACTTGGATAACGATGAACTCAACCTTCCTCGTCGCGACTTCAAAATGGAGGTAGAGAAATTGCGTCATGGTAAGTGCAGACGTGAATAATGAAAGATTTCTGCTCCGTTTCACCTGTCATCTTCTATTTCGAAAACGCAAATTCCTATTTTATCGCGTTTCAATTTTGACGGTGCATAATCCTTACTTCCTTTTGTACATTAAAATAAACAGAAAAACCTCTCGTTAGTGGATTTAAAGGATATATTGGTGTTACAGAAAAGTTCCGTTTTACAGGTCTCCTTGTAACCGAAAAATTGAAATAAAAATCAATAATTTGCTTTTTAACCTAAATTATTCTACACCTCCTTTCTTCTTCAAAATTGTTTGTTATTATTATTATTGTACGATTATTAGTAATTTTTTTATAATGTTTTCTAGTAAATATTGTATAATTAAGTAATATTTCAAACAACGTATTAGAAATTACATTTTTTAATTTCTGAAGGGTGTTTTCATCGTAAAAAGGAATATTTTGTCCTCATTACATTCTACAATAAGCGTTTATTTGCTTATGACCATAAATTGAGCTGTTAAATGATTTTTATTGATGATTAAACTTTGACGGAAGGTACATGTAAATTAGTTTTTTTATCCGAGAAACTGTTAAAGGATTAGGCTGAATTTTGCGAGCATAATAACGTGTTTCAAAAAGAATGAAACTTGCTTTAGATAACATGAGTGTAGAAAAAAACTACTAAATAATAAAATATTTCTTATAATTTTATGCAACAATATGTAAATTACAATGAAACTTCTCATTAAAAACGTTATAATAGATATCGAAAATGGTTTTCTGTGACCCAAATGCAGGTTTTATAACATTTGTAGCCACTTTTCGTAATGTTTTCTCACCAGTGTTAGAAATTTCATTTTTAATGTTCACCTTTAATTCGTCAAGTGTATAAGGATTGTTTTTAAAACGAAACTTTTAGAATAACCTTCAAGAAAACCCATAGGGACCCCATAGGGACTTCATAGGGACTTTTTTTATATCAAATGATGGACAAAATTCCGGTAATTTGTCTAGTGTGTCATCGGTGTATGGGAAGTTGCATTATCCTGTTGGAACCAGCATTCTACTATACTGCAATATCTGATTGCAATATACTGGTGGATTAAGTCTCAATAAACTGCTGCATTTATAGACTGTATAAAAAATAAAGGCCCTTTTTACAAGACCCCGAGAGATCACACCAAACATCAATTTTACATGCGTGTAATGGTCATTAGTGAAACACGTGTTAATTTTCAGGGCTCTATAATCGGCAGTTTTGACTGCTAACATAGCCATCCATATGATACCACACCTCGTTCCCTAAATAAACATGATATTATACCTCGATACTGATTTCATCGACAAGAGACGTATACTACTACCGTAAACGTTTTGCGTGTTTTCTTCTTGAAGTTCGTTTACCACACCGATTCGGTAATCATTTGCATTTAATTATTTAGTTGTCCTGAAAGTATTAGATAGTGAAATCCGTATTAGGATAACTTCCTGACAGATTTTGTTGAAGAGCGAGTCAAACGTTGTTTTACATCTTCCAGAATTTCCACGGTTATCACTGATGATCGACCTGTGCTTTCGCAACCTTCTACATTCCCAGTTATTTAACAAAAATAAGATTGTCGACTTATTGGAAACAGTAGAATTGGGAAATGTAACTGAATTTTGTCTTTTACCCGTTCGTAAGATATATTAGCAAAATAAGTCTCATGAATAAAAACACGTTCGTCTTTGAAAAACGACATCGTTGACACAGTAGAGTCGAATGAATAACACTGATTTACCAGGGGAACCGGAATACACATTTCATCTAAATTGGTCAACCGGAAGTAGAAGTTATTCATAAGATTTTTCAGTTTTAAAGAAACGCCACCTTCGATTTTTTTAAGTAGCCTCATTTACTATATTTTTTTTATTCTGTACAAAATAGAGTAAGCGACATGTTTGTTGAAATTTTTGGGAAAGCTAAATTTTCGTGGGAAAAAATTGGTCTTTTATAATTATGGTCTTAATATGCAATTTAGAGCAAAAGTGAAATGATTAATGTTAATAGGGAATTTAAAAATCTACAACTTTTATACCAAACATTATTTTCTACAACGCTTAATTTAGCATCAATTAAGGTTTTTTTGTATTTTGCTCATCAAAATCGGTAAAAATTTGAAATTTTTAAGATTAAGGCCTTATATCCATTTTAAAACAAAGTTTATATAATGAAAGTTGTTGTTTAGGTCAACAGCCGAAAGGTTGGTTTGAACCTCTAGAGGTTTTACTAAGTAAAACAAAGAGTGATGTGGATTACAATTGCCTTCTTCACTGAGGACAAAAGTAGCCTATGCTTATCAGCTTGCCCTCCGAAAAGCATCTAATTCGGACTCTGCAAATGACACCTTCACTTCATTCACCACAGGGTAATAAATGTTATAGGAAATTAATATTGCACTCTATCTGTTTGGTCCAGGGCTAAAAAAAATAGTTCTGTGTCTTATCACATAGTCAGCCACTTATATGACTGAACTATTTAAGAACAGAAGAGGTAGAGGTGTAAAAGACACTAGTCAGAGTTATCTCCTCTGAGAGTAATGAATTTCACTATGCAGCCAGACCCTGTGGTGAATGAAGTGAAGGTGTCATTTGCAGGGTGGAAAGTGAGTGCTTTTCGGAGGGCCTGGCATGCTTATAAGCGTACTCTTTCAACTCAGTGAGAAAGGCATGGTAAGCCACCTTACTCCTCGTTTTTACTTATTAAAACCTCTAGAGGTTCAAACCAGCCTTTCGGCTGTTGACCTAAACAACAACAACAACAGGAAATTAATAACAAATTTTATTTTTACTACTTTTTTCTATAGAACTTAGTTTAGCGTCAATTTGTGATTTTCAGTATTTGTAAGTTCTATAGAAACTAATTTTCATTTTGCGTCATTCACTCATGATATTAAAATTAGGTTATGTTTGTCATATTTGTTTGTTTACTTATGATTAATCATCTGTGATATAGTTTCTTATCTACACTGGGAAGAAAATTTTTGTTTGTTTGTGTTTTACGACTGACTATTTTGCAATCTTTTTGTGGGAAGAGAAAGTCGTGTGAGTGTAAACACTAGATTTTTTTAATTACTTAACTTTTAAATCACTATAACTTAAAGTAATAAGTTATTTAAATTCTTTCTTGGTTCTGATGATAAAATACATAAAAATGTTTGTGTAGGAGAGAAGCTCTATCATAATATTACGATAGCTGTGATATTTAATGCCTTAAGTCGTGCAACGAATAAAGAGTTGGTAAAATAAGCATTAGTAATAAATTGCTAAAATCTTAAGATGAAATACTGAACATTAAATCTGACATCTGCTTCAATAATTTAAAAGGCATGTTACATGGTCTGTGTTTTTATGTTGGTTTTTTTTCAGAATTCGTATTTTTCACTGATAGATCAGTGAATGCATTCTGTTATGGAACATTAGAGGCTTTTGTTTTCAATCCCTTAAAATGTTTCTTTTCACACATTTACATCAGTCTGTTTTTACTATGTTTTCTTCCCACCGATTATTCTAAAACGTCTTAAACATCCTAACATTTTCTCTTCTTAAAACAAAATAAATATTTAATGTTAATTCTAGGTTAGTGCAGCTCGTGCAGTATCTGAACAATCGATCAATGAACACGGACCAGGTCATCACTAATAGACTGCTGTCTTTAAGGCTCTTCATTTTACCCCACGGTAAATAGAAGAGACGGTAGGATGGCACGTTAGGATGCGCAATAGACAATGAAGTCACCGATGCTTAATAACACAGCCAGCAATTTGTATTATATTTCCGTAATTGTGAATGTTGTCAGTCCGTCTAATTAGTGACTAACGGTATTACGTGAATTCTTTGTGCAGTTAGTTTAATCGAATATTTATTATTGAACATAACAAAAACTAGTAAATATTTAGGTCTACTAATAGTTATAATGTTTTAAATTTTTTTTGTTATTGCTAATATTATTTAGTACGTGTTTATATCTAGTGAGCTCTAATAAAATTACATTGAAAATTGTTGCGGGTTGTGCTAACAATGAAAAAAATATAAATGAAAGATTTTCATTTCACCGTCTTCCGAGAGTTTGTTGAAATTCTCAAAAAAGCTTGTCGATATGCAGACAATTTTTCGGTTGATTCTGAGCGTGTTTGTAGTGCTCATGTTAAAGACTGTGACGTCGAACGCGATTTAAAATCTGAACTTTGTAACTTTAAAGCTACAAGAAGATTAAAATCATCTGCAGTCCCACGTCATAAGATACCAACTCACGGAACTGTTTAGTGGCTCCGAAAGAATTTTGAGACATGAGAAAAGAGGAAAATAGTAGAATTTCGTGTTTTGAAAAGAGAAAATTATGGTCGTTACGAACCATTGCTAATGAAAATAATCCTTCTATTTTACACATAACCTACAACGCAAAAGAATCTGAAGTGTGTACGGCGTGGAGAAACGAAAATTTTGTCTGCGAGAAAAAATTACTGAATTTTTGCGGGAAATACCTTATATTAAAGTGAAAAACACAGATTTAAAAAAAAACGGCCTACGCCGACCCGACACTACGGGGCTCTGGGGGCCACCACTATCACGCTGCAGTGGGGACCCAACTGCCGCTGAGGAAAGGCTGGGCTTGAACCCGACAGCCGACCCGTCACTTTTCGGGCTCCGCTTCCACCACGCCGGCTCACCGCTTCCACCAGACAGCAGACAAGACGTCCACCACGGCACACGGCTACAGGACTCCAGCGAAGACTAATCGACGACCCCCCAAGAGAGATTTTGCTTCCGCTCACCGACCTGTCACCGTAACCCGTCGACCGGACCGTCATCGCCCGCTGCCGCGAGCGATCCTCACAGCGGTCCCTCAACCGAGCCTTACGCCCACTGGACCCGACGAAACAGCCACCGACGCACTACTGCGAGGGAAGAAAATGATGTCTCCGCTGGACGATGACACGCCGTGTCGACCAGCTCCTCGACGACCACGACGACTACGACCGATCCTTCCCATCAAGACGACCACCGCTTAAACGGCCCTCTTCAGGGCCACGAAACTAATAAGGTTTGCCACTTAATGCCGCCATCCGGTGACAATAGCTTTAATTATTACACTTACTTCCTAAAATGGATATTAAGGCCACAATCTTAAAAAACATGTTTTACCACGAAAGCACAGCTTTACCAAGAATTTCAACAGACCCTAACTTGTATAGAAAAAAAATATTCTTAATTAGGCGATCTAAAAAAAATCATAGGAGCCAGTTTTTGAGAAAATTGTAAAATAAGTAAAAATTCGTACGAATAAACTACTAGTTCCGGTTGACCGATTTCGATGAAAAGGTTCGTGTCGTGTTTCCTAGTGATATCTAACGGAGTCCGAGTCCTGAAAGAAGTGAGCTTGCGCTCGGGATGACGACGTCGTAGCTAAGCTACTTTGTCGTTCGAAGAATCGTATGAAAGGAACTTTTTTGGAATTTTTCTTTATTTGGAATTACAGATGATTAATTGGGGGAAAGATGGGCTCGGAATCGGGACAACAGTGAGAACATTGCCTTGGAAGGGACGCTTTTACTGGTCGGGAGTGTTCTTTACTAGTAGGAAACACTTACAGGGATGTTTGTAGGGAGTCTATAGGAAATCGTGGAATGGCTGTTTAATCTTTACTTGTGGCGGGCGAGGTGTCGTGTAGATTTCTCTGACAGCTGGCTGTACAGAGCGTTGACCGGTGTCGTAAAGGACTCTTGAAGTTCGGTGTATGAACTCCTCCAGGGTGAAGTAGAGGACGTAGTCGTTGACTGTTTTATTATTGATGAGGTAGTGGAGGTTGGAAATTTGTCTTACTATGCGGTTGTGAAAGGAGGAGAGTTTTCTTTTGTTGTCGGAGGAGAGATATCTAACGGGAGTCCAAGTTTTAACTTAGTACGTTATTTCATTCTTAAAATTTTTTTTCATACACATGTAGGCTACACATACTCTAACAGTATCAGTCGAAGTGTGTAGGTAATTAAAAAGCTATTTTGTTAATTAAAATATCTTCCCACTACCATCTTTTCATTTACTAAAATTTTAAAGTTTTTTAATTTTACAACTGTTAAAATCTGAAAATGGATTATTTAATTCTCCCAAGTAAGACCTACCCTTAAGAATACAAAATACCACCATACTCGTATTTTCTGTTCTTGATACTCAAAATATCTATCAACCAAGGGATTTTCGAGGTTACTTGACCAAACAAATTGACTTTCTTATTAAAACTGAGTTTTAAATTAATAATATTTTTCATGTTCTTACACTTTTATTATTACTTACAGAATTCAATTTATTAGCCTTTAGTAGTGTTTATTTATCAAGAAAAATCCTGACCAAAATTATTTTGATCACCGTTCTTTGATATTAACCATTTATAAGAGCATTAAAAGTGTCATTACTTTCAAGTAATATTATTGAACGTGTAAGGTTTCTTACAAAGTTAAAAAGACATGTGCTTAAAATAAAACGAACACGCAATACATCTGGCTCTTTAAAAATCCCCTTCTCCACTCACATGTGGTTACGTTAAAGTCAACATAAATCCCCGCCAAATCTCTTCTGACTTTTCCTGATTTTACACTCCACTCGAAACCATTAACGGCAAGAAAGCTGTATTTACTCTCCTAAGTCAGAACTATTTTTTTCTTCTCTTTTATTGTAATGTAACTTTACGTAAATCTTGATTTATGGTACCTATTGATTTTATCAATAAATTGTATTCCTGCAAATATTCCTCAACAAAGAATTACAATTATTTATGTCTACGAAGGATAAAATTTTTCTTTTGTTTGTATATAAAATAATAATATGAATAAATTTTATTTAGCATTATTGTATTTTTTCACTCCTAATTTTATAGAATGAGAAGTATTTTTTCACTCCTAATTTTATAGAATGAGAAGTACAGTGGAAAATAGGTTGGTGCATAATTTTTGTACTCAAATTCAATGAGATTGATGATCCATAACCCCTGAAACCACTTAGGGAGATAAACCATTTTTCTCCATTAAATTGGCTGTTTCTAGAAAATAACAATTAAATAAGAAGCATCCACTAATATGAAAAACAACCCATACAAAAAATATGAATTTTAAACTATTAATCATAACACTATCGTCGAAACTTTTGTCTCGTTTACAGTGTTATATTGTCAGTTTGTTACAATATTTTTTAAACCCTTTGGAGGCATATATTGGTACAAACAAAGTAGGCCTACAGAAAGTGACTAATTTTTTTTTTTTTTGTTTAACCCTTTCAATGTCAACGTCCGGAAAAAAGGACGTAGATGTATTTTTCGCAGTAACATCCGGTTTACCGGACGCCCGTAATTTATGCATAAAGTGCCAACGTCCGGATAACCAAACATTTACAAAAAAAAAAACAATTAAACAAAAATTAATGGAATAATGTATTTTCAAACTGCCTCTGTGGCGTAGTGACTAGCGAACTAACCTGCAAAGCAAAAGGTCCCAGGTTCAATTCCCGGCTAGGTTCGAAAAGTTTTAACACGTTAAAACTACCGTTAAGGTACCAAAACCCACAATAGATGCTAGTGACCAAGCTGTTGATGCGACTTTAAAAAAACATCTAAAAAACATTTTGAATATTTTTAGCGTTAAAACGATTTCATGTTTTTATGAACATAATACAAATTAATTTTTACGGAAAATTTTATTTTTCTGTAACGTTGAAATTTTGGCTGGCAATGGCAGGCTTACGCCTGAAAGTTTTCGAAATGAAGGCTGGCACTTTTTGTTCTCTTATTCAAATTAAATGGCTTTAGATCAAACTTTTAAATATTGTTTCGGCACTGAAATGGTTAACGTCCGACTGTTCTGCAATTACCGCTAATGCAAACGGTGAAGATGAAATGGTTTTTTTGTAACGTATGAAAATATGCCAAGCCTAAATGGGATGACGCCAAAATGATTAATTGACCCAAAAGTAAGCGCAGCCAAATGTTTGTACAATAAAATATTTTAAATAAAGTTGTAGAATTTCAAATTTTCTTCAACTTTGTATAAACTTTTACTCCTGAATGAGTAATTATTAAGGCTCCAAACTTTACAAAAACAATTTCTTACCATGAGAGCGCAGGGCCCCGAAAAATTTTAGCAGACAGCGTTTACCCTACTTTGTAGATCATACAATGTGTCGTAAATGAGGTTATTTTAAATAAAATCATATGAGTCGTTTTTTATGAAATCGCGAGAAAGTGAAAATCATACGAATAAACTTCTAGTAACCTACTGGTTGACCGATTTTGATAAAAATGTTTGTCCAGGGTCCTGTGGTAAAACCTAAGTTCAAGGTCGTACTCTATTTCGTATTTGAGATATGTTGTTTTCTCTCTCTCTCTCTCTCTCACACACACACACACACATACGCACACACACACGCACGCACGCACGCCTGAAAACGTGTACATCCAGGGAAAACTCGATTTCAAAAAACCAACATGAAAACAATACTTTCTTTTTTTATGTATATATTATACAGGGCAAGAGAAAGTAAAAACAGATTATTAATGAATTCCTTCACAAAATTATGGCTCTTTATGTCAGATGTAAATAAAATCCATCGCAGTACAGTATCATAATCATGAATGTAATTAAATTTTGTAAATATTGATAATATGGTTTTTTAACAAATTAAAAATTTCCAGAGTACAAAAAGTTAGTAATGGGAGAGTGTTGTACTTAACAAAAGCTTTTGTTTTATTTTATAATATTTAACGAAACAAAAACTGAGCGTCATGTTTGAAGATAAAAGCTGTAAAGGATTACTTTCAATTATTAATTAATGAGTGTACTTTAAAGTTTATCCCACCATAAATAAATTTATTTAATATCTATTAAAAAAAATCAATATATAATTTCTTTTCAAGTTCATATTCTATTTTCAAAATCTTACAAATAAAGTTAATTTATTACTCCATTTTTTGGAGTGTATATCTTCTCTCCATTATTACTTTACATAAGCGAACTTTTCATCATCCGGGCTAACACACTCTTCGGCCATCCATTATCCCTGATACAGTACGCTTGCTGCCCTTAACAGACAGGAGGCGTGTCAATTTATTTACACTCAATCTGTCCGTTGCAGGGCTAAAATAAATAGTTCTGTTTCTTATCACATGGTCAGCCAATTAAATGACTGAATCATTTAAGAACAGAAGAGGTAGAGGTGCAAAAGACACTAATCAGAGTTGTCTCCTCTGAAAGTAATGAATTTCATTATACAGCCAGACCCTGTGGTGAATGAAGTGAAGGTGTCATTTGCAGAGTGGAAAATATGTGCTTTCCAGAGGGCCCGGCATGCTGATAAGCGTACTTTTCCACTCAGTGAGGAAGGCAAAATGGTAAACCACCTTACTCCTCGTTTTACTTAGTGAAACCTCTGCAGGTTCAAACCAGCTATTCGGCTGATGACCTAAACAACAACAACAACAGTACGCTTAATTTCTTACAACGAACAATTTATTCCCTTATGGAATTCTTATCATTAAAAATGTCAACAAATAGATTTATTTTAAATATTTAAAAATTACTTCAGAATTTTTTAGGATAAATAAATAAAAAGTCATTCCACAACGTTCTGACATAAACCAGATCGTCTTGTGCAATCAAGTAGCTTGAACTAACTCAACTAACTAACAAGAACTATTGTTGAGTTTGGGGGGTTTCTGGCAAGCTGTTTGTTATCGATATTTTTATATTGCAACAATTATCGATTTACTTTTTAATAAAGTAATGTAATTTGGTTTGCTGTGCATTATGAACAACATAAACATAACCTTTGTGGATTGTGGATCATTCACTTAAATTTCCCAAAAATTATATATTTTAAGCATAAGTACATTTTTCTCAACTACTGTTCATGACACAGAGCTTAATTTTTATTCTAGATGTGAAATAATATTAGTTTTAGTAGGTACACATATCACTTTTGTAAAATTTTCGTTTAAACTCATTTAACAAATTTATAATTAAGAAATATATGGAATAATTTGAAACAAAAATTATTTCTGGACAAACCAGAAAAATTTTTAAATAAACAGTGGTATAGTAGAATGTGTTGTGCTTAACGAATATGTAGTAAAAAAATAATTACTAAATATTCAGTAGTTTTTGAGGAAATGTACTTAAAGCAGCTGAAAACCCTCTTGTAAATAGCATTGAACAGTTTTCATGTCCGGGTTCCCTTAAATATTTTTAGAATTTCACTACAGGGTGATTATAAATGAAAATAGACACTTTCGGCAGCTTCTTAAACATCAAACTGGTGTATTTGAATATAGTAAATGATATAGGTTTGTAGGGAATTTTTTAAAGTTTATGTTCGTACAACCGTTGTATATCGTCGTGTTGTATATACAGTAGTTGTATATCATTTTGTTGTTGGCTGCTGTTACAACTACCAGTCTAGCAAAATGGCCGCTACTCAAGTGAAAAAAGCTTATTTTGTTCTTAAAATTAGCCAAAACAAACTCGATTACGGTTGTGCGTCATTTCAGAACAAGATACGGTAAATCACCACCGACAAAGCAATCAATCTATGACTGGTATAAACATTTTTAAAAGAGTGGATGTCTGTGTAAAAGGAAGAGTACTGGAAGACCTTCTGTTACAGAAGAACAAATTAATAGTGTTCGTGATGTTTATGTACGAAGTCCAGGAAAATCAACTAGATCAGCAAGTTTAGAATTGCAAATTTCTCAACCGACTGTGTGGAAAATTGTGCGGAAACGTTTGAAAATGACACTTTATTAATTGCAGTTAGTATAAAACTTAAATACCAGTGATGAAGTCGTACGTAAACATTTTTGTCTGGAGATGCAATCTTGAGTTGAAAATGACGACGCATTCTTTAATCTCCTAATTTTTAGTGATGAATATAATTTTCACATTAGTGGAAAAAAATGAATTTAAAAAATTCCCACCGATAAATAATTTATATTCTGAGAAATTTCATTTAAATATAAATAATATAGGTTAAATTTCAAAGAAGTTACAAATAAAATATATGTCCACAGTGTAGTTTTTTCTCTCTCCTCTAAAACAGTATTTTTTACATACGTTAATATATTTAAAGGCTCTGTACTTAATATATCCGTTTAAGACTAGTAATATGAACATTTGCTAATGTGGGTTTTATAATTATGTTAAAATATATTTCTATGATTTAGGATCTCGGCGGGACTGGATCCTGGATCGGATATCTGAAAGAGAGCCGACGAACCGAAGTACTACTACTTCTGGTTCCATTTAATTCAAATTGTTGAGGTTTTATTGTGTATATTGATCGTTACTGATGCTAACTACAAACTAAGTAATTTTAATATTTCCACTTTTTTGTCTACGCGTATATAAGCTAACAACAGTTTGGAGGATAAATGGTGAAGGCAGTCAACAACTTTGTTTATGAAGAGACTTTAGAAAGTTACTTCAGCTTCCTAAAGTATCAAACTGTTCTTTTCTGCTACATTTGAAAGCTGTAGTCAAACTTTGAAATTCTCAAACCTAATCGCCCATGATTATATAAAATTATATTCAACATAAAAACATACGGTTTATTTCTCATGAACAAGATAAGCTGATTTTTTTTACAAAATTAATATGTTTTGAACGTTATAAGAAAGTTGTTATTCTAGTTTTGTTTATTAATTAACTACTCTTCCGTAATGCGTAATTCTCCTCACTGAATGACTAACTCACCACTCAAACTTACAAATAATTTCGAATAAAATTGTAGTCTCGTCTGTATAGTGTTGTAATAAATGAACTGAATTTTGATTTTACCTCGAATCTATCAAGTAAACACTGGAAATAAATTCAACTGAATTTTTTCTATTATCCTGACTCGGCATCCCGGAAACACCACTGAACAAAATTTAATAAATTTCGGTATTTAGGTTCCAGATATGATTGGATTAAACATTGCTATCAGTTTTTCTTTTAAAAAAACGCTAAGAGGAAAGGGATAAAAAAAACGGATAAAAAAAAAAAAATTGTAGTGTGAAACATTCACAAGACTTTCTCTTGCCAATGTAAATAATGAAATATAACTATTTTTAATCATGAATAGACAATGCGAAACTGAAAACGTTACCTAATTTTTAATCATGAGTGAATGACGGTAAATGAAATTCAATCTCTGTAGGGCATATATCTACGGAAACAATAATTAACGTTCAACGCTATAGAAAACAGTAAACCGTAGAAAATTACTTGAAATAAAAGTTGTAGGTTTCTACTTTCTTACTATTTTGATTGTATACACTTTAGCCCTAAAATCAGTAGTATTCGGGCCTTCAAAAATAGTTAGAGTTGCAAAAACCCAACAAAAACTAGTATATTAATAAGTATCCGCGAGATTCCTGAGAGTAAAAAGATGTAAAATACACATATATAAAGTGTGTATGTGTGTATTTTACACATACACACACACACACACACACGATGAGGTAAACTAATCTTCACTCCCGGAAAAAGCACTGGTCGCGCCGCGCCGAAACCGCAAATACAACACAATTAACGTACACGTATATTAGGAAATGCAGGTGCAGTAGAATAATCGGCCCGCGTCAACCTCTTCACTATTATGGGTTGGATGGGGAGAGCTAGGGGTGCATAATTGCCACTGACTATCCGTAGTCAAGGCAACCCGCTCGCGCTGGAAGAAAAGCAGCGGCTACTTGTTTAACTTTTCACTTGGGCATTTATTACATTATATTAAGTCCATTACAAAGACTATTTAAAAAATTAGAACGTATACACAATAAATGTATATCGACCTACGTTTTTACACGACACGTTTCCATTTATTGTAAAACAAATATAATCATAACAGATATTACACTTATTTTGTGAGAGAAATTAATCTCGATACTATCCAGAAAATAGGTGAAGAGGCTCTTCACTTATTTTACCTGAATAGCAACCGCAGTCGAAAACACATATTAAGGCCACAATCATTACTTAGAACCCATTAAATTAAGTATCACTAGTGGACTTGACCCTAACATTTTCATCGAAATCGGTCAATCGGATAAGTAATTTATTCGTGCAATTTTTCACTTTTTGTGAATTTTTTCAAAAACGGCTTCTACAATTTATTTTAAAGTCGCCTCATTTACTGGATTGTTTATGCATTTAGGCCAAAAGTGTATTATAATTGAAGTTCTAAAAGCCTTATTATGTATGTTACTACAAAAATGTACATAACTTAACAAAAATTATAGGATGTATACAAAGTATGTATATACTATGTGTATGTTTGTATATACTTTTAAAAAAGTATTGTGACACTTATCGCTAAGGTCCGTTTCGGGATCTAGGTAATTACGAGGCATATACAGAAAAAAAGTGTACTGAGGCTTTCACGGCCGGAGGGATTTTATTTTCGACATGCTGGCTACACTAACGTTGTAGCCTGACTTCTCCTTTTCATAACGAGACCGGTTCGAGGTACGTACGTTGAGAACTGTCAACGCGACAACACGTTTCGTGAAAAATGTCAATCCAATCTCCCGCCAAGTGCGAATACGCGGCGTCATCCGGTATCTCGTTTGGAAGGGAAAACTTAAGGTTAAGGTTTATAATGAGGTAAAAACTGCATATGGTGATAAAGCTATGAATAGAACGAGTGTGTACAAGCGGTGTTGCGAGTTTAAAAACGGTCGTACATCTATGCATGATGATCAGAGAAGCGGAAGATCTTCAATTGTGACTGACGAAATCGTGAAAAAATCGAAAATGCGCTCTGTGACGATCGCAGATTGACTGTGGTGAACTTTCTGCAATGTTTCCGAAAATCTTTAGATCTCTACTACAAGAAACCATCACAGAAACCTTCGTATGTCGGAAACTGTTCCCGACATATTCACAGTTATGCATAACTGTGAGTTATGTATAACTCACAGTTGAGCAGTCTACCCATTAGTGTAAACATTTGTATGTTACTTGTTTAGTTTTACCCATGTTTGAAAATTAACTTTTTAGGTTATTTAAAACTGCTCATGTATACATAACTATGTTTACTCAAATGCGAAATACTAATTACTATTCATTTAATGTTTGGATAAATATACTTAAGTCAACATATGTATTTCTTCCCTGTTATTTTTATTGACTGCTTCAAAACCGTCTCCTGAGTAAATATTCTCAAGTACAGTTATGTAGTTTCACCCATCTATGTTGCTTTCATAGCCGAACGCGTGTAGTAAAAATATGTCATAAGTGTATAATATGCATTCTCCTCATTGATTCTAAGCATCATTACTGCTTTGCAATTAGCACGTGAAAATACGTATTAAGTTTCTGAAAGTGAAATATAACAGTTTATATATTATTTATACACTATTTTCAATACTCGAGTCATTGTTGTCATAACGATAAGTTCGTTGGATTTTGTTGTCTGGAATGTTGAGTTATTTCTTAAATTATCTTGCAGTATGTAGTTTTAATAATAACAATTTTTGTGCCTGGAGAGCCATCTTTCAGGTTTGAATTTAGTATTTTTTATAATTTATTTTTGTTTAAACAAAATTAACCTTCAAAGAGATAGAGTAAAATATCTATATGTTTAACGATTCAGCTGATTTTCAATCATATGGAAATATCCCTGTTGTTTTCATCAATGAAAACTTAGAGAGATTAAAATCTTAAACAGGCCAAACGCTCTGCCCCTCAGTTGAAACGACCTTCTTCTTCTTCTTCCTTGTCGTCAACAAAGGACACCATAAAGGTTTACAGACCAAATATAAATGAAGGCACTGTCATCAGTTGTCAGTCAGAATATGATAATTCTGAAATATCTCAGTGGCATACATTGCTTATATTAAGAACCACAACAAATAAATTTCGGTTGAATTTTAACCAAGCAAAAACAAATACAACTGAAATTGAGCTAACGAATAGATTTAGCTGACTTCCTATGGAAGAAATTCATATTGTAGAGAAAAAAATTCCCAAAACCGCCACCTGTAATATTGTATGGTATAACAGATATAGTTAAGTTATGCGAATTTATATAGATGGTTATCGATAATAATGATTATACAACTATAATAGTTAATAATAAACAGTTAAAAATATCAACAACAAATGTAGACACATATAAATAATTAATTGAGATAATCCGGGATAAAAAATTGATAAGACATACATTCACCAGAAAAGACACCAAAGCCTATCGGGTAGTTCTGAAAAATCTTCACTATTCCACACCTGAGGAGTTAATTAAAGAAGAGATAGTATTCCACACCTGAGGAGTTAATTAAAGAAGAGATCGAACTGCACGGCCACAAAGTGCGAGGTGAAATAATTAATGCTCATAGTCGAACCACTAAGGGTAATCTTTCAATATTTTTTTATAAATTTAGAGCTAAAAGAAAGTGACAAGGATATTGTTAACATAAAATATATATGTAATTGCGCTGTTTCCTTTGAACCGCCAAGGAAAACCACTGACTGGTATTGTGCAGTGCATGCGCTGCCACCAATAAGGACATACTCGTAATAATTGTATGCGTCCTTATAGTTGTGTAAAATTCGCACAAGGTCATTAAACGGAACATTGTCCGAAAGATAAAATTACACCTGCTACGTGTGCATTGTGCTTAGATGACCACCCAGTCAATTACAGGGGATGTAGGGTTTACAAAGAAATTTTAGAGAAAAAAATGAAAGGGCAATTAGCAACGAGGAATTCACCAACTAATCCATCGCAAAAAGAGAATTTAACTTGAATAATGATCACAGTAATGAACATTTTCCAGAACTCACACAGCAAAACTTAGTTTCTCAACAAGAAGCAAGGCACTACCGATCACATGCCCATGTTGTACATAAATTGATGAGAATGATTTTCGTAGTAATAACAATAAAATTAGTAAATTATCAGATCAAATTGAATTATTGGTTAATCAAATGGGTACATTAATAAACCTTCTGACAACTGTGATAAATAAATTATGTGCATAAAATTTTTGAGAACTGCTTCTTGGAATATCAATGGTTTAGCGCAGCGACACCATGAATAGAAACTTTAATTTTGATAATAAACTTGATATTCTGTTAAGGGAAGACTGTACTTTGTATCCCACCAATGTTAAATTTCCTATTTTTAGGTACATTTTTCACAAGATTGGTAAACGATAGGGAAATTAAACTTTACTTACTTGTACTTGTCGGGTTTTTCGAGCTACTGACATTTTCGCAAATTAATCCGTTACACCACAAAGTTAAAAACAGAATAAGGAATAACATAACATTTTTACAAATATTTTACGGTAATTTACATATTAATAAATTTTTGTAGCTTTTGAGGAAGTCATAAAAGTGCCGGAATAAGTGAATATACAAGATATATAACTGGTAAAAATTTCAGCCTGGTAAACATACCAGGCTAACCATTAAACATAATGGTTTCCAAGAAAAATGTACCAAAATGTTAAAAATATAAATTTACGGAAACGGGCAAAAATACAAATCAAAAACAAAATTTACACAAATAAGTAAATTTCCTATCATCATTTGGTTATAAAGCTGAACCAAAAGCTGAGAGTATTAAAAACAGTAATGCAGATATTTTAAAAAACTAAAATTCCCTTAGCTCTGAAACGATCGGTATAAAATTATGAAAAATATTTGTGAAACGAACGGTAAAAAATTATGAAAAATATTTGTTCCTGGTGACACGATAATTTTTCTGGGTCAACCTCCTAAAAACTTAATTTTTTCATTAAAATATTTTCTTTCACGTAATTTAATGTTTTTGTGGTTGATCTCGGTCAGGACTATTGAAAAACATAAAGAACCGAAATTCGAAATTTTCTGTTAAAACCATCATACAGTCTCGCCTTAATGTCAGAGACCCATTTCACTGGTCGTTATTTCTTAAAATTAAAAATTATTCTTTTTACATTACGCAACATCCAGATGGCAGGGTGTCACAATATATTATATACGTGCTATATATTATATAGCACGTAGGCCTATATAATAATTGTGGAACTTTTCGCTAAAGTTTCGGGAACTGGGTAAAATAAATAATTAACAAACTATATTTTAAAATTAAAATTATTTATTACAAACTACCAAGTACAAATACTAATCTTATCTAAATCTGCTAATTACTATTACTACAATCAAGATACAATAAATAATAAACTAATTATAATGAATTAGTGACTATAAATGAACTTTATTAGTAACTGGAGTATCTTGCACTCAATTTGACTAAATCCTAATTACAAGTACACGCAGCTATACGACACACAGTTACGATTCGGACTTTTTAACAAAACTGATTTTGACGCAGTACACAATTCACTCACTGAATGACAGACCAAGACTAACTCTATATCCAAACCGGCCGTACTTCATACCGAAGCTAATTGAAATTACGAGAACAGAGATTTTCGAATAATAAAAATACCAAGTCTTTCTGTTGGTTTCTAGATTGCAAATATATTAGGATTGAATAAGGGTTATAAAACAGCCAATTATCTAAATAGATAGACCGACCCGCTCAGGTAGCCGTCCTACAATAGCCCTGTACTATACCTAACCATTTGTACACTATATTCCTAAAACATTCTTGGAAGTAACGTATTTATCAAGTAGCCTATTATTATTTACACTGACACTTCTAAAATCTCAGTCCTGCTAAAAAATTCTGGAACATTATTTTCCCTTTAGATACTGTCACGATATAAATGTATATTTAAGAATATTGTATATAACTACACAAATATTATTTCAGAAAAATTTTCTACAGAAATTAGTTTTGCGTCAATCAGTGGTTTTCCGTATTTTTAAGTCCTACAGAGATTGATTTTCATTTTGCGTCATTTATCATGATTAAAATTAGTTTGTTTTTTAAATTTACATTAATTATACATAATATTTTAAATTTTACATTGTTTACTCATAAAATTAAACATTCATTATAATATTTTTCGTTATTTACACTGGTAAAACGAAAGTCATCTGAGTGTTTCACAGCCGATTTTTTTTTAGATTGATTTTCCTCATTCCATCCTGCGTGTGCGCGTGCCCCGGATACGTCATAAATAACAGAAACGTTTATAATATACCTTTATTATTTACTTTTATGACACATGATATCGGATTAGGTAACATGTACTATTTTATGGTTTTTAGTAATTTTATAGTACAGCAAACGTTATAAAACATAAGACAAATGTATGTTTTACGGCTGAAAGGTTCATGAAGCTGATAACCATATAATTTTTATGTATAAATTATTTTTAAAAAATTGTTTATTTATCCCACAATTTTAACGGTAATGCAGTTATTAAGGCTGTGTACACTAATAGTAGTTAAAAACCAATTCAAAAATAATCTATACATATAATTATTGTAACACTATTTCCAGGTTCTTTCGGGATCTAGTTAGAATCATAAATTATAGAAGATTAACTTCTTCTAAACTTATAACACTTTTATTAATAAAGTAGTAAATGAAAAAATATTTATATTACACGTGTAATAACTTGTAAATTACAATTAAATTTCTTTACGAGATTGATTACAAAAATTGTGTAACAAACTGAGAGCTTAAACTAATCTCAAATCAAAATAAAATATGTTTATTTACGCTTTATTAACTAATCATACCAAAAAACCAACTATTGTACTTGAGATACTGAATACAAAGACCCTTTCATTCACAACGAGTTAAGAATACTTGCGCATCTTCTTCTGAGGTTTTTCTGTTTTAAGATGGTTGTTGTACATACGATTGCGGTTTATTTCGGGAAAATATTTTTTTTCAGGAGGAAATGTGAGTAATTTTAAATTTTATATAGTGCAATCTGCCCATAACAGACAGGTGGAGTGTCAAATTATTTACACTCAATCTGTTCGTTGCAGGGCTAAAATAAATAGTTCTGTTTCTTTTCACATGTTCAGCCAATTAAATGACTGAATCATTTAAGAACAGAAGAAGTAGAGGTGTAAAAGACACTAATCAGAGTTATCTCCTCTGAAAGTAATGAATTTCATTATACAGCCAGACCCTGTGATGAATGAAGTGAAGGTGTCATTTACAGAGCGGAAAATATGTGCTTTTCAGAGGGCTCGGCATGCTGATAAGTGTACTTTTTCACTCAGTGAGAAAGGCAATGGTAAACCACCTCACTCCTCGTTTTACTTAGTAAAACCTCTACAGGTTCAAACCAGCCTTTTGGCTAATGACCTAAACAACAACAACATAGTGCAATATTGAAACAGTAGGATTTTAGTGTCTTATTGTTGGTTTTATAATGTAATTTTCATTGTTATCAATTTTTATACATCCTTTTTTAATTAATTTCATGTTATTTCCTTTTGTTATTCATTATCTGGGTAAACGTGAGTTATCGATTTATTTTATATTCTTGATAGATTTATTTTTTGTCTTTGCTTATATATAATCAGTCCGTCTCTTTAGTCAGTTAGCTGGTTTTCGAACAACGTGAAGCAAATGAGGTTAGAGCCTGTTATTTATTGAAAACTGTTCTGTACTAAAGTGATGCGAGTGTACCAGATCTCCGTAGTTTTAGTACATATTCCTAAGTTTTGCGAGTAACAATAAATGATTTAATTGTAAATGGGCATTTCTTATTTTTAGTTAACTTTGTTTAATTTTAAGCTGTAAGTTTAATAACTTTTTGTTATCAATTTAGTCTAAGTAGTTTAATTGTGTAGTAGTCTATTGAAATTTATTATTTTGTTAAAAAACAATAAATCAATAATTAAAACAACTACCAAAAATTACCATTTAACCATTTCTAAAATAAACCCCTAATGGGATTGAAATGGTATTCGACCCTCAAACCAATATTTTTTTGTTTACTGAATTCCAGACGAGTTCGATAGCTGAATTTTAGTGATGTTATTTATGCTGCAACTAAAATAAAAATTTCCAAAATGTACCCCTAAAAGGTTGACAATGGTGTCCATCCCTTAAACCTATATTTTTTTATTTACTAAGTTCCGGAGTAGTTAGGTGGCTAAAAATCAATGCAGATGTTACGTACGCTGACGCTAAAAATAATACACCGTAACGATTTCAAAAATTTACCCGTAGGGGTTGCAAAGGTTGTTCAATCCTTAAATCAATATTTTTAGTTTACTCAGTGACAGATAAGCTGGCCGACTGAAACCCGGTGGAGGTGTTAGCGACAGTTCATCTAAAACATTTTTTTTTTAACAGTTTTTAAAATGTACCCCAAATGGGTTAATAAGGGTATTCAACTCATAAACCAATTTTTTTTATTTATTTTATTTTTTTTATTTAGCAGATTTTCTAAAATCTGCTTCTAAGAAGATAAAAAGGGCATTTAATCCTACCACCGTTAATTGTTTATAAATTTAAAACTAATAAGTCTATAATATGAAAAATAAAATAATATATTTTTAAAAAATTATTTTTTTATCATAATTTTTTAAATGTTTATTCTAATCTAAAAATTATTGAAATAAAACAAATTTATTCCCGGTTGAAGCTGGGACGGGCAGTTAGTATAGTATAAAGAAGTTCTGAATGAGGTGAGTTCACTTACTTTTGCTGAAAACATTGTCATTAATAGTTTGTTGTGCAGAAAATACTAATACTGAAGTTACTAAAAGGTTTTCAGATGGAAAATTAGAGTTAAGTGTAATGGAAACGTCGTGTTATATAGATTGTGCAATTATGATAACGATGTTATTTTAAACTTTTTACACTTTTAAAATAAGATTGTCCTCATCAATATTGTTTAAGAAATTATATTCCTGTTTACTTCAATTTATTTATGAAATAAGTACTAGCAACAGCGCCTGCAGTACTCACGGGCTTATTGATAGCCTCAGAAGAGTGTACGAAATATGGTTTTTATTATTTTTATTGTTTCATTTTTCTACTTGCTAGTTCCGGTTTAGTATCAGCTCAAGCAACACGTGTATTTTTTGTGTTACTAATATTGTTTGATTATAATTTAATTTTGATCTTTGTTGTTCATTGTTTGTGTAAAGTGACTCTTAATATGTAAGTGAACTATATTTTGAGATGTTTACCTGGATGGTAAGCAATTACAAATAGGTTTTTTTTTTAAATTTTAGTTTAGTGTAGTTATTAATATGGATGGGTTAGAAGAAGAAGCAGAAGAAGAAACAACAATGCGCATGCACCGGCCTTCTGTATTAAGTTGTCATACAGATGTTCTTACAGAAACAGCTGATCCGGCCAAATCGCCAATTAACATATGTTCTAATACCGATTGGCAAAAGGTATTGTGCAAACGTAAGTCATCTGACAGCCACACAGATGACAGCTCCATAACAAAACGTATGCATTCGAACGATCCGCGCCGTCACAATTTTGATATTGCAACAAACACAAATAAATAAATAAAGAAAATCGTTTCAAACTTACCGGATTCAACTTTAAATGATAAGAATAGTTCACAAAATATTCCTGATAAATCGAAAATTCCTCCACCAATTTATTTTAAATCGGATGTACAATTCTTACCGTTCTGTAATTTACTAAAAAGTTTAGTCGGTGAGAATTTTAAGTGTACTTCTACAACCGCCGGAATCACGATTTACCCTAAGAATGCGGAAACCTACCGGATTTTAGTTAAATATTTTAAGGATAATAATGCTGACTTCCACACTTTTCAACTACGTGATGATAAACCCTTCCGCTTTGTTATTCGTGGGCTTCATGCAACGATTGATGTTACTGAACTAGCGCTTGAACTGGGCGCAAAAGGGCACGTGGTACGTTCCATAGCAAACGCCAAGTCAAGAAATAAAGTTCCCCTGCCTCTTTTTTTTGTTGAATTAGAGGTTAAATCGAATAATCAAGAGGTTTTTAAGTTGGACTCATTACTTTTTTCAAAAATTAAGGTAGAATCACCACGACCAAAAAGAAACATGGCACAGTGTTCTCGGTGCCAGCAATATCAACACACGCAGGCCTACTGTAATCATCAGCCAAAATGTATTCGGTGTGCAGGCGATCACTTGTCTGCAAATTGCACTAAATCACGAGACTTAACAGCAACTTGTGCTCTTTGTGGTGGATCTCATCCCGCCAATTATAAGGGATGTCTGTTCTACAAAGAGTTACAAAAACGAAGATCGCCTAACGTTACTCGTCCCGCCAAACAAAATAATGTAACTGTACGAGTGCCTACAACTGACGTTCGCTCATTCCCTCCACTTCCAATCAGGATGAATCACACATCTGATCACATCACGTCATCTACGGCTCAACCATCGAATCGCGACGCGCCACTACAAGTTCAATCGGACAATCAACATCAAATCTCTTACTCTCAGGTAGCCAAATCAAACTCACCAGCCACGTTTCAAACTTCATATCGAGATAATTCATCAAGCCACATAGAAAACACCATTAATTCACCTTCAGACATTGCTACACAATTAACCACATTTATTACAGATATAAAATCCATGTTTACTCTTTTGTTTACTTTAATGACGCAGCTACTTAAGGTTTTAATTTCACAAAATGCCAGACAATAATGTGACATGTAATTCCTTGACAATATTACTATGGAATGCAAATGGGGTCCATCGACATTTGGCAGAATTAGAATACGTATTACATGAAAAAAGAATAGACATTTGCCTTCTCTCCGAAACTCACCTAACCTTTGGCTCACGTTTTTTAATCAAAGGGTTTACAGTCTACCGGACTGATCATCCTGCCAACCGAAGTCAGGGCGGTACTGCTATACTTATCAGATCGTCTATTCGTCAAAATTTTTATCCGCTACAAGAACCTACAATTTACCTTCAGGCGACTGCAGCCACAATTTTCTTAAAATCGATAGAAATTAATGTAGCGGCGGTCTACGTCCCCCCAAGATTTTCAATAACGAAAGAAACTTTTGAAAACTTCTTCTCAACCCTAGGACCACACTTCATAGCCGGAGGAGATTTCAACGCAAAGAATACAATCTGGGGCTCGAGAATTACAAATCCACGTGGTAGAACGTTACTGAAATGCTTCGATGATAAAAAATATAAAATTGCAACATCCAGAAAACCAACTTATTGGCCGACTTCCGTAACTAAACTCCCGGACTTATTAGACATTTTTCTTCTAAATGGGCTAACTTCAATCAAATATACGGTAGCGGACTGCAGTGATTTGTCGTCTGATCATTCAGCTGTACTTTTCTTTTTGAGCTCTGAACCAATCCCTGTCCAAAAACGACCGTCATTAGCGAGTGGACTTATGAACTGGTCATATTTTCGGTCATATTTAGAAAATCATACGAATCTACGTCTTCCACTGAAGTCGTCATCTGATATTGATGAGGCAGCGGAAAATCTTCAAGCCTTAATTCAAACTGCAGCTACGTTGTCTTGTACTCCACCAAAGACGTCATCGAAGCTTGGACCAATGTATCCATTGTACATCAGACAAATGATACGGGAAAAAAGAAGGTTAAGAAGAATTTGGCAAAGGTCTCGTCTTCCTGAAGACAAAATTATTTTTAATAGATTAGCCAACAGATTAAAAAAGGAAATAATAAAAATAAATTGTGAAGTTACTGAAAATAGACTTAGGAATCTATCAACCATCGACGGAACGCTTTGGAGAGCCACTAAACGCGTTACTGGACATATTTCTTTTAACTCACCACTACGCAAGGCGGACAATTCTTGGGCAAACAAGGAGGAAGAAAAAGCGGAATTATTTTCTGAACATCTTTGCAACATTTTTAAACCCTTTGATGAAGATATCAATACTGAAAAAGAGGCAGAAGTAGAGGATTATCTTGGCAGTCCAGTGCCCTTGTCTATTCAACCCAAGAGAATCAAATTAATTGAAGTGGAAAAAGTAATACGTATTCTTCCGTCAAAAAAGTCACCTGGTCATGACTTGATCACATCTGAAATTTTAAAAGAATTACCAAAGAAAACCTTAATATTCATCACACAAGTGTTCAATGGAATCTTACGAACATGTCATTATCCAATTCTATGGAAACTATCTGAAGTGGTTCTATTTGCAAAACCAGGGAAACCGTCTCATTTACCTTCATCGTACCGGCCAATAAGTCTCCTTCCGGTTATTTCTAAAGTTTTTGAGCGGCTGCTTTTAAATCGATTGACAGTAATCCTTGAGAGGAAGAAAGTTATCCCACTCCATCAGTTCGGTTTTAGGAGGGAGCACTCAACAGTGCAACAACTGCACAGAGTCGTGGATAAAATATCAGCAGGATTAGAAGAAAAAAAGTTCACCTCGGCTGTATTTTTGATGTGACAGCTGCCTTTGATAAAGTCTGGCATGACGGATTACTTTTTAAACTTAAGAAAATTTTACCGTATTCGTACTATTTTATATTTAAATCGTTTCTTGAAGATAGGTACTTCTTAGTCCGACAAGGGGGTACGTATTCAGACATGAAAGCATAAAAGCCGGAGTACCACAAGGTTCTATCTTGTCACCTACTCTATATTCGATCTACACTTCTGACTTTCCTTGTACACAAAACACCTCTGTAGCGACGTTTGCGGATGATACAGCCATTTTATCACAAGATCTTTCCATACAAACGGCCACTCAAAATTTACAATACGGTAATTATGTTAAAAGTTTGAACCAAAAGTAAACTTTTGATTGAGAGAAAGATTCATGTGGTTATCTCAAAATAGTTTTAACGCTTCGAGGACGGAATTAGTTTCACGTCACAGACGCGCTTAATTATGGGTTTTGAGTGAAAAATGTTTTAGTAAAACGTGTTTTCCTAGGCATAAAACTGTTTTTAAAGCTCAGAATCCACAAAAATTTAATCACAAATTTTTCTCTTTAATTTTACTAAATGATAATTGACGCGGTTTATCCGCCTTTAGTCCTGAGTGACGTTACTTATGCGGATATATCCGTAAACTCGTAGAACTGACTAAAAATATTTTTGTGCATTTCCAAAATAAATAGAGAAAACAAATCTACAACAACAAAGATTGATTAAGAAAATATTATGATTTAATTTGTACGAACATAAACCACGGAAGTATTAACGAACGGAGAAAGCACAACTAATGATATGGAACACCGACCTCGTGTACACCAGAAAATACTGGCGGGTAGTGTTGTCAATCCAGCTTCTGCAGGTGAAAATTTCCTGGAATATTCAGATATTTTGATAACTATTAAGACAAATTTCAGTCAAAATATTTTTGGATTTAATTTATATAAATATTACGTGATTTATTCACTAAACGACTCAAACTGTATGGCGATTATATCCGCAAAATGACGTGTGGGAAAGTATTTTTGGCGGATACATCTCTCAATAGTCAGTGAAGGGTTAAATATATGTGTACCTTCATGAACATTACAAGGTACAGTGCACACAAGTCCTTCCCTTAAAACAAGTATAGATTGGTGTAAACGTATGATGAGACAAAATTGTATGCTACATAGAATACTAGTTTAGCTACCTAATGATTATAGAGGGAAACTGAAACTAACCGCGACATATTAACACTCTGAAATTAATTCTGATATCGTACGAATTCTGAATGGTTTGTAATGTAAACACAAGTTGTTAGGGAACCGTTTTCTATGGACGGGTATTGAAATATTTGGTCTGTGAAAAATATTAATCCACTTTATGAGAATAAAAATTTCTATATCAACATAATTATTTCACTTCAGTAAACTGTATTTCATATTTCTCAATTCACCTTGTATTTGAGTTTTAATTTTTCCACCATATCTATAGAAACATCTACGATCGTCTTACATTCAGAGTTTTCTTAGACATTAACCAATTCAGTAAATTAAATTTAAGGTGAGAAATTAATCCTCCCTACTATGGTTTCCCATTTATGTAGGTAGGTCAATTCAATACGTCTTTGATTAGTTTCCTACAACTTCTACCACTACCGTAATTGTGTAATTACTTTTTAGTAACTTATAATAGCTACTACAGAAACTACTTAGAGGCAACCTCCGTGGGTCAATGGTTAACGCGCTAGCCAATCAAGTGGAAGGTCCCGTGTTCGATTCCAGATTGGGTGTGGAATTCATTACTTGTCTAAACCCATCGTTTTTTACCCCCAAAGTAGTCGCTAATGACCAAGATGTTGATATGACTTAGAAAATACGGAAATACGATATGTTGAAAAATACAGAAAATATAATCTGGCGTGAAAAATTCACAAGACTTTCTCATGTCAAAGCAAATAATAAAACTAATAACCTACGTTTAATATTAGTAAACAATATAAAATGAAAAGCATAACCTAATTTCAATCATGAGTGAACGACGCACAATGAAAATCAATCTCTGTAGAACTTAAAAACCACTAACTGACGCTAAAGAGCTCTGTAGAAGAAAATGCTTGATATTGAAGTTGTAGATTGAAAGATAAATATTATTTAGACGATTAACTACAAATATTATTTTATAATGATGACTGTGTTGTTATGGAAATTCTTATTCATTCTAAAATGTGAAGTGCTCAGTAAAGGTTTATATATAAAGTTTCTGGGATTTAATCCAATTCATAATTTATTTATCATATTATTATCTTGTGATCTAAGTTTGTTATTAATAACATCGTAACTAATAAGTAATTAAAACATCACGATACCGGAAGTTGACTATATTATTTGATTATTTATTATTTTTTGTTGTGTATATTTCTGTTATCCAAGAATTAGTTTAAATAAGGATTAATAGAGACACTACAACTACACTTTTTGAGAAAATCTACCATTTTTGAGAAAATCACAAAAAAAGTGAAAAGTGACACGAATTAACTACTAAATCTACATCCGGTTGACTGATTTTGATTAAAATGTTTCTGTCGGGTCCTTTAGTGGTACCTAACGTAAGTGTTAAGTTTCAACTTCATACAAAGTTCTGTTCTTGAGATATTTTGTTCACACACACGCACACACACAGAAAATCGCTAAAAACATGTTTTTTGGTTTCAGGGGGTCTGAAAATGTGTACATCTGGTGAAAACTCTATTTCGAAAAATCAACTTGAAAACAATATTTTCCTTCCTATATATTCAAATAGGCAAGAGAAAGTAAAATTGTTTGTAATAGCACCTTCACCCACTCAGCTTTTTAATTACTGTATTTATAAACATATTATTTTGCCCATAACAGGCAGTTAGAGCGTTATATTAATTGCATTATATTAACAACAGCCGCAAACCATTGTTCAGCGGGCGTATGTTACAATATTATTTCTGTATCCTTGTAAAATATTCTATCCCTGATAACCAGTTAGTGAATGAATTCGGGAAAAACAGTGATTTATTTTGTAAAAGTTCCTGAGGTTAGAAGTTTCACCAGCAATGCATGAGGGCGCAAAATCTGGTATATTGATAAATACGCGTTTAACAATATCAAAAATTGATACTTCAAAAACGCAGCATAAAAATTTCATTTCAAATACCGTTCAAATAAGCTTGAAAAATCTAAACTTGCATGAAATCACAATCTTAAATCGTATTAGTGGATTGAACATGATCGATCTGTGGTAGTTTATAAGGCTTAAAATATAAAAGCTATAAATAGCTTGAGGTACACGAAGCAAAGCTGTTTTACGCTTCGATTACCATTTCAAAAGAGATGTGTTCACATGTGCTAAGTTAAAGCGATTTCACCCGATTAGCTCTTCTATACTGATACCATTTATACCTACATCATAACATCTATAATAGTAGAAACCAGACACTGAAATCATTATTGAGGTAAACTCAGAATTCACCATACGGGTATTTTTGTTATAAATTTTACGACTTTTTCATGTGTTGTATAAAATATTTATGAACGGATACTCGTATACCGCTCAACTCAATAAAAATAACACTAATGAAAATACCTTTAAACCTTGTTACGGTAAGTTCTTTTCAATCAACAATAGCATTTAAAACAAAAACAAATTGAACTGGACTTAGTTAAAAGGGGGTACCCTACGTTACAAAATAGGCCTAGAAATTTCGCACCAGGCACATAAAACTAAATTAATGGTGAATCTCAATCCAGCAAACTCTAGTTTGGAAAACTAAACTTGTTATATATCCATATGCATTGATGTTACATGTTCCATATTTACACAGTATGTAGCTTTTGGTTTTATTATACAATACTATTTCCAGTTAACTCAATTTTTATTGAAATGTCACATATTCGTTTTTTACAAAGTCCGGTTCAATTGCACAAAAAAACGCCATAACGTTTTCATCAAACTTCAAAAACATTACTTAACTTATGACCGATTTTTTACTTTCTCTTGCCTATATGAATGAATGAAATTTAAAACAATAAAAGTATTGTCTTCATGTCGATTTTTCGAAATTGAGTTTTCACCGGATATACATGTTTTCAGACCCCCTGAGCCCTTAAAACATAATTTTAGCGATTAGTGTGTGTGTGTGTGTGTGCGTGTGTTAACAGAATGTTACAAGAACGGGACATTGTAGAAAACGTGAAACTTGAAACTTAAGTTAGATATTACTACCAGACCCAACGAAACATTTTAATCAAAATCGGTCAATCGAAGTAGTAGTTTATTTGTGTAATTTTTCACTTTTTTGCAGCTTTCTCAAAAACGGCTCCTACGATATTTTTTAAAAATCACTTCATTCGCTACATTCTTTTATGCTACATAAGACAGGGTAGGTCCTATGTCAGTTGAAATTTTGGGGACGCTATGCTCTCGTAGAAAAAAAATGTTGTTTTTAAAGATTGTGGCTTTAATATACATTTTTTTTGCAAATACGTATAATATAATAAAAGTTGTAGAGAATTTAAAATCCTATTGTCACCTCCACCCTTTCTTATTAATCATTTACTGTGTTGCCGGCCTTCAATACTTCTCCCGTCCTTGTCGGCGCAGTAGCCCCTTTGACGGCGTACCGACAAACCTTTCGGCTGCGTTTCCTTGAAATTTTCACTCAATATTCAACTTATAAATTCACACAAGCTGAGCTTGTAAACTTTACGTATAAAATAGTTACTATAAAAATATTTGAAATATTTTTTCGTAATATCGAACGTTTAAATGAAAAATACAAATAAAAAGTGAACGTTTAAAAATACGTTTAATTACGAAAAATATTTTTTTGTAATGAATTCGTATTTAAAATTATTAAGATCCTGTTAAAAATGAATGCTAAAGAAACTTAGCTGGAGTAACAAGACCCAATAAAATAACTTTAAATATTGGAAAGAGTATTTCTTAGTTATTGATAAAATATAACTAAACAACAACCCGTATCATTAATCATTAATCGCATTTTGATTTTTTGGTGTTAGGGTTGTTTATTACCTTAACATGTTGAAAGATTGGGGTTCCGTGTTACTTTAAAAACAAAGTATTTATTCGCGTTAGAGGGTCACGAATGTAAAAATTTTTTGTAATACGTTAATCGAAATTTATGTACGATGCCAATTTTTTCGCTTTTGTACCATCCGTAGAGAGTGAGAATGTAAAAAAATAAAGCCAAACATTAATTATTTAATTAAGTAATGAACAATTGAAATGTTATTAAAACCACCGGTTAAACGGATATTTTCTGAAAAATTAGTGTTAATTTTATAACTAAACAATTATTTTTAATACGCATTTGAACAAATTTGGTATGAATAAGGACAGAAGAATAGGGTACGATAAAACAGCACTTGTGTTAATGATACCATAGGCGGAACTGATAACTTGGCACAAATTTCAAGCATGCGCTTCGGTAAAGTACCTTTATCATTCGTTTATACTTCTGCCTTTCTCACAATTGTACGTACAAAACTCTGCCCTACTGTTTCCACCTATAGCTGTTACAGGGTGTTAATAAAATAAAACCCCTTAAATAACTTTTTGGGTTGTTTAAACAGCTTCTATATAAAAATTATAATATAGCTAAGAAAATCTGATGTGAAACACTCACACGACGTTCTCTTTCCAATGAAAATTATTAACTTATGTTTATTTATGAGTAAACAATGTAATTAGAAAATGTAACCTAATTGTTATCATGAGTAAATGACACAAGTAGATACTGTTCGACTTCAAAATACGAGAAATCACTGAATTAGACTAGTCTAAAAAAAAATTTCAATCGTTTGTCATCCGTAACATTTTTGCGTTTTTTTTCTAATCATTCATTTTTCTCGTACCGTTTTTTTGGCCTCGTAATCTATATATTGTCCGTCTATTATCTTCGGACCCATTATCTTTTGGAGGATCTTTCTCTCAAGTTTATCTGCTTTTCTTAGCCTTTCCGGTCATTTTAAGGCATTCATTCACGTACAGACACACAGATTTTATCACAGGATTATAATGTCTAATCTTAGCTTGTCTTGAGAGTGTTTTCTTCTTATACAAGTGATGAGTTTCTCGAAGTGTCCATGGCCATCTGTCCTCATCTGCTGCTGTTCGCTTTCGTTTTTGCTGGTCGTCAGTTGAGTTATCTCCCCGAGGTACTTGAAGCTAACAACTATTCCAGTTTTTCCGTATTGTGTCTTCAAGTGACTGGGTTGTTTTAATGTTCGTTATATATTGATTTTTTCAAAGAAAGTCTGTAATACTATTTTTTCTGCATGTTCTTTCAACATGTTGATTTGTTTTACTATTGTTTCCATGTTCTTAGAAATGATTGTTCGGTTGTCTGCAAAAGCAAGACAGTTTATCTCTATGCCGTTCTGTGATCCTCTAATCCATACTTTGGTTTAATAATTCTTAATAATAATGTAATATATGTAATAGTAATAGTAACGGGTGTTTTATTAAGGACGCAACCCTGATTATAAGAAGATAGAAGTAATACATCGGTAAATTTTCTGTCCCCCAATCGGTATATTGGCAACAGTGTACTCAAGGCCAACTAACTAAGACAGTTAAAATGTTCCAGTCGAGCATTAGTGTGGTGACAGCAGTCATTTCGTTGTATTGTGTCAGCATTGGTTATTTCCAAGGAAGAATACGTGTTTATTGTAGAGACTTACATAGCGATTAAATCTTACAAATGTGTGCAAAATAAGTTTCAGTTAAAATTTCCCCGTTCTGCCGTTCCGAATAAATCGTCAATATTGCGTTTGATAAATAAATTCCGTAGAACTGGGATGTACTCGATGAGAAACTACCTCGCCAGCCAACAAAGTTAGCCGAGGAAGTTCTTGACGATTTCAAAAATCGTTTGACTCAATGACCTAAAAAATCGCTTAGAACATTATCATCGCAAGCTGGGTTAAAATTAACTACTGTTTTCAGAGCTACGGAAAAGTTACATTTGCATCCTTATCGCGTTGGCGTAACTCATGAACTGAAAGCTACAGACCATCAGAAACGATTACAATATTGTCGGTGGTTTCGATCTTTGGTTGAAGAAAGCGGTATTCAAATGTTGGATCATTTTTATTGTAGTGATGAGGCTTGGTTTCATTTAGATGTCTATGTGAATAGTCAGAACTGTAGAATATGGAGTGCAACAAATCCTAATGCTTTCCATGAAAAAACATTGCACTCACGTAAAATTGGTGTTTGGTTACGGAAAGAAAGCATGAAGATTTGTTCTTCCTTGGAAAAAAACCATTGCTGACACAATATAACGAAATGACTGCTGTCACCACACTAATGCTTGACTGAAACATTTTAACTGCCTTAGGTAGTTGGCCTTGAGTACACTGTTGCCAACGTACCGATTGGGGGACAGAATATTTACCGATGTATTACTTCTATCTTCTTATAATCAGGGTTGCGTCCTTAATAAAACACACGTTATTAGTAATAAAAATATGGTTTTAATTACAATTGCTGAATTTGTATTGGTACTAAGCTCTTGATTAAACACACGTTTGTGGAATGACTCCTTCGAGAAATTGCTATCTGATAGCCTACATGAACAGTTAGGCAAACGGAATTATCTTTGATGCTTCAAGCGTTACTACGTTTTAACTATTTTACAGCTGAGTTTGGGTATCTATCCTCAAAATATATGACACTTTTGTGAGTTTAACAATGTTAAGCGAACGATTAAAATGAAATAAAGAAATTTTGAATACAGTTTTAATACAAAATCGCAATATGACGCATCAGACAAGATAACACATTGATACATGATGGGCAATTCCTGATTCAACCCAGGAAGATTTTAGTGGGTGTACTTATAAAGGTGAGTTATCACTGAGAACATTACAAGAATTACATCTCAAGAAGGAATCCTGTAAAATACGTCCATTTCTTCACCGCTAAACGTTAAAAATGCTAAATAAAATTACCGGCATTAACAATTTCGATAAAAGCGCTTTAATGTTTTTTTTCTAATGAATGTTTAAATATTTTTTAAATTCATTGATATAAACCAATGAAACTTACATAAAAAACCAATATTTATAACTTTTATTTCATTGCGACCGTTAAAGAAATTTTATATAAATTCTACGTTTTACAAAATACTGGATCCTGTTTTAGAAGTTTAGTTTTCTAATAAACATACTACACTTCGTTTCATGCAGAGGGGCCAAAAGCCAACAGATAAGCTCTGCTGCTTGAATATTAGCAAAATATTTTGATTAAGTTTGATTTAAGGGACTTATGCTTAAAAACTTACACTTGTCAGTAGAAGAAAACGGGTGTTGAAAATGTTTAAAAAAAATCAAGACATGAAAAATTAATTGTGTGTTCTTGATCCACCTTTTATTATTGTTCTTTATACATGTGTGAAATATTATTATTACTGCTTTGCAAATTCTATTAATTTTTTTTACTTGTGTAGGTATGTGCTGATTCATACGTTTCTACGGAGATGTCATTAATTTAAGCGTTTTTAACCAGATGTGTAAGTATAAAAAACCAACTGTCAGATATTTATCTTATAAAATATATATTAATTTCTAACATAAAGTAGATATACAAAACTAAATTATTCAATATGCATAGTTAATTTAAGCCTTTAATACCAGTTAACATTATTAAACATCATAATGTCAGTAACGCTGATATTAACTTACATCTTTTGTAACAGTGAAAAAATGACATGTGGTTTTAAAATTAATGAATGTATTTTTTCCGCTTTTATTAGCAGTAGACTTAGGCAACGGGTACCATAAACAACAGAAAATCTTTTCAGAATATGACCGAAATTAAAACACAAATCCGTCACGTTTTGACTTGAAGCCTCGTACACCAAACTTTACAGATTTAGTGTGGTTTACTAACCCAATTATTACTTTCTCTTCCTTCCTACGAAAATACAACTAAGTTAATAGGGTATCAACAAAACGAAAAATAATTACATGTGTAGTGGAATCACGATGAAAACTTAAGTTCTTATGCGTAGTGGTAAGAGTTAAAATTTAAAAATTGTTTCAAGTTTCAATTTCGTACGGTTTTCCATATTTGCACTCATGCAGATACGTACACATACACAAATCAATCGGTAAAGATATTATGCCAATATCTAAAAAAAGTGTTGGTTCCAGAATTCTCTAGCAGGACCAAGTTTTTTAGTGTTAGTGTGAATGAAAATAGTTGAAAAATCGGGTTATTTGCAAGAAATGGTTAGAAGTCGAGTGTATAAATGGTTAGTACATGCCTATTGTTGTTACGGCTCCCTGAGAAGGGTTGTTGTATCCATTTAGATAATTAGCTTTTTGTAATGGTGTTGTAATCCTTCATTCAATCCAAATGTGTTTACCTTTTGTTAAGATTCAACCAGACCCCGGCAAAAACACTTTGTATTTTTAATATTATATCGAAAATCTTTTTTCAACTTGTAATTTCCATACCTTTGGTATATAAGCGTGGCCGGTTTGGTTAGTGAGTCAGTCTTGAGTTGTCTCAGCGTGTGAATTGTGTTGTTAAAGTCAATTGTGTACCAGGTAGAAGTTTTCGTTCGTGAAAAAGGCCCAAATCGTAACTGTGTGTCATATAATTGTTTATACTCGTAAGAAGGTTAGTTAAATTAAGAACTAAGGAAGGTTAGTTAGTTAAGAAGGTTAGTTAAATTAAATACAAAATAATCTGTTACTAGTTACGTTGAAATATCATTAATTTATTAATTATTATAAGTATCTTGATTTTAGTAGCCTAATTGTAATTTATTATCAGATTTAATTAAGTATGATTATTCTTAATTGTAATTTATAGTTAGTAATAAAAATTGTTTTTAATTTTAATGTATAGTTTGTTAATTTAATCATTTTATCCAGATCCCGAAACGGACCTCAGCAATAAGTGTCACAACATATTTTACATTAGTCATACTTATGATATTTTGTTGTTAGTTTTAGGAGAAAAATTAGAAAAACATTCAAATTTTTGAAACTAAACAAAAAAATATAACAATCAAAACGTATAGGCTACTGCTGTTGTAAAAACTAAGATAAAATTAACTATGTAACTTGAAAATGATACGTAAAGCCTAATAAAAACTCCCAAAAATAAAATGAAATGTGTTTTTTCTGTGAAATTATCAACTAAAACTATTAAAAACATTAAAAGTAGTTACACGAAATAATAATAATAAAAATATTATTATATATGCCAATAATGACATATGGCCTAGAAAGCTGTGTCTTATTGAAAGGGGACATTAGCAAATTACAGGCATGTGAGATGAAGTTTTTAAGATCAGCCTTGCAGAAGACCAGAAGAGACAAGGTCAGAAATGAATATATAAGAAGAGATATGCAGGTGACCTTAACGATGGAAGAAAGATTACGTACCGCAAGACTCAAATGGTTTGGACATGTACAAAGGATGCCAGAGGCACGTATTCCCAGGCAGTACTTGGACATGGAGGTATCTGGAAAGAGACCCGTTGGACGTCCCAGAAGAAGATGGACTGACCAAATAAGGGATGATCTCCTAACAAAAGGAATGACACTACAGGATATCAGAATGCAAAAGGTATATCAAGATAGAGATAGATGGAGGCATATCGTCCACTAAAATCCTACCCGGCATGCTGGAAGGATACCCAGATGATGATGATGATGAATGCAAACTATACTCTCCCTGTTTACTCTTTACAAACATACTTTATAGTTTTTGAACTTTGCAAAGTAAATTAGGTTAGTTTGTTTGGTACAACTTAAATCGAATCGATTCCTTAGGCTGCATATCGATAATCGGTAGTTGTCATTTGTCGGAAACTACAGAAAGTAATTTTTTCAAATCCCATAGAGGCCAGCACATTATAGCAACTTTGTTTAGGCGTATATTCATTCAAAACCACCTGTAAAAATGGAAATGGGTGGAATCCTACATACGAGTGGAATGGGAATATTGACGTGTCAGATCACATCTGACAGTCAAGTAGAAAGTTAAAAAGATAAATTTTTTGAAAAAGAAAAATAATTTACTGAACACCCTGTACATCTAAATGTTATGTTTCTCCCTCACTCGCATACTTTTCTCCTTTCTACAAACTCCCTCGCAGTTCTCCACAACGGTTGTTTGTGTATTAATTTGGCAACAGCCCTAATATTCCTTAATAAAACTTCCGAATTTTCAACTAGCATCCATTTGGACTTTGAGTATAAGTACTAGCTCATTGTTTTCGGCGAAATTTTATAAACTATAATTTTTCATTATTGCCTAACAATACACATTGCGTTTATTTTTATTATTCAAATTATCTTCTTGTGCATTTTGTATGAAACGGAAATTTTTATTCCGCTATTATTGTTCATTAAATCAATAAGAACATTACAATGATTTTATTGGAACCAAATAAAAGTCTTTTTTATATTTTCCTTTCAAGAAAAAATTAATTTATATCTGCATAGTTCATTTATACATTGCCGTACAAAATTAATTTAAATTCATACACAATTTTTTATTTTTTATTTTACTACTTAAATTTTTTCATCATCATCATTTTATTGTTCTGTAGAGCCATTCGGTTGTAACCCGTATCGGGGTGTAGAGTGAGTGAGGTGCTCTTCATTCGTTGACATTTTATCAAAATCAAATAGTTTGTGTGTTAATCTATCTACCTCTTTCTAGAACGATCTTCCTTCTTATTTTGTAGTCTTTCCTTCCATATGTTTTACTTATGTTTTACTATATAAATATATAGAAAGGAAGGTATTGTTTTCATGTCGATTTTTCGAAATTGAGTTTCCACCAGATCTACACGTTTTCAGACCACCTGAATCCAAAAAACATGTTTTTAGCGATTGGTCTGTGTGTGTGTGTGTGTGTGTGTGTGTGTGTGTGTGTGTGTGAACAGAATATCTCAAGAACGGAACACATACAAACTTGAAACTTGAAATTTAAGTTAGACACTACTACTGGACCCGACCAGAACATTTCCATCAAAATCGGTCAACCGAAAGTAGTAGTTTATTCGTGTAATTTTTCACTTTTTTGTGATTTTCCGTATTTTTGAGCATAACTGAGGTTGATTATCATATTGCGTATTTCACTCTTAATTAATATTAGGATACCTGTATGTTTTTTGAGCTTAGTTTTTTTTGTTTATTTCTAATGTTTTATTACTTATATTAGATTGTATTTTTAATTATTTGCATTGGCAAGAGAAAGTTGTGTGAGTTTTTCACACCTGATTTTTATTTTTGTATTCCTACTTATTACTTTATTCAAAATCTATATATACTTTTTGTTTTACTTTGTGGGAAACGATAATTTACCAAACTATAGATTCTCAGTTACAAGTTTAAATCAAGTTCTGTCCATGGTGTAGTAGCCAGTTCAACTGGCTTTTATGGCGGGGTGCCGCGTTCGATTGTCAGTCAGGTCTAGCATTTCTTTATCTATATAACATCTCGTATCATTGCCTACGCATAAGCCAAGGCTTATGCTTATGTAGGCATCATCAATATTAAATAATTAAAAATTATTACAGCGTTTGTGTTTTGTTTTACTACTTTCTTAATGTGACGGTAATAGAAAATGTGTTATAAAATATGGTAGCCTATAATGAAAAGACTTCACTGACCGACTCACTTACTCATTCTTCACTAAATTCTTCAACTTCCTGATAACAAAGGCTAATATCAGATATTTAAAAATTTTGATACATTATTATATCAGTAAACGAGCATACATCAAAGAATATAATATGAAACTTACAGATTTTTACCGTTTTATATGAATAATTAATTATAGAAAAGTTTTATGTGTGTATTTATTTATTCATTTGTCAGGTAATTGCTGTAAAGGTCATTAGCCGGAAATGTCCACAGTGAACAGAAAATCTAGCTTTATGCAATTGCACATTTGACATAAATACTGTAACACGTAAAATAATAGAAATTCTATTTTCCGGACAGTAGTGTACCCTTGTCACCCTACTAAATGGAAGGACGAAGTTCCACTCCTGCAATCAAATACATCAAAAACCGGTACATCAAAAGATTTTATCCATGCTGCAGTTATGTATTTAATGAAAATTTAAATTGTTTTTTTGAGGTAGTTCTGTTTGAACTAATGTTAAATGGACGGCTGTTTTCGATTTTCGTTGTTTCATACTGAGTACAAAAGATTTCTCTTTTCCAGTATAATGTTATACTGACAGCCATTTTCTCTTTCGATCAGTAGGGGGTGGTTCAGTTATACCCTACAGAAAGTGGAAAACATGAAAAAAGAGATAGAATGAATTTAAATTCTTTTTATCTTATTTCGATTCAGATTTTACTTTATTATAAAACGTTCAGTCAGAATTTGATACCGGAAAACCCTTAGAATTAGCTTTTGACACAAGGGCGGTGACGTGTGGTAAAACGAAGCTTTATTCCCTGTTTAGGGTGTAGCACAATGTAATGTTTTAGTATATATTTCTATTTGTCTGTTTTGGCAAATAAAAAGGGTTGAAATACATATATATAAAAAATTACCACTCCTGAAATTAAGCAAAGCACTCCAGATATTTTACAGTTTTTTCCTCATTTTAGGATTTTACATAACCGCAAAACCTTATGGGGATTTCCTTTTATTTCAGTGCAATCTTCTTGAATGTCAATCAAGGATTTAGTATCTTGTATAATAGTAATTTATTTACTTAAAAAAAAATCAATAAATGAAAATAAAAAAGAAGTTCTCAGAATTGTTGAAAATATAAAATGCCTATTCATGGATAAAATTGTAAATCTTTATCTATATCATTCTGTATGCAAAAACTCTTGCCGATTGTTTGACCTGAAACACTTATTTTTCAAATTCTCGATAAAACAAAGAGCTGAAAATTAGAAAATAATATATTCCGTAAGTGATAAAAAAAACATTTTTATTCTACCAGTTACGCCTTAGGGATAATTGTGAAATGTTCGGATATTGATTCTTATTAATTCTGAACCTTCCCAAAGAGATATTGTTTTGACAATTTCCATGCGCATTCTCTGAGTATACTTATAAAAATTTAATATTTTTAATTTAAATCATTTACTTTTTCGGATAAGAAACGGGTAGTTACGCCTTTCCCCTTCGTATGAAGGCACGGGGCATATGCAGACATAATAAGATTCAGTAGTTTAGCGCTTGAAATGCGTTACGCGGGCGCTAAATGAAACAGCGCTGTACGGAGTCGAGCGATTACGTACGTCTGTCTAACTTGATGGCCTCCCGCAGAGAGGAACAGAATCGGCCCGCTACTAGCCTTCTTAATAAAATTTCATTATGTGCTACTACAAACTAGTACACTGCAATTGGTACATAATGAAGTGTTATTGAGAAGGCTAGTAGCGGGCCGATTCTGTTCCTCTCTGCGGGAGGCCATCAAGTTATAGACAGACAGTAATTGCATCGGGTTCCGAAGAACGCTCGTGCTGCACAGTACATAGTACTACAATATATGTTTACTGATTGTTTTTTTGTTTTAATTTTGGTATTTTTTTGTTTATATACTTTTTTTAGTTTTATAACAAATTAAGTACAGCATTTCAAATTATACATTGAAAATTCAAGCCACAGTACGTTACACATTAAAAAATGTGCCGCCTACTGCAACGCATCTCCATACTCTAATGACCTTGAAGGCTTCATAAAAGCGTTATGACGAATCAGTGTTAAACGGGGAAGCGTTATGCGAGGTATTACTGTATAAAGAAGTAACTATCCTTTTGCCTCATTTGCCTTCCCCTTCCTTTTACCATCGTAAATATTGTAACACCTAAGTCTAGATTAGTTCGGGATCTGGATTTAATAAATAATAAACAGACTCTCTTCAAAGTTATATAAATTATTTATTGACACATTTTAATGAAAATAATTAGTTATTAAACTAATTACAAAACTTCAACTTCTTTCTTTCTTCAACTACTTTAAACTAGACTATAATTTACATACTTAAATATGAAAACAATGTTTTACCTGTCCAAAACCATTTGTAACCGCCCGTACGAATACATACTACAAAGGCGATAACTATTTTTATACCTGGAGTCTTATAGTTAGTCGAGACCATTTTAACTATTTCTGCGCTTTCCCAAAATATGGTAAAAGAAATGAAAATATAAACAAACGTTTCAACTAGTCCATTAAACAGTTAGCATTTTGATAGAAAAAAAAACACAGATGAAAAATAATTATATATAGTATACACATCAAAATATTTAACAATATTACGAAAAATAATTACGCGACAAAATAACTTGGACATGATATGATACACAATTTAAACATTACACATTATAACATATATAGTATAGCATAATATATTATATATGTGTAAGTTTAAAAATTAACTGATACTAAGTTAAATTTTAAACAAAATAGAAATAATAAAATTACCTCAATACAAAATGGCAATTGTTTAAGAAAGTGTTTTTCTATTTCTATGTATGTTTATTTACAAAAGGTCGCATTAGTACTAAGTCATTAGCGACCACAGCGTCATAACAATTACTTTACAAAACATCATTAACAACGAAAGAAAAAATTATCAAATATTTATAAAATAATATCAGATAGAAAAAAAATAACGCGAAAATTGAAAATAATAACATGACTTTTGATATCAGGAATGCTACATCAGTAAAGTATCCAAAGGCAATCCTGGATACACTTTTTACTTTCTCTTGCTTATATGAATATAATTATAGAAGGGAGTGTATTGTTTTCATGCCGATTTTTCGAGATCGAGTTTTCACCAAGTCTACACGTTTTCAGACCCCCTGAACCCAAAAAACATGTTTTTAGCGATTGGTCTGTGTGTGTGTGTGAACGTAATATCTCAAGAACGGAACATCGTACGAACTTGAAACTTGAAACTTAAGTTAGACACTACTACCGGACCCGGTACGGATATTTGCATCAAAATCGATCAACCGGAAATAGTACTTTATTCGTGTAAATTTTTACTTTTTGTGATTTTCTCAAAAACTTGTCCTAAGATTTTTTTTAAAAATCGCCTGGTTTACTAAATGTTTTATGCTCTACAAGATAGGGTAGGCGCCATGTCTGCTGAAATTCTTGATGAGGCTGGTTTCACGTAAAAAAATAATTTTTTACGTGAAAACTAAATAGATAATAAAAAATAAATAGATAATAAAATTTATAGAAAATAAAAAGATCTACAACTTTTGTTTTAAGCATTTTTCTCTACAGAGCCTAGTTTAACGTGAAAGAGTAATTTTCCGTATTTTTAACCCAAACTGAGGTTGATTTTCATTTTGCGTCTCTCACTCATGATTAAAATTCGGTTATGTTTATTGAGGTTAGTTTTTTGTTTATTTCTAATGTTTTATTACTAATGTTAGGTTTATTGTTAATTATTTGCATTGGCAAGAGAAAGTTGTGTGTGTTTCACACCAGATGTTTTGAAATATTCTTATTCAAACCTGTTCATTCTTTATTCAGACATTCACTCCTGTACTGGGGTACTGTATACAGGTGTCCCACGAATAACCCGACATATTTCTGAGGTGCATTTCTCTCATCAAAATAATGAAAAAAGTCATTAAAACATAGGTCCGGAATCGCTTCGTTAACGAGTTACAGCTGGCAAAAATTTTCGTCCGGTTTTCAGTTCCCCCGCAGAAATGAAGCCTTACAGAAATGTTTAGAGAGTTAAAAAAGTTTTGGAACTAAACAGATTTTATGTAACATGAGCTGGAAAATTGAATAAAATAGATCCTCGGTTTGTAACAAAATACTGTAATAGAGTATTTTTAAGGCACCTGACAAAGTATACCAAATTTGGTTTTGAAAAACTGTTTTCTTTATGGTTTGAAGTACATTAACTTTGTTAAATAAGAAACAAACTTGTACATTTTTTTGAACAAAACGTGTAGAGAATTTATTTCTGAAGAGTATGATGTAAATTGGCTGATATTAAGCAAATACAAACTGTAGAAAATCGGGTTTTTATTACACTGTAGAAAACAGTTTTTCGAGCCCAAACTTGGTGTATTTTGTCAGATATCTCAAAACCTTTATTAGTTACAGATCTGGGAGCTGTTTTATTCGATTTTTCAGCTCATTTTACATAAATTCTGTTTAGTTTTACAACTTAATTAACGCTCTAAACATTTCTATTGTGAATTTCTGCAGAGGAACTGAAACCGGGACGAACATTTTCGCCAGCTGAAACTCGCCAACGAAGCATTCCAGACTTATTTTTATATTAATTTATTTCATTATTTTGATGAGAGGAGTTTGACTCAGAAGTATGTCGGTTTACTCGTGCGACACCCTAAAACAAAAAAACAATAACCTGCCAGTCTTAAAAGGATAAAATATTGAAACCACTTACGACAAAAATGTTAAAAGAGGTCTTAAATCCATTACCTTTATCCTGCAGGAATATGAACACCCTGAAATATTGTGATTTACCTACACATCTGCCTTTCTTACCTTCTGTACTTTACCTCTTGCAAAATAGCTTGAAAACAACAATTGTCTCATCAAAGCAAATGAAAATATACGCCAAGAAGTCCCTGCAAATAAAATTGGACGGCAAGAGGAAGGAAATTGGTGAAGTGGAAATTTTATTCCACGGGCCAGTCCGTTGGTGTAGTAATCACCGCAACTGGCTTCTATGCCAGGGTCCCAGTTTGATTCCCGGTAAGGTCTGAAATTATTTCATTTGTATATCGCCTCATATCATTACTACCTACACACGGCCAAGGCATCGTAACGTATAAAAACAAAACAAAAAATATTAATAGCGGATCTTTATCTATATTTGATTATTTATAAAGTTCTTGAGAAAATTGACGCATCATGTGAGATTTTGGGTTAAGTGCAAAGAAACCATTTTCTTCAATGTGCCAGGTTCATTTCTGTAACTTTTATTTTTTGTATCATGATTTGTAGCAATATTTAATATTTTTTAGTTAACAAAAGTTGTAAATATGATAACATAATAACATAAAGTTGTCAACTTCATTTATGGCAATTCAATGAAAAAATAAGATAAAATTAGTTTAAAAACACAAAGTTTTATTTAACAAAAACGGGTTTCTTACGGGTTTTAGTGAATGAAAGTTTTCGATATTTAGTTCATACATAATGGAAAAAATTAAAAGTAAATTATTACTATTATTATTATTATTACGATATTCATAATGCATCAGTAATTATTCATTAACAAGTACAGCCCCTTCTTGCCATAATTACAGCTAGCACCCATCTCGGCATTCCTTGAATCAAGTTTTAGTTTTCTTCCTAGTCGTCTTTCTCACAGTCTTCTTTCACCACATGACACAGCTGTTGAAGATTCACTACAAAACGTTGGACTCTTTTTTTTCAAGGATAACCAAAAAGTGCTTAATAGGATTTAAGTCTGGGCTGATGGCTGGCCAAATCATACGGTTAATACCTACTTAATCAAGTTCAGTGAAACCATTTAAATCTTTTAAAGTAATATTTTGTCCACGACCGTATTTTGCTGATCCTTAAAGTTTTTTTACACATAAGACTAATTGAGCAACGAATATCTTCTAAAATTAATTGTTCACGAATTTTAATGGTTTATTTATTTGTAATATTTGTTGTTGTTTAGGTCAACAGCCGAAAGGCTGGTTTGAATCTCTAGAGGTTTTACTAAGTAAAAACGAGGAGTAAGGTGGTTTACTATTGCCTTCCTCACTTAAGTTGAAGGAGTATGCTTATCACCATGCCAGGCCCTCCGAAAAGCACTCACTTTCCACCCTGCCAATGACACCTTCACTTCATTCACCACAGGGTCTGGCTGCATAGTGAAATTCATTACTCTCAGAGGAGATAACTCTGACTAGTGTCTTTTACACCTCTACCTCTTCTGTTCTTAAATAGTTCAGTCATATAAGTGGCTGACTATGTGATAAGAAAAAGAACTATTTTTTTAGCCCTGGAGCAAACAGATAGAGTGCAATTAAAATAACACTCCACCTGCCCGTTTTGGGCATTTGTAATATTTATCTGTAATAAATTTTGTTTTTAAATAATTTCCCAATTGGATCGATATTTTTCAAATGCGTAGTAAGCATTTTTATTATAAAACCTACTTAAATGAAATTTTTACTTTTTTAATAAAATACAACATCATGTAACATTGTGTACTGTGATATTCCAGAAATTGTTGGGAGAATGTTGATTGATTAAATTGTATATTGTATGAAGTGGTTTGTATTGGACAAGAATAGTGGATTGCATTGAATGAAGTGTGTTGAATAAGAATTTTTGAAAGGCGAAAAGTTTTTTTTAATTTTGATTCCTTGTACATTGTTCCAGTGTAACGGTAAGTTTGCTAGAAGAATCTTGATTGTTTGGGAAAGTATCAGACCACAGGTATAAAAACAGTTAGCGTCTTTGTAACAAGTTAGTCTGTAAGTAAAGCGTTGTCAGACCATTCAAAATATTGGTGTAAAAGAACTAGTTTTGAATGACGTTAATAGTGCGTGTACGTAGTGGTTGTAAACAGGTAAAACTGTTTTTATCGTTAAATGACAGGATATTTCATTGTCTCATTTATATTTTATATTAGCCTTAATAAATTTTATGGTATATTTTAAGTTTTCAATTTTGTAATTAATATCATTGAGGTAATTTATTGTAATTTGTTAGTAGTCTAAATTTAATAATTAATTGTAATTATTAATTGCGTTGATAAGTGTATAAGTCTGTTTATTATTTATTATTCCCAGATCCCGAACAAACCTAGGTTACGTGTTACAATATTTTTCTTGAAGTTTTGTTTTTGTGCCCCTTATTTTACTCAGGCACTCAATTGATACTTGATAGAGTTCTGGTAGAATATTTGCGAAAAGGTTTTAGCAGTTTGCTGTATCATTATTTTAACCTATTAAAGGAAAAACTTAATCAGATTTAAATATAATTAAAACGTGTGCGAATAACCTAATTGGATTTCTAAAGAAGGGAATAGCTTAGTCATCGGTTAAGCTTCGTTTAATCAAGGATTAAGGGAAGCGGTTTACTTACACCAACCTTCTCCTGTTCAGTGCGGTTGATTTTTTATACCGTTTAAAATTTAAATAAAACAAACTAGAGTCAATTTTATCGACGACTGATTTTAATTCTATTACACGTGTCATTATCGAACTACTTTCAATGTTTATTTTAAGCTTCATTATTTTTACTTTGATTAACAATTTAAATAATCCTGTTCAACCATTTAATTTAATTGTTATTTAATATAAAATTTTATTACATGTTAAATAATTATCTCAACATTTCATACAAAATACTTTCATAGTTTTGCCAAATAAATTATTCCTAATTTTCAATTCAAATGAGAAAATTTTGCAAATCCTAAGACAAGACTGATAGCCAACCAAAGGAGTCTTTGTAGGCTAAACCCAAAGCACGGATCGACCTATACTTATAATAGTTTATTACGAACGAAGTAATTAGATTACATCAAATCATCAGTGTTCGTAAAACAATTATTCAACGTAATTAATTATTGATTGTTATTGTTGTATTGTAACGTATCAAGTTGGTTCGTAGTAGAGTAGTGTTAGTATTGTGACATTGTACTATGCGTCTAACAAGCCTGTGCGTGCCTGATGGCACTACGCTGAAGCTTGAGTTCAGGGTAGGTCCGGAGAGAACCACCTCGGCTGCGCTATTGGCCGACGGCCTACGCCGATCCGACGCTGTGGGGCTCTGGGGGCCACCACTGTTACGCTGCAGTGGGGACCCAACTGCCGCTGTGGAAGAACTAGGCCTAAATCCGGTAGCCGAGCCGTCACCCTTCGGGCTCCGCGCTCTACACGCCGGCTCACCGCTTCCAACCACCAATAACGGCCCTGCCAAACGGTCATTCTCAGGACCCCCCAACCAATTAAACGGCCCTTTCCAGGGCCACCAAACTCGCAAGAAAGGTTTTGCCACGTGTCGTCGCCCTCGTTCGGCGACAAGTAATATTCTAGAAATGGTTAAGGGAAGCAGACCATTTTCATTATCCGTATACCTGAAATACTAACTTAGGTAGATTTTTTGTAGAAACCGTTAAAGCTACAAAGCAGAGCTTTGGCACACCTTTCTACAGTATCGTTTTACAAATTTGTACCAGAGCTTTTTCATTTATCTTCATCCAATCTAAAAATGATTTTTATTCTCAAAAAATGTTCAAATGTGACCAAATGTTTTTATGAAAAACACGCCCAAAAAATAAAAACTCCAAAATTTTTGAAATACCTCTGGAGTAAATATACACCTTAGTATTAATATGTAGTATGTGAAATTTCACACTCCTAGGTGGGATGGTTCCTGAAATAAGTGTACCTAAAGTCAAAAAATTACAATACACGGAAAATGTGGATATAGTAAAAGCATAATACCGTAACAGAAACACCTATTGCCAATTGGAATTAACTTCCAAACAAAAACACACCAATATTTCCTCTATGGCTGAGTCCTATTTCCTACGCGTTCTAGAAATTATTGTTTTTATGTAAACGCGATCTCCGTAATGTTAGAGCAGTAACATGATTATATTAATCTCAATTTACAAGAATGAAAAACATGAAAAAATATCGAAATAAACACTACGTACCCCATCAACATAAAAACATAATTTTTCTCAACAGAAAAATCAACAAATGTCGTGTTGTATATCAATTTAAATAGGGGAAAACAATTGATCAATATTTATGGTAAAATTGAAAAATCAATATTTTTTATTAAAATCAGTCTGCTCCCCTTAAGGAAGTAAATTGTTCATTGTAAGAAATTGTGTTTTCTATGAAGTGTTGTTATATTGAACAAGGATAATGGATCCCAAAGAATGGAATGTTTTGAATAGGAATTCTCGGAAATAGAATTTAGTAGAGATATTTGTTGTATTTTGATTCCTTTTGCAATGTTCTCGATTGTTTGGAGAAAATGTCAGACCGGAAGTAAACAAAACATTTATCGCCTTTTTAACTGGTTAGTCAATATTTGAATTGTGAATTGAAAGTGTTGGCGGAACTTTTTGAAATGGTGTCATTACGGGACGAGATCTGGATTATTTTAATAGTGCGTAAACCATTGTTTTGATTGTTTACTGATAATTGTTGGTTATAATGAAGTTTAGTTTAAGCTAAAGTTTCGTAATCGGTTTATTGTAGTAAATTAATTTTGTATTTATTAGCAGTCCTAATATGATAATTAACTATGGGTAATTATTAATTTTGTCAATCAATAATTGTTATAAGTTTCATAAGGTACGTTTATTATTTATTATACCTAGATTCGAATGAACCTAGGCTTAGTTGTTGCAGTATAATATGAACAGGTAATTAGCCTTTATTACGTAGGCTCAAACACAAATTCTAACTCTACTATTATTAATTAACTTTAATTCTAATATACTAATTTAATTCTAGTATACTAATTTATACAAAACTACACTTGATAAAACATAAACAAACTAAAGTTACAATTCTTGACAAGTATGAAAGTCTTTGTCTTAAATTTGATTATAAATTCATGATATTCATGTTATAACAAAAATGAAATGACATTGTACGAAAGAAACATCAAAAGTTTAAATCAGTTTTAATATTCTTGAATTGTAGTTTTTAGGAACCATGTTCTTCTATACAAGATAGAGACCGCAAGCAATATAACTTTTGAGAAATGCAGTAAAACACAAAAACTGAATTAGATGAAAAATGAATGAGTAACGAAACTTGCTTCTTTTTTCATATCCTTTTGTAATAAAAAGCCTTCAAGAAACTTTAATGCTTGTTGAGAGGATCCAGTTAAAAGTACTTGAATTATTGATGCCGTCTTCCTCAAATCTGTTTTGTTAATTTTCGTATAACATTTTAAAATGAAATTAGAAGGAACTGAATCTTGCCAATATTTGAATTAATAGGCTACAATCCTATAATAAATCGTAAAATAAAAATCCACATAAATTTGCATCTCCCAAACGGGGAATTCTTTATTAATTTTAGAAAGAAATACTGATATTTCTAAAATGTTTATTAATTTTAGAAAGAAATACTGATATTTCTAAAATGTTTATTAATTTTAGAAAGAAATACTGATATTTCTAAAATGTTTACATACATACGTATTCCGATAAACCAAGAAAAATAATTTTGTACTTTTGTAAAAAGAATTTTAAGAAGTTATCGAATAGGCTACTGAAAAAATATCCAAGGTAAACGAAAAAAATTTATTTTTACTTTAACTTTTGCCATTTTTTACTTTCTCTCAAAAAATATAGACGTTCCAGAAGTCGAGAACCTAGTTTATAATATTCAAATTCGTATAAAATATAAAACCTTTACTAGAATTTTAACCAAGGGACCTACGTCTCAGTACATGAGCTGTCAAACAACTGACTCGCAGCGACGATTTTTACCACTAGACCAACCCTACATTTAAAAAAAAAAATCCATATTTAATAAACAATTTATCAAATATATACAATTATGTCATCTTCATCTGTCAAAGATTAGGCTCAATAGGCTGTTCTGGCATCCATCTCTTTTTAGGTCTTCCCAAGCCTCGCTTCCCTTTAGGTTTATATTTCCATCTTCGCAGAGGAAGCCTGTGTGCTGGCATGCGAAGTAAATGATTGAACCAATTTCTCTCATACTTTCTTAACGTTTCACACAGTGACTAAACATTTAACTCGGCGCGGATAGCTCCGTTACGTACTCTATCTAATCGGGTAGAGCGTTTGGATCCCTGCAAAAATCTCATTTTAGCAGCCTAGATACGAGATTTATTTCACTGTAATGACACCCATGTTTCACTCCCGTATGTTATGAGTGCTACAGCCACAGCTCTATAAAATTTCATTTTGGTGTTCTGCCTCGTTTTCTTTCCTATTGTCCTGCGAATAAAACCGCATACAGCGCTGAATTTTGACAGCTTTTCACCTACGTTATCATCTTTGTCATAGGAAATCCAGCATTTTAAATATTTAAAATCTCGAACTTGTTCTATAGTTCGGTTGCCGGGTATAATTTTTGAGCGAACCGGCCTTCTTCCCTTGAATGCCATAATCCTTGATTTTTCCGCCGAAATTGTCATGCCAAACACTGCACTGATGTTGTGCAACTTATAAATGGCATGTCGGAGTCTGTATTCTATGTCAAAAAATCTGGTGTGAAACACTCACACAACTTTCTCTTGCCAATGCAAATAATAAACAATAAACCTAAAATTAGTAATAAAACATTAGAAATAAACAAAAAACTAACCTTAATAAACATAACTTAATTTTAATCATATATGAAAGACGAAAAATGGAAATCGATCTCAGTTTGTCTTAAAAATACGGAAAATCACTCTTTCACGCTAAACTAGGCTCTGTAGAGAAAAATGCTCAAAATAAAAGTTGTAGATCTTTTAATTTCCTATAAAATTTATTATATATATTTTTTTGTCATAAAATGCATACTAAGGCTGAAATGTTAAAAAAATCGATTTTTCTCACGTTTTCGTGAGAAAAAAATAGAAAATCGCTAATTACTGCTAAACTAAGCGTTATACAAAACAATGTTTGAAATAAAAGTTGTAGAATTTTTAATTCTCCACAAACCAAAAAAAAAAAAAAAAAAAAAAAAAAATTAATTCTCCACAATTTTTATTATATAAATATTTGCGTTAAATTGCATATTATTAAAGCCGTAATCTTTAAAAAAACTATGTTTTTACGTAAAAACAGCCGTACCGAGAATTTCAGAAAAAATGGCGCCTACCTTCTCTTGTAGAGAATAAAAAACTGAGTAAACCATGCGATTTTTAAAAAAATCGTGGGACCAGTTTTTGAGAAAATCGCAAAAAAGTGAAAAATTATACGAATAAACTAAGTTACTACTACTTCCGGTTGACCGATTTTGATGAAAATGTTCGTGTCGGGTCCGGTAGGGGTATGTAACTTAAGTTTTAAGTTTCAAGTTCGTACGATGTTCCGTTCTTGAGATATTCTGTTCACACACACACACGCACACACACACACGCACACACGTACACGCTCACACACACATACACACACACACATACACACACGCCCGCACGCACGCACGCACGCACACACACACATACGCTCGTACACACACACACACACACACACACAGAGAGAGACCAATCGCTAAAAACATGTTTTTTGGGTTCAGGGGGTCTGAAAACGTATAGATCCGGTGAAAACTCGATTTTGAAAAATCGACATGAAAACAATACTTTCCTTCCTATATATTCATATAGGCAAGAGAAAGTAAAAATAATAACGGGCTCATCTGCGTACAGCAATGAATTCAGGAATACGTTATTCCAAAGGTGAATGCTTAAATGAACTAATTGATTCCAAATTGTTAAAATGTTATCAACTTAAATATTAAATAGCGTCGGAGACATTGGACAGCTTTGTCTTACGACTTTATTTATTTTAATTTTCTCTGTTATCTTGCCATTGCCAAAAAATAGCTATATCTGTTTTCATATACGTACTCGCAATATCAGCAACAAGCTTTCTCTCAATCGATAAAAGCCATATGTGTTTCACAATTATACTCACGGTGTTTTTTTATAAATATTTTCTATCAGTATCCTATACAAATATATATCTGTAATAATACTATGTTTTCCATAATTTTTTTCAAGTCATAGTTAGCAAGCAGATTGCCTGTAGTGTATTGATAATTTTCTGTGCATTAACTTATTTCTTCGTGAGTCGAAAGCCAGATGGAACGACGAATGACAATTTGGAATCTTTCCCTTTGAGATATTTTTCCAGGAACGTACTGCCACAAAATTGAGTCTGTGACAAAGCTCATGAAATTACGTTTTACCTGACGTAGGCCTACAGGGTTGAACATTAGTGCCTTAGACCTACCGTAACCTTGCCGGTGAATTCAAGTTAGGTTATAGGCTAATTTATCTTAACTCAATCGACGTTAAGGTTGATGACACCCTCATAATGGAAAAGTGTATAGGGCATTAGTGCTATTATTCGGACGCCTTTATTATATTTGATAAAAATTTAGTAGGTTTCTAACAACGACAAAAATACGTCACTACGGTTTCGTTCGTAAAATAACTAAACTATTCTATTTGTTCCGTTGGTTTAGTAGCGTAGAGTTGAAAAAAATCAGCTGAGATTGGAGTGACATTGACATAATGGAACAGTATCATTGTTTTCACATTAAGATTTAAAATTTTTTGCTTACGTTTCGTAAATGTTACCCAGTCGATAAAAGCATACCAGGAAACTTAATAAAAAATTCATTATGAGCTTCAGCTCTATGTTATGATACTTCAATCACAACCGTAGCACGTGAGCTAGTAGTTCTTTAGTGAACATTTTAAGATTTTGTCAAACACTACTATGTGGATATTAACGGTAGCAGGCCGTTTGGTTGACAAAAAGGTCTCGTAATACCTACCCATTGTGTGCATTGGCATATATGAGATTGTTTTGACATGCTCCCTTTTGTTATGATTCGATAAAGTTGGCCACTTTTTTCACGGTGTTGTCTGTCTTCTACTCTTTCTGCTATCTGATCAACCTTAACAATGCAATAATAATCAAACTGCATTAACGTAAGAGTGCTGAATCTAGAGCTCATTTTTAAGAAAAGATCTTCTAAATTGATGAAAGAAGATTATTTTATAATTATTTTATTTGAAAGTGAGCTGTTTTAAATTATGTTGTGTTATTAAACAAAATGTCTATCGACCAAAACGCTATCACCCACATAAACAACAGACAAACCCAAAAAACCAGTCCTGATGTACAGTAATCCCTTGGTATCCGCGGGATTCGGTTATCCGCGGGATTCGATTATCCGCAAACTTTGTCCGTAAGCCTAAAACCTTAAAATAAGTACGTTTTCTCTCCTTGTGTACACCGTACTTGGTTGGGAAGTCATACAATTCTGAAAACATATGTTTGAATAAATTTTTTTGCATCGTATCATTTTGAGTCACACACTAATATCACGACGGCCACCATGAGCCAAGCTAGATTTTCGCGTACTGTACGTAGTGAGCGCGTCACCGAGTACCGGACCACGCCAGTAACACCCCACCCACACCGCCATACGTACGCCCAGGCACCATACTGTAATTGTTCCGTACGTTTTCCTCCATTTGTCAGTCTAACTTCTTCGTACGAACGTACAGTTCTTTGTTTGTTCAACGATCCTGAAACGATGCTAAGTTGTTTTCACAAGATGGTATTTCACGAAACCAAGATGGTTTCTTCACAAACCATCAACGAGATCCTCAGCATGGCAACGCATTAGCTGACCACGTGTTGGAGACGGATCCCGTCATGGAGAGGGCCCTTCAATTCAAAAGAGGACTCAGGAGCTGATGATACCATACGAAGAAGTCCACAAGGAGTTTGAAAAGAAGAAGAAGCAAAGAGCCATAACTAACTATTTTAAAGCAACTTAAATTTTTTATGCGTACATTACTGTATTTATTAAATATTCATAGATTATATTAATGGTAAAATTTTCCTAAAACTATTAAACACTTAAAACGACTACAGGACTTAACCTTTAGAACCTAACTCCCATCTTTTCGACCATATAGTCTAAGTAATTATTTTCCGCGGTTTTACGAACCGCGGTAACCCTCCGGAACGTAACCCCCGCGGATAACGAGGGATTACTGTAATAAACATAGTAATGCTAAAGGTGCTGTGAACTTATAGAAATATTATACTGTTGAATAGGAAAAGTGACATTTATGCTCCAATCGGTATTTATTATTTAATATTCTGATTTATTATTTTGGGTAACAGCATAAGAAGACAAAGAATCTTACTTAGTGTTTGTTTATTTTGATAACACAATATTTCCAGTGCTCTTTGTTTGTTGAAAGACAGTATGAGGTTTGTAATAAAATATTATACAGAATGCAATTTTTTATAGCGATCCATCATTTTAAACAAACATTAGCACTATGTAATATTTCAAGGGTTGAATTTGGTGAAATATTATGCTCTCTATTCTAATAAATGATAATAAAGTAATACAAGATGTTTCCCTTTCAATGGAACTAAGAGATAACTGTTTCACTTTAAGAAAAAAAAATTGAAAGGGAAAAAACAAAAACTGATTTAAAACATTATCTTAATGTGACCTGTCACGATTTTAACGTTTCACTAAAGGGCTTCCGGAATAAATTTCGTGTTAAAAAGCTTTAAAGCATACTGCATCTTCTTTTTATGCTAGTTTATTAATATAAATGTATTGCATTGAATTTACTAAAATTTACTTAATGTGTAGCTTAAATGAAACCTGCATTGAATGGATTTATTCAGGAAGCGCTCAACTAAGAAATTGAATAAGACTTTGTATTAAAGTAATTTTTAAAATGACATAATTGGGACAAGGGAATTGCTGCGGATGCAGTTTAAGATATTTTCACAATTTAAAAATGTAAATTACTGTTTCAAACGGTTTTAATTTTAACATCTAAATTCATTTGTGGAATATTCATTATTTTCTAAGCAATTATGCCCGGGCTTTGTACTGGATTATTGCCAGTATATCTAAACTGTGTTCTAGATTACGGAGGGTAGTTTACCTGAATATAAATGTACTAGATTTTGAAAAATCTGATCTTATACGGATTAATATAATTATTTAACTTTAGAGAGCTAACATTTCATCTACAAGATTATGCGACTATTTTTTCTAGCATTTTTTACCACTTAGCTTTCACGCTTCCACTTTCTTTTACTCTTTTTACATATACTTACGCGAGCGTACACTTGCACAAACAGGCAAATTGGTAAACATGTGTTTTGGGTTCAGGTGAACATTTTGGAAGGAAGTAGTAGGAAAGTAAACGTACTATCTTCATGTCGATTTTCATAATTCGAGTTTGCGCTAGAAATGCATGGTTTTAGACCCTCGGAACAAAAAAAAACACGATTTTACTTGATTGATATGTTTTTGTATGTATGAATAAAATTTCTCAAAAACGGAGAATTGTACTGAAGTTGAAACTTGAACTTAAGTTAGGTATTGTAAGGGGACCCGACACGAATATGTTCATTTAAATCGGTCCACCGAAAGTGGCAAAGTTTTACTTTTTTGCAATTTTCTCAAAAAATGGCCCCTTTGACTTAAGTTAAAATTGCTTTTAGACTGCATTTTTGTACTGTACAGGACGGGCGTGTCTGATGAAGTTCGCCGGGGGCTGTGTTCTCGTGCTAAAAATATGTAATTTAGATTGCAGCCTTAATGTGCACTGTAGGGCAAAAGCGTATGTAATACAATGTAATGTAGATAAGTTGTTTGATCCCTTACTTTTACACAAGGCCTTAAAAACTTATAGTAAAGGCATTTCTGCTACTTAACACCCATGCTACTCAATCTACTTCCTTTACAAATTAAAAATATACCGGACATCATCTAGTATAAAAAACAGTAACCATTTGGTTATTGGAGAAGGGAAAGAGCCGTAGAAACAATGGTTACACCAGAAAACAAATAATTTTGTGAGTTTGTCTACCGGTTCGATAATTATTTTTTTTATTTGTAAATATATTCTTTTGTTTTGTACATTTCATATTTTATTGCTTTTATACATTTTTATAATAAAAATAGCATACTATTTTAATAAATTTCTTAGAGGTGTAATTGGTATGTAAGTAACTAACATGTAGTTATATTACTAACACACTAATAGGTTACCGTAGTAGTTGCTGTATTATAACGAACAAATACAGAGCTAAAATAATTAAATTAATACGTAATTAATAAAAAAAATATTAAATTTTTGCAGGGCTAAAATAAATAGTTCTGTTTCTTATCACATGGTCAGCCAATTAAATTACAGAATCATTTAAGATTAGAAGAGGTAGAGGTGTAAAAATCACTAATCAGAGTTATCTCCCCCTGAAAGTAATGAATTTCATTATACAGCCAGACCTTGTGGTGAATGAAGTGAAGGTGTCATTTGCAGAGTGGAAAATATACGCTTTTCAGAGGTTCCGGCATACTCATAAGCGTACTTTTCCACTCAGTGAGGAAGGCAATTGTAACCCACCTTATTCCTCGTTTTACTAAGTAAAACCTCTACAGGTTCAAACCAGCCTTTCGGCTGATGATCTAAACAACAACAACGAACAAAGAAACACTAAATTTTTCTATCCCTGAACATCGGAAATGATAGTTTCCCACCACATAATTCAGCGGCAATTAAAAGGGTACTGTAGTTTTCCGTATTATTTTCATTAGAATATCCAACATAGGTTCATCTTCATACATCGTCATCCACATGTGATTAAAATTAGATTAGATATTATTTCCATTTTACATCTTTACTCGTGATAAAACATTGTATTTTTATTTATTTATATTGGCAAGAAAAATTCTTGTGAGTGTTTCACACCGGATTTTAATTATTTTGTTTTACTCGGTATATAACATACAGATTTTTAATTTTATACATGAAAATGTATGGAATACGCAGGGGGAAAAATAGGCGTAACTTATAACTCGGTTCGTTTTCATTCAAATTGTGAACAGCAGTTGAAATGCAAATCAGCTGGTAAGCGCGGAACCCTTCAGCTATAGATGATGGCGTTATGGATTATTTTGTTGTATGTAGAAGGCGAGGTTAGCGTTCTAGCTGAACGTAGTGGCCATTAAACTTTATTATATTCAATTTTTACAGGTTATTTCTTCTCCAAGTATAATTTATTTTCAAAAAGTTTTATTGATTCTGACATACCCAATGTTCCTTAATATTTAACTTAATATATATCTCCATTCAACCAAACTATTGTAATTAGGCCTAGTTCGAGTAACAGAAAATTTTGCTCAATCCGGATTTACTTTGTTTCAGTCTATCAAAAGTTATTTAATTCGTTAAGAAAAAAAATTATTCTTCTAAACTGCTCGTTAGATATTAAAATCAACAAAAAATAATAATTCTCGTTACAGATTTTAAGTAGTATAATAATATACAAAACTCATTTGAGAACCTTGTTTATAAATGGTACTAAATTCAAATTCCATTTTATTCAGGAGAGCTCTAAAACTCAATTTAAAAATTACTATAGGTACTATAAATACGATAGTTATTTTATAAATACTTATAGTAGATCCTTGAATTTACTGGAAAAAGCAACAGAACAAATTATCATGTTAAAAAAGTGAGCAAAAAGCAGGAACATACAGATAAACGTACAGAGAAACCTAAACACGTAACGAACATCAAAACAGCCCCTCGTCATTTGAAGACACAATAAGAATAAATTGGGAAAGTTGATAACTCCAAGTATCTCGAGTATTTATTACAATAAAAGACCAACTAAAAGGAAGCGAACAACAACAGACGTGAAAAGATAAGCGGTGAACTCTGAGGAACTCACCGCTTGTATAAGAAGAACTATCTCAATACAAGCCAAGATTAGACGTTGTAATCCAGTGGTAAAACCTGTGAGTCTGGAAGGAAGTGAGTGCCATAGAGTGACTAGGAAGGCTGTTGTAAGACAAGTAGAGAAATTTGACAGAAAGATCACCCGCAAGATAATGGGTCCGAAGATAGTAGATAGACAATGTAGGTAACGAGGATGGGAAGAACTGTACAAAGAAAATGAACGAGTAATGGAGACGATTAGAAAAAGAAGGTAAAAATTTTATGGACACCAGTGTAGGATAATGGACAATGGATAACAGCCGGTTTACAAAAAAAAAAAAAAATTGCCGCTGACCAATAGAGCTAAGATGTCGGATGTGGTTTAAAGAAGTCAGAAAGATATTAAGAAAACTGTAATAAACCAAGAAAACTTAATGAACAGAACCAAATTCAGACAACTAATTACGGACTTCAAGGACTTCCATTAAAAGCATAAACAGAGCACCGGGTGAACAGGAAAAATCTACATTGAGCGAATGCTAAGAATGTGAGCTACAAAAACAGTTTCCAGAAACGTCTAAATTTACCTCACGTGGGGTAAAATTGGACCTATACGAAGGAAAAATTATTCTTCAGGAAATCTAAATTGAACTTGGTAATACGGAACCACTTATTTTTTGCTTTACATCCGACTGTTTTGGAATTACTGCTAATACAAGCGATGAAGGATGACAGATGAAAATGAGTGTTGAATAAATTCCAGACCTGACCAGGAATCGAACTTGAGATCCCATGGAATAGCCAGTTGTGCAGACAATTGCACCACGGGCCAACCACGATAAGAAATAATAATTAATTTTTTTAATAAATGGAGTTGTTCATCTAAATAAAATATAGCTATTTTAATTTAGTTAATTTGATTTAAATTCTTATTATTTTAGCTATTATCTCTCACAAATTTACACCGCTGAGCGATGTAACAGATTCAAAAGCCGTTCAGTAGAGTTTTTTTAGATTTTAATGAAGTAAACACCATAGTACCTTAGTACAAAACAGTTTTATTATAGTAACAGTTAAAAGTTTCTATTTTAGTTCTGTTTACATGTTCCTTATAAGCCTTATTAGTCCTTCATGCGGGCATTTTTTAATTTATGTTTTGGCTTCAGGAGATCATAAAACGTGAAATTCAACTTAAATTCGGATTACAGAAATTCAGTATCATATGAATACCTTCTGATTCTATGCAACAGATACAGTGTGAGTAATCAAAAAGGCTGTTGTATAGAAAATCAAATTTGCTAGAACAGAGATAATGTTTTGGGTTGAGCTTCAAATTCCAGTAACGAGTTTAAATTAACAAAGAAGGAAAGGAATTCCGTGTTGAGTGGTTACCCTTAACCAACGTGTATAAACTCCATCGAAACTATTGTTTTCCGATTAATTAAAACCATTTGGTATTGGCTATATCCAAAGTTATTTAAAACTAAAAATTATTCTCATTAATTATCAAATAACTGCCTTTATTATTTTCTCACACGTTACGACAAAAATAAAGCACGAATACGCGCGTTTACGGGCATCTTTCAAAAATCACTTGTTTTGGTTGCAATGAAATGTAGAACAGTTTTGATTTACTCGTATAAATAACTGAACAACGTAAATAATGAAAGTGCTTTTTAACAAAAAAACAATTTAACTTTTCCAGGCTTTTCTATTACAAAATCCTAATGCTTGTACTATTCATCCGATACAATTCTGTACTGAACAATGCATTTTCGGAGAATACATGAATGTTATGTCAATCATACAAAGTTTGTATAATAAAAGGTTTTAAAGAAATTTTAAAGCGTGCTACTGAAGAATATTAGTTTCACTGTTAAAAAGTTTACACTTCATTGTCACAGATAGTTTTTATTTTTCTAAAAAAAAAAAATCCTGATGGAAGAAAGTGTCAATTGAAGTACTGTGTAAAGAAAATTTTAAAGTACTCGATTTTGCTGTTATTATCGATTTTTATAGTTTAAATGCCTTGTTGAAAATGGTGTGTTTAGTTTTTTTCAAGATCAGTACAAATAACTTTAACAAAGTTTTCCGTAAGGTATGTTAGTGACGCAATTTGTTTTTTGCGTTCAAGAAACGTATTGTAACAAATAAGCCGAGGTTCGTTTGAAATCTAGGTATCATAAATAAATAAACAGATATCCTTTACACTTATAACAATTATTTATTGACAAAATGAATTTATTAAACTTAGCCTAGAGAAAAATTGAATTAGATTACTTTGTTGTTGTTTAGGTGATCAGCCGAAAGGCTGGTTTAAGCCTTTAGAGGCTTTACTAAATAAGACGAAGAGTAAGGTAGTTTACGATTGCCTTCCTCACTGAGTGGAAAAGTATGCTTATCAGGATGCCAGGATCTGAAAGTCACCTACTTTCCACTGTGCAAATGATACCTTTACTTCAATCTCCACAGGGTCTAGTTGTATAATGAAATGCATTACTCTCAGAGGAGAAAACTCTGGCTAGAGTCTTTTATACCTCTACCTCTTCTGTTCTTAAATGCTTCATATAATTGGTTGACAATGTGATAAGAAACATAACTAATTTTGTAGCCCTCAAACTAGCAGATCGAGTGCAAATGATTTAACAATCCACCTGGCTGTTATGGGTATTAGATTACTTTAATTGAGCTAATAATTACCAAACTTACGTTTAAACTAAACTTAGCTGTTATTTACCCAAATTCTTCGCGAATCCACTTCAGTGGGTACAGAAATAGGTAGTACAGTACGTGATAAAAATTGTTGCAGTGAGGTCAGTATAAGTCTGAGACCGGTCATTTTTATATATTTATTTTCTAGAGTATCCTTCAATACAACTAATAGCGTTTACAGAAATAAAATACGTGAACAGGGAAACATTTCATTATTGTTTTAGTGTGATAGGTACCCTAGATTGTTGAATTTTTTTTATGTAAACAGAAATCGCATGCAGGCCGTGCGTAAGTTAACATACAAAAACGATTCTCAGTTTGTGTAAAAGGTGTGATGTTTTTCTATAGGGTGATTCAAAAAGAGCGCCGGTTTTGATATATCAAATTAAGAGATTTATTTTATTGAAAAACTAAAAATAAATACATCAACAAGTTCATCTTACCTTCCGATTTCATGTATGAAAAATGATGTCATGCATGTGTCCTCCTCTACTGGGCTGGCACGCATCAACTCTGTCCATGAAATTGGATATTACTGCACGACAAGTTTCGACTTCCATTTGCCCGATAACCCGTCGAATTTCCTCCTTTAAGTCATTGATGTTTCGGGGTTTATTGGCATACACCAATGACTTCAGATGACCCCAAAGATGAAAGTCAAAAGGCGTCAATTTTGTTTGCGAAGGTGTCATCATCCTGCCGTTTTCTCAATACCCAGTCAACAAACTGCGTCTCTTCTGGTGATCTGCCACTTTCAAATGTTGCGTCAACTGAATTTTATACGGGTGATATTGAAGATCGTACCGAAGAATTCTCCGTACAGAAGAACATCGTAAACCCAATTGTTGAGAACGGCGACGTATTGATTTTGCTGGGCTAACAGCCACACTGTCACGAACCAACGCAACGTTCTGCTCAGTTCGGCCAGAACGACGACGTCCAGAACTTTTAAGGTCGACTGTTGAACCCGTCTCAAAAAACTTTTTCATGAGCCTGCGAACTGTTGATTCATTCGGTGCTTCATTACGTCCTAGAGTACCGCGAAGTCACCTGACAGTAGCCGCATAACTCTCTCCACTCTGGTAAAATGTTTTGACGATTAACACTCGTTGTGCAATAGTAAACTTCTCCATGGTTAGACACAGACTGCGAGAGTACTACACTGCGAACAAGAGAAACTACAACTGAATCGTCAATCGGAATGTTCTCCGAAATAGAAATGAGGTCTAACAATGTTGCCAACCGATAAACAAAAATTTACCAGCCGTTTAAAAACCGGCGCTCTTTTTGAATCACCCGTTATATGAATTTTCCCTCGTTACAAACGGTTGGGTGTATTTTACATTGTAGCAAAGTTGGGAAGGGCGCATTTTATAGTTGCGCATGACAAAATAGTATCTATAGTGTTCCCAAACAAGTGACCTTCATATCATTCTCCTGCAACCTATTATTGTGAAATATACGTAGTATGTATAAATAAAATTATGCTTTACAAAAATGGTTTTTCATAAGTAAAATCTAACTATATGAATGTGTGTGTGACGTCATGGGAAAGGGATGTAATACGGCTGCTATGTATTAGAAGCGGAACAGTACGGAACAGCCGGAGTCTTAAGGATTAACAAACTGTCCTTTAAAAATCAAAACGATCGATTTACCTGTCCACAATCACTTCTTACCACCCGTACGCACTATTAACATAACTCAGAACCGGTCCCGTAACGGCACTATTTCAAACGACACACTTCCCATTCACAATTCAGATATTGACTGACTACATAGGCGCTAACTGTTTTTATATCTGCGGTCTGATTCTGAAACGTATTAGAAGGAATAAAAATAACAATAAGCGTTTATTGATTTCCCAGAACTCATAATCAAAACATCTGATCTGAAAGTCGTTGTTCTTTTTTCGATAATCTCATCACAGCTTTTAGTTCACTATAGGTGCTTACGTATTCAATGCACCGGTGCGAATTCACTGGCAATGTCAAGATGCTGCTGTGGATTCCTTCCCAGGTTTCTATTTCTCTTTCTTGAGGTACTCTTTGATTCTGACTTTACGCTTCAGCTTTTCGGGATGAATTCTATTTTTTTCTTTTGAGGCAGTCTCTTTTTGGGAGAGGCTAAAATTTTATACGGATCAAGTAGTGGTCCGATTCGAGATTGGAACCTTTCCGCACTTGTAAGTTAATATTTTCCTTTTATTTTGTTTTGAGTTGGCAGCGTGATTTATTAGAAATTCCCTAAGGTTTCCTCCCGGGGATCTACATGTTTTCTGTTTCCTAGGGAGTGTCATGAAATTATTGGACGTCAGTTTAACATGAAACGTTTCACAAAATTTAATTAATCGTTTCTGTTTGTTTTCCTTTGTGCTGGATAGTCGCAGATAATCTTCCCGAACTGTTTTCTTTTCCGAATATTGTATGCTAATAATAACTAAAATTTGGATGTTCTTATCTGGTGCTTTAAGTATTTTATTCTCTAGCTGGTTCCAGAATGACTGCACCTTTTTTAGATTTATCCGTTTTTCCGCGTAGAAAGTGGCGTGTGCATTGAGTATCTCCTATTTCCGCATATCATTGTTAAAATACAGATCCTTTCCTAAGTTGAGTGGAACTGTCATGGAGTCCATGATCCGTTAATTTACACAGAATGCTGTTGCAATTCATACCTAACCAATAAAATAATTCAACATTATATGAACCACATTTTTGAACAATTTTTAATAAATCGCTGATTGATATTAAATTTACGTTAAAAAATAAGAAATGGAGAAAATTACTCATTATCTTGTAGAAAATTTACTTAGCGTAGTTTTTTGTTTGTATTGGAAAGAAAATGTTTCATTACTATAAACTTACTTGATAAAGGAGTACACCCAAATGAGATGGTTAAACCCAGGTTTACAGTTGTCGTTTCAACGGACATTGAAAAATCTCATTAATATTGTATTAGATAACAGTTTATTCCAGCAAATTCTGTTTAAATTTTTTCAAACTGCAAAGTGGAAGATCTTTTGAACAAGTTGGTAGTATGTTATTATAAATTTTTAATATTTAATGAATAATTTATTTGCTAAAAAACATGATCTTTACAATAAAATGTAAATTTTTATTCTACGGTGCAATATACATATTCTTAGTAATTTGTATTTACCCTGCAAAGTTAATCGTTATTGTTATACATGACTCAAACCCACACACGGACTTTGCCTTATGGCTGTATTCATCTCCATTATAATGTAAATTTTACTTTTGAAATAACCATGAAAGAACAAAAATATAATACGTAGTTAGCAATAAACCTATTGAGTTGGTCTAGTGGGAAAGTCACGACTCAGCTAAAACAGCTGAATTTCGAAGACGAAGGTTCTTTGGTTCAAATCTTAGTAAATATTGATTTGAAGTTTTTTTTATTACTTTTAAATCAATATTAATACTAGGCAGCGGTTACCGGTGTACTTTAATGGTTGAAGTTCAATTAACCATTATCTCTCAGAAATGGTCGGCAAGAGCTGTACAAGACACCTAATTTTCATGTCATACATGTCATCCTCATCTAATTGGATCATAGGGTTGCTTATAATTTTCTTAAATTGAACAAATTGAGTTGTACACACATTAGAAATTACAAAAAAGTTACCAAAAATGTACCCGATACATTAACATTCCTTCTTATTCACGTAACTTACAATATTTCGTATAATTAATTACTTTCTGACGTCTTCTACATGAATATGTAAAGAAGAATAGTATTAGTTTCATGTTGATGTTTTGAAATTAACTTTTCGGCGGAAATACACGTTTACAGGCCTCGTGATCCTAAAACACATGTTTTTACTGATTGGTTTGTATGTGTGCGTACGCGCGCGCGCGCGCGTGTGTTTGTGACCAAATATCTGAAGAATGGAGTATTGTACGAACTTTAAACTTAACACTTAAACTTCGTATTATGAGGAAACCCATCACAAACATTTACATCAAAATTGTTCAACTGAAAGTCGTAATTTATTCAGGCAATTTTTTACTTTTTAACAATTTTCTCAAAAACGGCATTAGTTGCAAAACGGCATAAAGTAAGCGGCATGTTTGCTGAAAGTCTCGGGTGCTATGTTCTCGAGGGAAAGAAAATCTTTTCTAAGACTGTGGCCTTAAAGTTGTAAATGGTCATTCCCTAAAAATATCATACAATACTGGCCAAAATTTGGTTCCTAAAATCGAACAACACGGAAAAGGACTCACACTCATTTTTTCTCCTTTTTCTTGGTTTTGAATGAACATTCGTAGTTTAAAAACACCCGTGTAAATATTCTGCAGTAACAGAAAATAATTTCAGTTTCGTTCAGTACCCGAAAGATCTCCATAATGGGGTATTACGTATTTGGAAAGTGATATCAACCTAGAAATTATAAATCTCGAGTAAAAGGTACTCACATACGTTCTGCCGTACCGTTAACTAGATGTTGACATTGGGTGGACCTTATGTCAAAATCTCACTCGACGTCAGGCCCAGTAAGAGGACGGGCCGATCAGAAAGCACCAAGCTCATGAAAGACGTAACGCCGAAAGACACTATTTGATTGGTTGATTTCGAGCTAGTAAAGTAATATAACCTCTCTGATTGGACAATATTAACCAATAAAATTGATGCAAATGAAGCCATATGATTGGTTAGAATGTGACCTTTATCATTGGCCGAAAATACTAGACTCTGATTGGCCAGATATTATCTGAGCCGTTGACGTCACATGCGCATTCCATTCAACTTGGTCCGCCTTACTCACGGAACCTAAATAATTCGTTTGTTGTATACCAGTTATATCTGATATATAAGTTTTCATAGCTATTAAACACTATAAGAGCGTATGTCAAAAATATTGTATCAAGTAACGTTTTGTGAAGTTTATTCCTCGTTGATTTAGGATCTGTTAGTTAACGGAAAATTTATGAGTAAATTTGTATCTTCTACAGAAACTGTATAAAATTATACCCTTTAACACCTCACTCGTACAGATGAGAAGAATACACAATTAGTTGCGCGATAGCAATCGGTTAAATGCAGTAGAAAAAGTATAAGCAGAAAAATTATTATAATCTGGATTGATATTGTTTTACAGAGTGTAAGGCCTATATGAGTTAATATAGACCGTTTCTTCGAACATTATAATTTTATGAAATATTATCACATGTGATATTTAAACTTTTCGCTAACGAACAATTTATGCGTTCTCTTAAGAAGGGCACCGTCTGCATTAGCAGTAATTGCAGAACAGTCGGACGTTAAACAAAAAAAAAAGAAATTTAAGAAGGGTGGGCTAAATACATTCTTTATTACAAATCCAATTTGTCAGTAAACTTAAAATTATTGTTGTGCGATTTTTGCGGATGAAATTTTTGTGCAATGAAATTTGTGTTTTTAGATAAGGACCCGACAGGCTGGTTTGAACCTCAAAATCTTTTCTGAGTAAGATGAGTCGTGACTGTTTTAACTCGTCTTCTCACAGAGCTAATAATTATCCGTATCAGAATGCAAGTCCTTCCGAAAACTATCTGCTCTCCACCCTCCGAATGACACCTTCATTTCATTCTCAACTGGGTCTGATTGTTAAATGAAATTCATGACTCTCAGAAAAGATTACTCTGACTAGTGTCATTTACACCTCTACGTCTTCTCTTCTTAAATGCTTCAGTAGGTCTAATATAATTGGTAGAATATGTTGTAAAAACACAATTTATTTTTAAGTCGGAAACTAGCAAATCGAGCGCACAAAAATGTTTAACCCTCTACCTCTATATTGCGGGAAAAATTAGTTTTATGTATCTTAAATACAGCGAAGAATTAAATTATAACTAGAGCCAGAAATGTTTTTCGGAATTACATTGGCCATTGTATTATCAATTCCGTAGACCATTGTTTATTGTTTTTCGACTGATGCTCGTTGGTAGAGCAAAATAGGAATCTTTTTATAAAACGGAATTAATCAGGTATATTTTTATATCCGGTTTGATTTTGACTGTGATCCTTCTCAAAATATTTTGAATCAGAAATTTCAGTTGTCTCCGACGTATCGTAATTTTGATTTAACAGCCTACGCAATCTAGGAGAAAAGTATATAAAATCAAAGTTGTAGAAAATTAAAAACCTATAACTTTATATAAAATAGTTATTTTTTTAAATGCTTATTTTAGCGTCAAGTAGCAATTTTCTGTATTTCGCTCATTAAAGTCGGTTAAAAATGGGTCTTTTTAAGATTGTGACATTTGTATATGCATTTAACGACAAAAGTGTAGATAATGAACGTCCAAATGCCCTGCAAATTTTGTATCAGACATTTGTTTCAATAGAACAGATTTTTCGTATATTTAAGTCCTTCAGTAGTTGATTTTTATTTTAGCGTCATTCACTTATAATTAAAATTAGTTTATGTTTATCACTTTACATTGTTCACTCATGATAACACATAGTTTATATTATTCATTACGCATAGAATATTGGTAAGAGACAGCCGCGTCAATGTTTCACCAGATTTTTCAGTTATAAAATTTATTGTACATGAATATTTTATGATAAACTTGTTGTATTTATTGTCTTCTTGGAAGACAGTCTCAACTGTCGTTGTAGAATAAATTAATTATTTAAAAAATAACTCTCAAACCAGTATACATATATGGCATTCATTTTGGGGTCAGTGAGCGCTTCAAACATTGCAATGCAGATGTTTCAGACCAATTTACTTCGATTAATAACGAATTAATCTTAGTATGTTCTTTACAACAAAACTCACCACGACCTCAACATCCAGACAGACATAGAAAATATTCAGATTTACAATAAAAAATAAAATAAACAATGATTATTGCATTGGTTTACAGTTAATACCAATAAAAATTAAAACATCACACGGTACTTCCAAAAAAATTATTAGATAACAATAATTTCCACTAAAACGACATAATATTTAGGGTTGCCTTTGTCACCGTCGTCCCCTTTGATTAAGTACTGTGCTGCCAGCTAAAAAGCTGCCAACGTAGCGACAGAGGGACGCGCCAATACTTCCAGAAGGCGTGGTAGGCCTGTGGTCGCGTACCGACAGAAGCCTTGGTCACCAAGGCCGAGCCAATAACCTCCTGCCACAGCGCTCTCGGCGACTATAAAAAGAGCGCTCCACTGAGCCAAGAGATTCAATTTCGATGCAGACAGCAGACAAGACGTCCACCATCGGCACACGGCTACCGGACTCCAACGAAGGCTCATTGACGACCCCGCAAGAGAGAAGACGATGCTTCCGCTCGCCGACCCAACAGCGTAAGCCGTCGACCGTACCGTCATCGCCCGCTGCCGCGAGCGATGCCCACAGCAGTCCCTCGACCGAGCCTTCCGCCCACCAGATCCGAGGAAGCAGCCATCGACGCACTACTGCAAGGGAAGAAGATGACGTCTCCGCTTGAACGATGACACGCCGTGTCTCCCAGCTCCCCAACCGCCACGACGATTACGCCCTACATCTATGACGAAGATCGACCGACTACACCCACGAGATAAAAAAAAAAGAAAGATGCTCTGGGACTTGCAACAACGCAGCAGCCGTCGTCGCAGCTCTCTCAACCACGCGCTGCCTACACCGGTCTCCTTCGAGACCGGCACAACGGTCCTTCTCAGGACCAGCTCTTTAAGGTTTACACCGGCCCTTTACAGGGCCATCAACCAGCTATGTCCGCCCCAGCGGACACACTCATAAACGGCCCTTTTCAGGGCCACCAAACAAATAAGTTTTCAACTTGCCACTTAATGTTACCTCCGGTCACACCTTTATCTAAATAAGGTTTCAACCATTTCAAATGTTCTTGTGTTCAAGTGCTTTCGTGAGTTTTTAAATGGTTTTTAAAGATTGTGGCCTTAATATGCATTTTTGGGGAAACGTGTATAGCCTATAATAAAACTAATAGAAAATTTACAAAACCTACAAGTTTAAATTAAACATCATTGTCTACAGAACTTAGTTTATAGTCAATTAGTGGTTTTCCATAATTTTCTCATTGAAATTGGTAAAAATGGGGTTTTTAAGATTGCAGCCTTAAGATGCATTTCATTTGTTCAGCCCGTTGGTGTAGTGGTTACCTCAAATGGCTTCTATGCCAGGATCCCGGGTTCAATTCCCGGTCAGGTATCACATTTTTCATCACTCATCTTTATCTGTCAACCTTCTGACCGTCTGCATTAGTAGTAATCGCAAAACAGTCGGACGTAAAACAAAAAATGAACAAAAACAAAACAAATACAAAACCTATAACTTTAATTCAAAATGATTGTTTGGGTAGTAGGCCTACTCAAAAACCACTAACGTCATCCACTAATTAGGCGTTATTCATTCATAATTAAAATCTAACTTGATTTTTCATTATTTGCATTGGCTAGAAAAAGTCGTGTGAGTATGTTACATAATTTTTTTTAAGTTCTTATTTTTAAGTTCAATTGTAGATTTTTATATATTATAATTGTTAATAAACACGTTACTTTTTATTATTATTATTATTATATTATTATGGGTCGAAGGGAATATCAAATAGTTGTTTTCAAAATTGTTTGTAAACTGGGGTGGTCGTTAAATAGAGATGATTATTAAGAAGCGTTTGACTAAATAGGCTTATAAGAAAGTATAAATGATTAAATAAACTGTACCAGTGATTTTAGAATCAGTGAGTTGAAATTGGCAAGCTTTATAATAGTTATTGCATAACCGTTTGTAGGCACACATTAGCTATTACACTAATGTAGTAATTTACATTGCCAGCATTGTGATATATAGAAGATCGTAAATTACAACATTATCCCAGTGTATATTACATTACTATTCAATTTGAATTTCACCAGATTATCATACATTTAAACCCATATTGTTAGAAAATTGGCCCTGTAACACCACATAACACAGTGATTCATCATTCTCCCTAAGATACAACAGTGGTTCATCTAAAATTGTTCAATCAAATTTTAACACCTATTTTACATGTACACAATAACTCCACAAATCCGAACCCCTTTAATCCGAAATTGCAGATGATTCGAACATATTTTTAATATATTTGACTTACTATTTACGTACGCCTGAAAAGAATGGAAGACAAACGGTTGACAAAAAAAATTTTTAAATTACTACAAAATAGTAATTATAAGTCGAAGGGAAAAGCAAATCGCAAACAGCCGTACATTGTGAATCAATCACAATGTACGAAGTGGATGAATTGACCTACCCAACTATGGCTAAAAGCCATTTTCTAGCGTAATTTCTTTTTTTATTTAGTAACAATGTACAAAAGAGATTTAAAAACCACACTAAGGCTGAATACGAAGACATTTAGATATATATACAATCTCTGAAAAATTTAAATAAAAACATTCTAACAGTCTAATAAATCTAATTAAGTAAACAATATTTGATATAAACTAATTAAGTTATACAATTATTTAAAAAAACTACAACCTAAAATTAGAATAATAAATCTAAAACAACCAAACAATATAATCTATTGAACGAGAAATATTTATATATATAGTTTATAAAATATACAATGAACAGCCAAAACAAAATATATTTATTTTGTCTGTTCATTGTATATTATATATTGTAGCGTATGCAAACAAAGGAAAAATAATGTTTAATGAAATAAATATACATATATAAGTGAGCAAAAAACTTTATTTTGATAGTAGGCCTAACCTTTCTATATTAGCTCTACCTACATTAATTTTCCATTCATGAACATTACTTTAAAAAGACTTTTAATTTAAATTTTTCACCTGCAAAGGGAGCAAATTGAATATTTTGGTGGCAAAATAACCAAAGTGACGTTGATAAGGAGAACAATAGACCTTAGTTGTCGGGTAATTGGTTAAAGAAGTCAGAAAGGGTATTGAAAATACCGAAATAAATCGAGAATACTTAATGAACCGAACCGTATTTAGACAACTAATTACAGACTTTAAGAGATTCCATGAAGAGCAAAAACAGAACACCGGGTGGACAGAAGAGAGAAGCAAAGCCTACAGTGAGCGAATGCTGAGAATGTGGGCTGCAACATGAGGTTTCAGAAACGTCTAAAATGTATCTATAGAAACCTGGTCTAAAATTGTCCCTATAAGAAGAAATAAAATTTATTATTTATTATTTAGTAAATTGTTTTGGACTAATTAAGACTGTAAAATAAGTACTGTTTAAAAATTCAAGGGATTCTCTACTTTCGTTGAAAAGTCGCTTATTAGTCTGAAGATGCAATTTTAGTTGTATTGAACAAAAGATGAGAAGGAGCAGGTAACCATTCTTCTAAAAACCACTCTTTCATCTTCAGGGGTATGAAACGTGAAGACCAATTTACATCTTGGTGTAGAATATCTTATTCTATTACAGTACTTTCTCTCTCTATTATAAGTAAAAATGGATCTACTGTAGATTGTTAATAAATAACTGATTGTAGTTTATCATTGTTAGATTAGGTAGAGATAAATGTATGGTTTGTTGTAATCAGACTGGTAACAGAGTGAGCCATTTGTTAAAGGCAAATAAACTAGTGCACACTAATTGTCTGGTGACCAAAAGTGATTAATCACAGTTTAAATTTGATGTTCTTGATTTAGTATCTATTGCTTTCAGGAGTATCCTGAATAAATTTTGCAAATTTTAAAATTCTAAACGTTTTGTATTACCATCAGATCAGTTTTGTCTTCATAGATAACAACAGTGCTGTCGTGCTCGAGTGGTGAAGCAGGTTTATAAATGGATGGTTAAATAAATTTAAACAGACACCAGATTCTTACATAAATAACAGAACTTTTAATTATTATTTTATTTCTTTTAAGTATTACAAAAATTAAAAAATTATTTGTGCAATTTACTCTTTAAAATATTACTTCTTTTTCAGCAAACTAAAACATATGTAGATTATTTAATGAAACACATTATTTTTATCAAGCGATCCCGTATATTTTTTAAAGAATAATGAGCATTTAGATAGTAAATATATATTAAATTAAGAAATATTAAAATACTAAATATAAAGAGTACGATTTTATTTATAATTTTAAGTTTATAAAATAATTTATTATTTTCATTGCTGAGTATTGATAAGGCTACTTGTTGAACTTTGATGTTCTTGATTCGGTAATATAATTCTTAATAAATTTTTAAGACAGTAAACAATAGAACTAAAGTGTCAGATGAATGGTTTAAAAAAGTCAGAAAAGATATTCAATAAACCCGAATAAATCGACAAAACTTAATGAACCGAATCAAATTTAAGCAACTAATTACGGATTTTAAGGACTTCCACGAAGAGCAAAAACAGAATACCGGGTGGACAGATATGAAATGTATAAAACATTGTTAATACTTAGGTTGTATTATCTAATTTTTGCGATTCAGTTTTATATTTTAACCTCTTGGGACCTGAGGTATTTTTTTTGGGTTGCATACTGAGACCCTACGGCATAGTATACTGTGACACTTATTGCTAAGGTCCGTTTCGCGATCTAGGTTATTAAATAATTAATACACTAAAATTTACAATTACAAATATTTATTACGCTAAAGGTTACAAAATAAATAAATAATTAACTAATTATAATTAAGTAATACAATAAATGATTTAATAATTCACTTAAAATAGATAATAAACAATAAATAACTTACAATCAATTTTATAGATTACACAACATACAAAACACAGAAACTGAATTCACAAAGACTGCACTTTAACTTTACACAATACCATACACTCACAAAGACGGTATAACAATCGTTACTCGGATACGTAATCTGTTTACGCACCTCGATAATCGCCGGACCGCCCTCGGGGTCTCATTATATATCTATTTATAAAAGATCATTCCCGAATAAAGTAGAGAAATCATAAAGTACAAAAAAAATAAAATAACCTTTTATTAATGAATGCTAGAAAAATCCGTAGTAAACAGGTCAAGAATAGGTCTTTTGTAAATAGAAAACGTAAACAACCTGCCCCTCCTCATAATAGCTGTACACAATACCTGAACTTTTATAGTAGACACACCTTTATGGTCATCATTGTAAAACTGTCATTCACTGTTGCTATTGTGTATTGTTATTTTTATTATTTCTTAACTATTTTTATGAATGGAATTTTGGAACCTTCGCGAACGATCCCGTCTTTTCTTCGATCTTGTTACAATACTATACTTGAAGGTTGCTATGGTTGAGTCCTGACTTATCAGTAGTGATGTGCATTGATAGAGACTTGTAAGCATATTATACTATACATGTACGGTGCAACGGTTGAGTCCTGAGAAATTTTTTCAACTTGTAGATTGAGTTGAAGCGTTGTCCGCCATTTTTATAGAGATAAACAGAATACAAGGAAAACATCATTTTGTAGTACAACAAAGATTCACTAGATGGAGTGCACTGCTAAAAAGTCAAATTTAATAGATAATACGTGCGTAAAATTCCAGCAAAATCAAGGTAAAGTATACTATCGGTCTCAACCAAACCACCATAATTTTTCTCATCAGGACTTAAATATAATATACCATAAGTCTTAAGCAAGGCACCACGTATAAAGCTCCTGGGTCTCAAACAGGTATACTGTACTATACCATCAGGTCTCAGGAGGTTAAATGAACTAAAAAGATTTAAGATACAGTTATCCCATTTGATGATGCAAAAATTATAAACCATTAGGCGTACTATGAGAAAGATTATTTATTGCGGACCAAAAAATTTATTATGATCGCAATAATAAAATAGATAGCCTACTATATTGACAAAAAAATTTAAAATGTTTTATTCTGCTAACATAATAAAAACTAAAATGAACTGAAAATCTTAAAATAAATTAAGTACTTAAAATATTCTGTTTTATTGCTATAATTAAATACTTCATCGTATTGCATGAATATCAGCAAAATTACTGCACTCTATTTTAGTATAGACGAGCACCATCCACGAATACTTCCGCAAATAATTGAGTCCCAACATTTTGTCTTTGGTATGTAAATTAAGTACCACTAAACTAAGCTCCATCCACAAATTCTTGGGTTCCTAAGTTTCGCGTAAGCCTTGATAATTATCGATTGACGTAACCCTACCGGTGTAAAATATGAATCTTTAAATAAAATGCATGAATTGCGTGTTAAGAATATCTGTTCTGTTAGTAACAATGAATTCATTAATATTGTTATACATTTTTTTATTTTACTTTTTTTTTGGTCATCAGTCTCTCGACTGGTTTGATGCAGTTCTCCAACCTGTTCTATCTTGCGCAAGTCGTTTCATATCTCCATACCTGTAACACCTTACATCCTTTGTAATTTGCTTTATATATTCTAATCTTTGCCTCCCTCTACAATTTACTCCCTCAATATTACTCTCCATTATTGATAGCCCAATACCTGGATGTCTTAGGATATGCCCCACTAGCCTATCCCTTCTTTTGGTAAGATGCTTCCATATACTTCTTTTTTCATCCACTCGCCTAAGAACCTCTAAATTACTTATTTTGTCCACCCACCTAATCTTTAACATTTCCCTATAACACCACATTTCAAAAGCTTCTATCCTCTTCCTTTCTACAGCCCCTATCACCCACGTTTCACTTCCGTATAATGCTACACTCCAAACATAATGTTTTAAGAAATTTTTCCTAATCTGCAAATCATTGTTTGTAGTCAGTAAGCTGTTTTTCTATTATATTTTCTATTTTTTTTATTAAGTTTTTTAAAAGCTCCATCAACAGCTCGATCATTAGCAACTATGCAACGGTTTTAACCGGTAATAATTCTCAGATCTTAGCAGGGAATCGATTCGAAAACTTCCGTTTTGTAGTGTACCATGTTAACCTCAACATTTACAATATGTCTCCTTAGTATACTCTTAAAAATAAGTAAGAATGTACTTAATGGGTGTTAAAGGAAAAGAAGGAATGTCCATATGATAAAGTTTTAAGTCAAAACCACTTTATATCTTATAACCACAATTTTTTTTCTCGTAACAGGATTTATATAATTTCCGAGAAAATATTTATTTTCGTATTATTTTAGACCATAAGAAGTAACTTAAGACGTTTCTGGAAGCTCTTTTTGCAACCCACATTCTCAGGAGGCTCATCGTAGGCTTTCCTCATTTCTTCTGTCCACCCGGTGTTCTTTTTTCGGGCTTGTGTTCTTATTGCGCTTAGTTTAGCGTCTATTCATGATTTTTTTGTTTTTGCTCATCAAAATCTATAATAATGAGATTTTTAAAGATTGTGGTATTAATGTATGGATTCTATGGAAATAGTTTATATAATTAAGGTTATAGGAAATAAAATAATCTACAACTTTTATATCAAACATTATTTTCTATAGAGTCAAGTTAAGCGTCAATTGGTGATTTTTCCGTATTTTTTACTGGAACAGGTTGATTTTAATTTAGCATTAATCACTCATGATTAAAATGAGTTTATGGTATTCATTTTGTATTGTTTACTTACGATTAAACATAGTGTGACAATATCTAAAAGGAAAGTGATGGTCCCAGAATTCTCTAGCAGAACTAATTTTGTGTTAATGTGGTAAGTGTAAATGAAGTGTTAATGTAGATAAGAAAAGTTAATAAATCGGATTATTTCTAAGAAATGGTTCGAAATAAGTAGGCCTATTGTTGTGACGGCTACCGGAGAAGGATCGGTGTATCTATTTAGATGCCTAGATCTTTTTTATGGTGTTATATGCGTCCTTAATTCAATACTAGTACCTTTAGAGATATCCAGAACAGACGAGAAGACTTGGTATTTCTAAATAGCTTTGTTATTCTAGTATTTTCTATAAGTTAGGACGGTCTATAATATAAGGTTTAGCGGTCGTCTTGAAGTCAGTCAGTCTTGATTTGTCTAAGTGAGTGAATTGTGTAGTTAAAGACAATTTTGTGTACCAGGTAGCAGTCTACGTTTTCTGGAAAGGTCCGAATCGTAACTGTGTATTGTATAATTTGCCTGTACTCTTAAGTAGGATTTAGTTAAATTAAGTGAAAAATAATCTGTTACTAGTTTAGTTTATTTAATGTCATTGTTTATCATAAATTAGTGTATTATTTATGATTAGTAAGTTTAAGATAATTAGTGGTAGATTTAAGTACGATTATTATTTGCAATTTATAGTTTGTAACAAATACTTTTAATTTTAAACGATAGTTTGTTAGTTATTTATTTAAGCCTGATTCCGAAACGGACCTTAGCAGAAAGTATCACAATTTTAAGGAAAATATTAGGTCTTAAAATCAACACAGGATCAGAATATAATTAAAGATCAAACCAAGAGCTTTATTCAAAATAGAAGAAACAAACATAATCAGAAAAAGAAGATTACAGTTGTACGGGCACATATTATACAGAATGGAAAGCACCAGACTAACGAAGCAGATTTTCCACTTACTTAACACTCACAAAAACAAGACAACGTTGCTTAAAGAAATAGACAAAGACCTAGTAAACAACTCTATAGACTCAGAACGTATTAAAGATAGAGAAACTTTCGGGAAAAAATACAGGAATAGAGGTTTCAGGAGAAGAAAAAAACGCACTTGCAAAAGAGGAAGAAAATGGACTAAAGAGGATAAAGAGCACCACTCAAGAAAGATGAAAGAAACATGGGCTAAGAAGTTGATTAAACCTGCCCTCTAAAATGGGCTATTCAAAAAAGATAATAATAATAATAAATAATTACTATTATTGTCCCAATATTATTACATTTTTAATTATTTACATTGGCAAGAAAAAGTCGTGATAGTGTTATACACCTGATTTTTAATAAGGCTGTAATTCAGAAATTATCCCTGTAAGTAATAACTTTTAATGTACACGTTGAGTACCCTACATAGTTTAATTTAGGAAACAAACGGGACTTGAACTTTGACGTAAGTTAAGTAAATAACTAATTAGCTTTATGCTCGTAAAACTTAACTTCAAAATAAAGCTATTGACAAGCAAGTTTCATTTCATTTCTTTAGGCATTCATAAAAAAAGTTTTATATGTTTCGCCTTTATTCTAAAAAAATTTTAGGTCCTCTAAGAAATACTATGTCAGAAACATAATATTTCTTTCATTATAGAAATCTGTCATATTATTTACTGTAATGTCAAATGAGAATTCTCGTTCTTTTAATTAAATTACAGTGCAATCTCAGTAATCCAGGCTTTCAGTTGGTCATGACATTCTAATCACACTAACTGTACAATAATACACTTTAATAACTTAAAACGAGGTTAAAAATCTAAAGTTATTAAAGTGGTGAGATTTATGATTATATAAAGTATTGCCAAAAGATTTACTGAAGTAACAATAATTAATCATGTTATCGGTTAATTTATAGTTTAGTATGATTTTGGATCACTGGAGAATATAAGAAAACCCGAATTTTTGGGACGATAATATCATTGGCGATGTTCGTGTTAACTACTAAATTTTTTTTCTCGTATAGGGTCAATTTTAGACCACGTGAGATAAGTTTAGTCGTTTCACTCTTTCCGCAGCCCACATTATCAGCACTTACTCACTGTAACTTTTCTCCTTACTTCTGTTCACCCGGTGTTCCGATTTTACTCATCATGGAACCCATTAAATTCCGTAATTCGTTGTCTGAATTAGGTTTGACTCTTTGTAAGTGTTGTCGGTTTGTTTCGGTTTCCTCAATATCCTTTCTGACTTCTTTAAGGGGAGCACTATACCTTAAAACTTGAAAAAATAGATTTTTATAATTTTGGCGCCATTTGCTTCTGTATCTTTTTCTGAGCAATTACATATAAAAATTATAACTGTATGATCGAAATTACGGAAGCTATGCAGATTTTTGTTAAGTAATGTTTTGAACAGAATTTTTTTTAATTGAGTTAATCTGTGGAAACAATTAAGAGTTGCAATATTCAAAGAACACAGAAAGCTGAGAAGGCAATGGAAAGTGTGTCAAAAGAAGCAAGACAAGAGAAAAAAAGAGAAAATTATTTGAGGAAAAAGAACAGTCTGGTGAGAATAAATATTATAGTGCAGGCCGATTTTAGGGTATTTAAAACTTTACAGCTCAATTTCCGTAAATTCACTTTTTTCCATAAAGGTACAGTTTTCTCAAAAACAATTTGACTCTTAAGGTTGAAATTTTTTGAGCATGCTTCCCAGTATAATTGTGACATATGGTACTAGAATCATTGCTGTATTATTACTAAGTTTGAAATGAAATAAAATAATTCCACAAAAAATTTTAATTGTTTTTGCCTTTTTCAAAAAAAAGTTCTCGTAATGGTACCGCTAGCTCTGTATTAATAATTCTAGTACCAGAGCTTAAAAAGTGTCATAGAAAAGGCGCAAAAAAATTAAAGCCATAACTCTTAACGATTTCTTAGAAACGTGTACCTAAAAAGAGGTCAGTTTAACATGGGTTAGATAGGAGGTATAGTGCTCCCCTTAAACCATTTATTTGACCCCTAACATCTATATTATTTTACTAGTGTCTTAAACATTTGTTTTGTCAACTGGTTGTCATCCATTCTATATGAACTTTACAAAATTAAAGCTATATCAGAATATACTTGTTGTCACAAAAACAGCTAATTTACTTCCAGTTGGTGTTCGTAGAACTTAAGTCTGCTTTTTCTAATATTCCATGTCCTTTTTACAATTTTTCTTGACCTCGTAACCTATATAGTCTGTTTACTATCTTCGGACCCATAATCTTGTGGAGGATCTATCTCTCAAATTTCTCTGCTTCTCTTAGACCATTAAATTCCCAACCTTCCCAATCATTCTAAGGCACTCATTCACGTACAGACACGTAGGTTTTATCACAGTATAAGCTCCAACTTGTACAAAATTGAAGTTATCAATATCTTCCTGTAGTTGAGGCATTAACCACTCGTTTAACTTGTCCAGATAAATTACTCCGGTTACTGACCCTTCGTGAAAGAAGAACGGCCCGTAAACCTTTTTACGAGATAATGCGCAAAAGACGTCTACTTTAGAGGAATCGCGTGTATGCTGTAAAGTTATATTTGAGTTTTCTGTGCCCCATATTCTAACATTATGTGTATTAACTTTTCCACTAATGTGAAAATTACTTTCATCACTGAAAATTAGGCGATTAAAGAATGCGACGTCATTTTCAACACAATGTTGCATCTCCAGAAAAAAAAAATTACGTACGACTTTATCACTGGTATTTAAACTTTGTACTAACTGCAATTAATAAGCTGTCATTGTTAAACGTTTCCGCAGAATTTTCCACACAGTCGGTTGAGGAATTTGCAATTCTAAACTTGCTGATCTAGTTGATTTTCCTGGACTTCGTACATAAACATCACGAACACTATCAATTTGTTCTTCTGTAACAGAAGGTCTTCCAGTACTCTTCCTTTTACACAGACATCTACTGTTTTCAAAATTTTTATACCAGTCATAGATTGATTGCCTTGTCGGTGGTGGTTTACCGTATCTTGTTCTGAAATGACGTTGCACAACCGTAACCGAGTTTGTTTTGGCTAATTCAAGAACACAATAAGCTTTTTTCACTTGAGTAGCGGCCATTTTGCTAGACTCGTCGTTGTAACAGCAGCCAAGAACAAAATGCTAGCAACAGTTGTAATAAAATAAACCTTAAAAAATTCCCTACAAACCTATACCATTTACTATATTCAAATACACCAGTTTGATGTTTAAGAAGCTGTCAAAAGTGTCTATTTCATTAAAAATCACCCTGTAATGTCCAATCTTGGCTTGGCGTGATTTTCCCTGATGTCCTTGAAGCTATCAACTTTCACAATTTTTCCGTATTGTATCTTCAGGTGACGCGGGACTGTTTTGATGTTTGTTATGTATTTAGTTTTCTTGAAGGAAATCTGTTATCCCGCTAAAATGTATAGGCTAAATAAATAAACTTTTATTATCACGTAAATTAATTTATGGATTAGTTATATTATTATGCCTTGTCATAGACTATATCAGGATTTTTTGATTTCGAGATGTCGATTGACGCGTAAGTGATATACAGGTGAAGGAGCTGAATGATAGAGGAGTAAGCGTTGTTTTCTGCTGGGTTCCGGGTCACGCTGGAATCTCGGGAAATGAGGCTGCTGATCTGGCCGCTAAGGAGGCGGCACGCCAACCGGCCTTCACGCAATATCTGACTGTGTCAGATTTCGTGGGCCTGGTGAAGTGTGTCATCACTGATTCCTGGCAGGTAGAATGGAGTGGCTCTCATGGCAACAAGCTTCGTGAGATAAAGCATGACGTTAAGCCTTGGCCTACGTCGCTGAGGAAGAACAGAAGGGAAGAGGTTGTCATCGCGCGACTTAGAATTGGACACACCAGATTAACGCATGGGTATCTCATGACGTCTGGTGATGCTTCAATGTGTGGCAGATGTGATTATCCTTTGACAATTAAACATGTGTTGGTAGATTGCGTCTGCTACGCAGCTCTACGTCGGCGATTCAAGATACCCTTCCAGTTACGAGATGTACTCGGCGACGATAGCCATGTTTTGGACTCAACGTTAAGATTACTTAGATCCATTAGTGTGTACAACAGTGTCTGATAGGGAAATAGGAATATTAGTTTAATTTTATATGTGTATTTGTGTGTGTTTTTTATTTATTTATTTATTTATTTTATTTTTTTGTGGCCCCTTTACAGCCTTTTGTTTTTACCGTCAGGTCTGTGATATTAGCTTTTAGTTTATATTATTTTTTGTTTGCTGTGATACTAGTTTGTAAGATTTTTATTTGTTAAATTGTAAATATTATTTATTCTGTCTGTGATATTAGGTTTAAGTTTATGTTCGTATGTTAATGTATTTTCTGTGATATTTCTAGTTTGTAAGACGTTTTATTTTTTTTTTTTTTGAAGCAAGTTTTGCAACCTTAGAGTCGCTTCTCGCATCCCTTCCGCCATCGCTCCCTATCTCTCCAGTCTCCCTCTCGTAATCCTCTACCTTCCATCTCCTGTCGAACATTGGTCATCCATATTTTCCTTGGCCTACCTCGCTTCTGATGCTGGTTTGGAGTCCATTCAAAGATTTTCAATGGTATTCTCTCCGTATTCATTCGACGAAGGTGGCCATACCATTTTACCTGATTCCTCCCAATGCGACCTAGTATTGTTTCTTTTGCCTGCATCTGCTCTCTTATTACTTCATTTCTTACTTTATCTAACAATGATAAGCCTGCGCATCTTCTCCAATACATCATTTCTGCAGCAAGCAATTTTGCAGCATGTCTGCGATCCATGACCCACACCTCAGATCCATACGTCAATATTGGTTCTATCATAGCTTGATATATGTTTGTTTTTGTCTTTTTTGTAAGTGTTTTGTTCCACAGAATTGGATGCAGTGCTCTGATAATGTTTTTTCCTTTCCCTATCTTCCTCAAAATATCTTCATTGTCCCTACCATCCTCATTTATTGTAACACCCAAGTAATTATATTGCCTCACCATCTTTATAGCACCAAAATCTGTCTGTATGTCCTGCCCCTTGCCTCCAATATTCAAATAATTTGTTTTATCCATGTTGACCTCAAGTCCCCACTCCTGAAAATCTCCTATCAGTTTGTTCAGCATATATGTCATATCCTGCTGGTCTTCTGCTAATACAACTTGATCATCTGCAAACAATATAGTATATATGGGCCCGTTTCCTGTTTGTATTCCCATAGGGCTACATTTCCTGATCCACTGTCTGAGAGCACTATTTAAGTAAATCTTGAACAGGGTTGGTGATAGACATGAACCTTGTTTAACGCCCTTATTTGGGAATATAGCAGCTGATTCTTGACTTCCAAATCCAATAATTGATTTATTGTTTTTATAAATTTCCTTTATAGCGTTTATGTAGACCGCATTTACACCAGAATCCCTCATAGCAGTCCATAATTTTTTACGCGGTACAGAATCGAATGCTTTTTTCAAGTCTATAAAGGTGGCATGGAGCTCCAAACCTCTTGCTAATCTTTTTTCTATCAACTGCTTCAATGTGAAAATATTGTCTACACAGGACCGTCCTGGTCTAAATCCACTCTGTTCTTCACTTTCTGTTAAATCAAATTCTATACGAGCTTTAAGGACTCTTTCATAAAGTTTACCGATAGATGAAGTTATGCTGATCCCCCTATAATTACCGCAATCCTTTCTATTCCCTTTCTTAAAAATAGAGTGTATATATGCTGTTCTCCATTCTCTAGGAATATCCTCACCCCTTAGGCACTTGTTGAAAATTTTGCACAATATTTTCAGAACTTCTTGTGTGGCGTGCTTTATCAACTCAATAGGCAAATCACCTGGTCCGGAGGCCTTGTTATTCTTCATTCCTTTCAGAGCAGATTCCACTTCTTCCAATGTTATCGGATCCACCCCTCTCACGGCTGTCTCTTTAACATCAACTCCAGTATCGAGGAATTCTTCCCGATTCTCCACCAACAGCATTTCATAATAATCTTTCCATTGATCTACTGTGATGGGGCTAATTCTTTTCCGTTCATTGGAATTCTTTCTCAATACGTTAATCGTTCCCCACGCCTCCCTTGACCTAGATCCACCTACTAGTGAGCTGATTTCTGCACATTTGATGTTCCACAATTCATTTTTCGCGGTTTTTATTTCTTTTTTCACAATATATCTATATCTATTATAATTTCTCAGGTCTTCATCATCCTTTGTGTTCAACCACCTTAGATGTAGTCTTTTTTTCTCTTCAACAACTCCTTTCAGGTCCTCTGTCCACCAAGAATGAGTGTGCCTTGTCTTCTCTTCAAAACCCAGTGCCTCTAGTGCTGCTTCGTGAACTTTCGTCTTCAATGCATCATACATCATCTCTGCAGAACCATTTACTTCTCCACGAAAACTGTGAGCCAAACGAAGTTTATACAGGAAACTGGTGGATTCATTCTTTAAACTATCAATGTTATACTTCCTATGTAATTCTTTATTAGTGTTTTGTTCCTGCGGCCTTCTTCTTGTTGAATACTGAATTTCAAGTTTGGCTTTCACAAGAAAGTGATCTGAACCACACTCCGCTCCTCTCCAAACTTTTACATCATAAGGCTTTATTGCTGAGTTCTGCTTCATTATAACATAGTCGATAATTGACCTTAGCTTTCTTGATTTCTGGGTCCACGTATATTTATGAATATCCTTGTGCTGAAAATATCCATTTAGAATTCTCAGGGAGAACTGCTCACATATCTCTATCCATCTCTTTCCATTATCATTTATTGCATCCTCGCCGTGTTGTCCTATTATTTTATTGTCCAGTGCCTTACCAACTCTTCCATTCAAGTCCCCCAATAGAATTACTTCTTGTCTGCTTTTCGTTTTATTCAACTCTTCCGTTAGTTTATCGAAAAAGGCGTCCTTTGTGTTATCATCTGAATCATCGGTGGGTGCATAGATGCCAAATATTTTTACTTCTCTACCATTCACCTTAATATCAACAGTAATGATCCTTTCATCCACAGGTGTCCAATCAATTATATTTTTCACCATAGTTCTCTTTATTGCAACAGCCACCCCCGCCTTAGCTCTTCTAGATTTGTCCACTCCACTCCAAAACAATATGTAATCTGCTCTGTAAGCGTTTCCTTGTCCTTTCTTTTTCGTTTCACTTAGAACCGCTACATCCATATTGTATGCATGGAGCTCCTTAAACACTTGTTCTTTTTTCGTGTTCAATCCTTGTACATTCCAGCATCCAATATTCTTTAGTTGTTTGTGTTTCCGTTTTATTTTCCGAGAGTTCCAGTCCATCCGAGGCAAAATTTTGGGATTTTTTGCGGTGAGAATTTTTACAGATGACAGGGTGCAGGCCTATCGATCTAACCCTCTACCAGAAGGATCGGTCAATTTTCTTTCAGGGTTTTCTTCCCTCAGCCTTTGATAAACCAATATCACATCTACAAGGCAGCAGCATTTCTTAGACTTTATACTAACCCTAAAATCTGGGCTGCCACTTCCGCCATTCAAGCCGTTTCTGGAGACACTCTCCTTCGCCATGTCTGCCGTTGTGGTCTTCACCCGTATCCCTGGGCAGGGGTCCGTGTTATACCCCACAGAACTGGGTCCCTACCTGAACTTGGCCACCTATTCACTCCGGCCTACTGGAGTGAAAGGTGCCCACCCCCGCGACTTGGACGCGCCAGGTAAGAATTCCTCATGTGGGTATCAGAGAAGGGAGCTCTGATTCCCCATGAGGCGGGTTAATGAGCATGTTTGGTCCATGCCCAAAGGCCCAAAGGTAGAGACGTTTTATATTATAATAAAAAAAATTACTTTCTACACTTGGGCCCTTTACCCCCATGTGTAGAATAACGGGCGTTGATAACCGTCCTGGTTTTTCGCCCAAAAAAAAAAAAAAAACAGGTGAAGTACCTAACGTTTTTAAATTTGGGTATTTTCAAATAAATTATTGATTAGGATAGCATCTCCCGTGAATTAATTAGATTGATATTGATGTTTACGTTCCTATAGTGTAATTCGGAAAATTGGCACATGTTTTCTTAAAGTAAGACTTAAAATAACTGAAGTCTGGAATGAATTCGGTTGCAATTCCTAGTACTTACATATAAACTTTTTCTCTTTTTATTATGGTATAGATTTTCCTAACAAAAGTAATACTATTCTTGAAAGCGAGTTTACTTAGGGAAAAACAATTAACTGCTTTTTATGGTTCTAAGTTTCCAATTCACGGTAAATTGTTTGTTAGATTGAAAACTATTATTTTTCGTTACCCTGACCTAAAATTTAAAAGACCTTGCAGAACAGCAACATTTTTCACAGAGCAATTTATGCGTTTATCCTTATTGTATCTCTTAAACCAAGACTATTCTAAGAAAAATCCCGTTATATCGGTCTTCATGTTACTTTCGTTATATAAAATATTAATAACAATAAAAAAAAAATATTTTGGTAAAATAAATGTTTTAACCAAATCGCTACTCAAAAATGTTATTATGTGTGTTTTTAGCGATTGGTCTTTGTGGGTTGTGGGTTGTGTGTGTGTGTGTGTGTGTGTGTGTGCGCGCGCGCGCGTGTGTGTGAGTGAACAAAATATTACAAGAACAAAAAATTGTACGGAGTTGAAACTTGAAGCTTCAGTTAGGTACTACTAGAGAATCCGACACAAAGATTTTCATTAAAATCGGTGTATCGGAAGTTGTAGTTTATTCGTGTGATTTTTCACTTTTTTGCAATTTTCTCAAAAACGGTTGCTACGATTTTTTTTCAAATCGTCTCATTTACTACATGTTTTGTGTTCTATTTGATAAGTAGGTGCCAAGTCCGCTGACATTTTTGGGGAGATATGCTCTCGTAGAAAAAAATGATTTTTTTAAATCAGCTTGTTTTCAATTTACCAGGACCTAACTTTGGTTTTAACTTCCAGTATTACTCTCATAAATTCTCTACAACTTATTTTAATAACTTCCGCGCGATCATTGCAAGTTGATTTCATAATCCAATTGCTTCGTACAGAATTCCTACGTATTAAAATAGACAATTTTAAAATTCAATTTATATTTATTTTTGAGAAGTTTTCCAAGGTAAGTACAAAAATATTACGCTATAAGTTCTTATACGAATATTGAACTATATTAACGATTAAAACGCAATAATGTATTAGGTAATTCAATAAAATAACAATAGATTAAAGAACTTTCATTAGAAAAGTTTCATACAGTTAGTTATCTAGGAAACCGGTGGAAGCAGTAAAGTATGTCAGCTAAAACCAGTAACTACAATGTCAACGATTAGTCGCTTATCACACTGCATTGCCAATTTTCTTTTGTTTTTATCAACATGGACTTATTAAAATTTAAACTGAAATTTTTAGAGAAAATTGATGAAATATACAATAATTTAAATTTAAATTGAAGTTTTCATAGAAAATTGATGAAAAGATAACTAACCAATTTTGTTTTGCATTTGAGAATCATTTTATTTTTACATAACATGATAACACTATTATTTCATATAATAATTTTTGCTGTTCTTAAGATGTTTATATTTTATATTTTCCGCATCGCGTCCGGTCCCAGTTAGTCAGAATAAACGAGGTAGTACAATAATTAAATTTATCGTAGTAAAGTCATTATAATCCATAGAGAAAGTAGAATATTTATGATATAATTAATTTTCAGTAATTATCAGTAATGAAATTATATAAAATATTAACGTGGAACTGTAGAGATAATAAAATCTTTCCGGCAATGAATTTTTAATTAAATTTTCTAGCAAAATAATATTGAAAAACAAACAATCCACCTGTAATTTTTAAAATAACGTAGGTTTGGTCGAGCGTTACAGTGGTGAAAATTAATTATTATGTACTGAAAAAGAACTTTTTTTTATTTGCATTGTGATGAACGTAATTATATTTTTATGCGTGCTCTATCATATTTTTGAGTCATATATTAAATGAATATGAGTGATTATTGTTGTGAAAACAGTGGAAACTGTTTTAGATTAAAGGAATTAAAAGTCGAGCCACGTTTTCCCTCATATTAATTATTAATGACAATTAATCCAATATTAGCCGCAGTAATCGTACTTGTTATTTTCAATCTGGTTTTAATTTTCAGTTTGACATTGTTAATTACATTTGATTAATGATATATCTATTTAATTAATAATGACGTCAATAAAATACATCGCGTGTTGAATATTTTTAATCATTTAAAAAATGTATTCTAATAGATAATGGTCACAGGCGCGTCAATTAGTTTATGGTATTACTTTCTCTTGCCTATATGAATATACAGGAAGAAAAGTACTTATTATTTTCATGTCAATTTTTCAAAATCGGGTTTTCACTGGATATACACGTTTTCAGACGCCCTGAACCCAAAAAAAATATGTTTTTAGTGGTTCGTGTGTGTGTGTGTGTGTGTGTGAACAAAATATCTCAAGAACGGAACAATGTACGTAGCTGAAACTTAGAACTTACTACTAGAACTGAAGTAAGTTACTACTAGAGGACTCAAAACGAACATTTTCATCAAAATCTGTTAACCGGAAGTAGTAGTTTATTCATGTAATTTTTCCTTTTTTATAATTTTCTCAAAAACGGCTTGTAAGATTTTTTTTAAATCTCACATTTACTACATTTTTTGTGTTCTATATGATAGGGTAGGAGTCAAGTCTGCCAAAATTCTTCGGGTGGCTGTGCTTTTGTGAAAAAATGTTTTTTTTAAGATAGCGGTCTTAATATGCATTTTAAGGCAAAAGTAAATGTAATCAAATTTGTAAAAAATTTAAAAACCTTCAGCTTTTATTCGAAGATTCCCTTGCTTAATGAAGCAAGGGGAATGTTGCTGGGTTTAGCGGTAATTTGTGATTTTCTGGTTTTTTCATAAAAATCTGTAAGAAAAAGGATTTTCTTCATTTCGGTCTTGGTATGCATTTAAAGACAAAAGTGTATATAATCATATTTATAGAAAGTTAAAAGACCTACAACTTTTATTTTAAGTATTTTTGTCTACAGGACCTCGTTTAGTGTCAAAGAATGGTTAGGTTTTTTGTTCATTTCTAATGTTTTAACACGAATGTTAGTTATATTGTTCATTATTTTCATTGACAAGAGGAAGTTGTGTGTTTCACACCAGTTATTTTACGTTAGTGATTATTTTGTGTCAGAAATAGGCCTACTATACATTCCCGATAATCCGAATGATGGAATTGGATTGTCGCACCATCATTTACCCTCGATCAGTCCTCATCAAGAAAATTTGATCAAGGTCTATTTAAAATTTTTTTGAGACTGCCACGATCCGGCCAACTGTTTACTTAGGCCTACCTTACTGACTGTAAAAATTTAGATTTGGCAATCATGCTAAATGTTATTAATAAATTGTTGATTTCGAAATGATTTTAGCAATAAAATTTAACAATCGTTTCAAACTACTGTACGCCCATATCTAAAAGTTGTAATTTTTTTGTGTTTTGTAACGTGGCGCTATCAAGAGTTGTTTTCAGCCCGAGCCTGCTCATAAACTTTTCCGACAATCAAACCTTTTAAGAGAAACTTTTGTATAGTTCGTGGTGGCATCACCAGTTGCTCTCTGAATGCATAATGCCTAAACACAAAAAATTCCACTTATTATGCGGAAATGAGATCTGCATACGAAAATATATTCTCTAGAGCTCACGGTCCGTACACGGACCACATTCTGCCAGTTGGGGATCACTGCCCTAGATGAACCCAGGTATTATTTATTGTACAGGGTCAATGAATAGCAAAACTTTACAAACACTCCGAAAAACGTACGCACAACAACTACAATATAAAAATTATTGTTTTTACAAGTCAAAGAATTGTAAAAAACATTATTGTGACAAAAATGCAACGTAAGCCGCTTTTGTGTGAGATTTTGACAAGTGTGATTTTTTTGACTACGGGGTGACAGGGTGACTGACTAGGTCATCATTTGCAAGTTGACTTTATAATGTAGGATAGAAAGTGTTACCGTATTTCTTTTGGGTCTGTAATTTTTTATGTGTCTGTTATTGATTTTTGGATCTTGTCATCTATTTTCGTATTTTTACTTTCTCTTGCCTATATGAATATAGAAAGGAAAGTATTGTCTTCATGTTGGTTTTTCGAAATCGAGTTGTCACCGGATCTACACGTTTTTAGACCCCCTTAACCCAAAAAACATGTTTTCAGCTATTGGTCTGTGTGTGTGCATACAGAATATCTCAAGAACGGAACATCGTACGAGCTTGAAACTTGAAACTTAAGTTACATACCACTACCGGACCCGACACGAACATGTTCATCAAAATTGGTCAACCGAAAGTAGTAGTTTATTCGTGTCATTTTTCACTTTTTTGCGATTTTCTCAAAAAACTTGTCCTACGATATTTTTAAAAATCGCCTCGTTTACTAAATTTTTTATGCTCTACAACATAGGGTAGGCCTCATGTTTACTGAAATTCTTGGTGAGGCTGTTTTCCCGTAAAGAAATCGTTTTTCTAATATTACGGCTTTAATATGCTTTTTAGCGCAAAATTTAATAATATAAGTTACAGAGAATAAAATCCTACATCTTTTACATGAAACTTTTTTTTATAACGCTTAGTTTAGCGGTAATTTAGCGATTTTCTGTTTTTTCCTCACGAAAACGTGTGAAAATTCGATATTATAAAGATTTCGGCTATAGTATGCATTTTACAACAAAAGTGTATGAAATAAATTTATAGAAAATTAAAAGATCTACAACTTTTATTTTGCAAATGTTTCTCTAGAGAGCCTAGTTTAGCGTGAAAGAGTGATTTTTCGTATTTTTAAGCCAAACTGAGGTTGATTTTCACTTTGCGTTTATCACTCATGATTAAAATTAGGTTATGTATTTTGAGGTTAGTTTTTTGTTTATTTCTAATGTTTTATTACTAATGTTAGGTTTATTGTTAATTATTTGCTTTAGCAAGAGAAAGTTGTGTGAGAGTTTCACACCAGATTTTTTAGAACAATTTTTGTGTTTGTTTATCTTAAAACTTCTAAGACCAGTTAGAAATTATAAAAGACCGCCAACTCTCCATAAAGTAGTAGTGCGTGAGAAATTGTAAATGAATGTTAGTTGAACCGTTTGTAGTAGTGTGTACGTAAGCAGTCGGTGAAGCGAATAAATTTTGTCCTGGACATTGTCAAGCAAAGTAGTTTGTCACGCATATTACATCAAAAAAATCTGGTGTGAAACACTTACACAACTTTCTCTTGCCAATGAAAAAAATTAACAATAAACCTAACATTAGTAATAAAACATTAGAAATAAACAAAAAACTAACCTCAATAAACATAACCTAATTTTAATCATGAGTGAAAGACGCAAAATGAAAATCAACCTTAGTTTGGCTTCAAAATACGGAAAATCACTCTTCAACGCTAAACTTGGCTAAGTAGAGAAACATGCTTTTTATAAAAGTTGTAGATCTTTAAATTTCCTATAAATTTGATTATATACACTTTTGTCGTAAAAAGCATACCAAGACCGAAATCTTAAAAAAATATATTTTTCACACGTTTTCGTGAGAAAAAACAGAAAATTGCTAATTACCGCTAAACTAAGCGTTATACAAAAAATGTGTGAAATAAAAGTTGTAGAATTTATAATTCTCTACAACTTTTATTATATACGTAATCCCTTGGTATCCGCGGGTTTAGTATCCGCGGGTTTCGGTTATCTGCGGACTTTGTCCGTGGGCCAAAACCTTAAAATACGTACGTTTTCTCACCTTGTGTACACGGGACTTGGTTGGGAAGTCATACAATTCTGAAAACATGTGTTTGAATAAATATTTTGGCATCCGTATCATGTTCAGTCACACACTAGTATGGCGACGGCCGCCATGAGCCAAGCTAGATTTCCACGTACTGTACGTAGGGAGCCAGTAACGGGTACCGGGCCCCGCCAGTAACACTCCACCCTCACCGCCAAACGTACGCCCAGGCACCATACTGTAATTTCTCCATACTTTTTCCTACATGTGTCAGTGTAACTTTTCGTACGTACGTACAATTCTTTGTGTGTTCGACGATCCTGAAACGTAGCCAAGCATTTCTTCACAAACCTTTAACGAGATCCTCAGCATGGCAACGCATTGGCTGATCACGTGTTGGAGACGGATCCAGTCATTGATCCGTCTCCTAATTCTCTTAATTCAAAAGAGGACTCAGGAGCTGATGATACCATTCGAAGAAGTCCACAAAAAAGTTTGAAAAGAAGAAGAAGCAAAGAGCCATAACTAACTATTTTAAAGCAACTTAAAATTTTTATGTGTACATTACTGTATTTATTAAATATTCATAGACAATACACTTAAAACGACTACAGGACTTTACCTTTAGAACCTAACCCCCATCTTTTCGTTCATATGAGGTATTATTTTCCGCGGTTTCAATAACCACGGTAACCCTCCGGAACGTAACCCCCGCGGATAACGAGGGATTACCGTACATTTTTGCTTAAAAATGCATATTAAAGGCGCAATCTTAAAAAAAAAAAATTTTTACGTGAAAAAACTTCACCAAGAATTTCAGCAAACATGACGCCTACCCTACCTTGTAGAGCATAAAAAATTTAATAAATGAGGCGATTTTAAAAAAAATCGTAGAACCCGTTTTAGAGAAAATCGCAAAAAGTGATAAATTACACGAATAAACTACTAGTTCCGGTTGACCGATTTTGATGAAAATGTTCGTGTCGGGTCCGGTAATGGTGTCTAATTTAAGTTTCAAGTTCGTACGATGTTCCGTTCTTGAGATATTCTGTATACACACACACACATACACAAACAGACATACACACAGACACAAACACAGACCAATCGCTAAAAACATGTTTTTTTGGGTTCAGGGGGTCTGAAACGTGTAGTTTCGGTGAAAACTCGACTTCAAAAAATCGACATGAAAACAATACTTTCCTTCCTATAATATTCATACAGGCAAGAGAAAGTAAAAATACTGGTCTGATTTCTTCATAAAGTTTGATATAGCCTATTTGTAACATAAATAATTAGTAAAGTACTTAACTTTTCTCATTGAGATGAAAAAATATTAAACATGAATATTTTAAAATCGTGGGTTCAAAGAACTATGAGAAGTGATGGAAAAGAAAAGTAATGAAAAAAATCCATTGAAAGAAAAATGAAATGAACAAAAATAATGATAAACGATATAATATTTCATGATATTTAATTACATATTTGTTTAAATTTAATACAAGGTGATTCACGAAGATATGCAGAAACTTTGGGAGCCCATTGTACAGGTAAAAATAAGAAATAGTTTATATAAACATGGGTCCAGAAATGCTTCGTTACCGAGTTACGGCTAGCGAAAGATTTCGCCCAGATTTCAGCTCTCCAGGTAAATCCAGGTCTTCCTGAAATTCTGGTAAGGTAGATTAAGGGGCGAATTCAATCGTTTCTTTTGGTTTTTTACCTAATAAATTGTATAAAACAGGTCCCAAAACTGTAAGTTAAATAGCTTTTGAGAAAACCAGTGACAAATGCAAAAAATGGAGTGAAAAAAACACATTTTTTCATCTTAGTTTTTCCGGTTAATTTTACTTTGTACTCTTATGAATAAAAATTCATTTAATCAAACATCTATTCGCTTTCAGTGTACTTAATTTACACCGGTTTATTCAGAATAAAATTTTCTACATGCTTTTATTCAAAAATTTTAGCTGTTTCTTGGTGAAATTAGAAAGTTATTCTTGCCCAAAGATGAAAAAATGTTTTTTCCACTCCATTTTTTGCATTTGACACTGGGTTTTCTTAAAAACTATTGAACTTACTGTTCTGGGACCTGTTTTATTCAATTTATCAGATCAAAACCCATAAGAAATGATTGAATTTGCCCCTTAATCTACCTTACCAGAATTCCAGGAAGACCTCATTTCACCTGGTGAGCTGAAATCCGGGCGAAACTTTTGCTAGCCGTAACTTGGAAACGAAGCATTTCTGGACCCATGTTTATATATAAACTTTTTTCATTATTTTTACATGTACAATGAGCTCCCAAAGTTTCTGCATATCTTCGTGAATCACCCTGTATACAAAAAATATATTTACAATAAAATAAAAAAATAAATTAAATTTATATAATTTTTGCTTAAAAACCTGATTAAAATAGATGATATCCTTTGTGAAAAACGTAAATATTGTTGTGAAAATAAACGTGTTAAAAATTACCGAACTGTCGCGACTGATCTTGATCTGAATCAACTCAAATGAATTTGCTACTGAAACTGATCTGATACTCTTACTCTTCAATCCAACTGATCTGTATTTAAAAAATCTGGTGTGAAACACTCACACAACTTTCTCTTGCCAATGCAAATAATTAATAATAAACCTAACATTATTAATAAAATATTAGAAATAAACAAAACACTAACCTCAAAAATATAACCTTATTTTAATCATGAGTGAATGACGCAAAATGAAAATCGTATTCAGTTGGCTTAAAAAAACGGAAAATCACACTTTCACGCTAAACTAAGCTCTGTAGAGAAAAATTATCTTCATAAAAGTTGTAGATATTTTCATTTCCTATAAATTTTATCATTAACACTTTTGTCGTAAAATGCGTACTAAAGCCGAAATCTTAAAAAATCAATTTTTCACACGTTTTCGTGAGAAAAAAACAGAAAATCGCCAATTACCGCTAAACTAAGCTTTATACAAAAAAATGTGTGAAATAAAGGTTGTAGAATTTTAAATTTTCTACATTTTTATTATATAAATTTTTGCGCTATAATACATATTAAAGTCGTAATCTTTATCAGCAAACATAGCGCCTACTCTATCTTGTAGAGAATAAAAAATTTAGTAAATGAGGCGATTTTTAAAAAAATCGTAGGACCAGTTTTTGAGAAAATCACAAAAAAGTTAAAAATTATACGAATAAACTACTACTTCCGGTTGCCCGATTTTGATAAAAATGTTCGTGTCGGGTCCGGTAGTAGTATGTAACTTAAGTTTCAAGTTCGTACGATGTTCCGTTCTTGAGATATTTTGTACACACACACACACACACACAGACCAATCGCTAAAAACATGTTTTTTGGGTTCAGGGGGTCTGAAAACGTATAGATCCGGTGAAAACTCGATTTCGAAAACAATACTTTCCTTCCTATATATTCATATAGGCAAGAGAAAGTAATAATAGGTAATATACGTCCCTCTGTCGCTGATTTAGACCAATAGTAAATATTGATTTTTGCAATTCACCAGGGTATGAGTCTTTGTACTTATTCTTTGCATGGCACGTGTAAGAATAAGTTACAAATTTCGGACGTTGTTAGTCGGCTAAGTTTAACAGTTTTTGAGTCAATAATAAGAATTATTATAAGTATAAAGAAAGTCTTTTTTTTATATATTATACCTAGATCCCGAACGGACCTACGTTTAGGTGTTACAATATATTTCGATGTAAATGTTGCTGAAAGTATTTTATTACTGAAATGTTAAAGATCTCTTACTTGAAAAATGGATCTGTCTGTCAGATGCATTGCAAGGCGCTGAACACGTCGACTCCCAGCAGATTTCCAGACTCGCTTTGATAAATGGTATTCAGATTTTATATATTGTAACAAGATCGAAGAAAAGACGGTTCGCGAAGGTTCCAGAATTTCATTCATAAAAATAGTAAGAAAGGAATAATAGAACAAAAAATCAGGTGTGAAACCCTTACACAACTTCCTCTTGCCAGTGTAAATAATTAACAATAAACCTAACATTAGTAATAAAACATTAGAAATAAACAAAAAACTAACCTCAATAAACGTAACCTAATTTTAATCATGAGTGAAAGACGCAAAATGAAAATCAACCTCAGTTGGGCTTAGAAATACGGAAAATCACTCTTGCTCTCTAAACTAGGCTCTGTAGAGAAACATGCTTTAAATAAAAGTTGTAGATCTATAAATTTAATTATATACACTTTTGTCGTAAAATGCATACTAAGGCCGAAATCTTAAAAAACCCAATTTTTCACACATTTTCATGAGAAAAAAAAACAGAAAATCGCAAATTACCGCTAAACAAAGCGTTATACAAAAAATTGTTTGAAATAAAAGTTGTAGGATTTTAAATTTTCTACAATTTTTATTATATATATAAAGTTTTGCGCTAATATGCATATTAAAGCCGTAATCTTAAAAAAAACAACGTTTTTACGAGAAAACACCCTCACCAAGAATTTCAGCACACATGACGCCTACCCTATCTTGTAGAGAATAAAAAATTTAGTAAACTAGGTGATTTAAAAAAAAATCGTAGGACCAGTTTTTGAGAAAATCACAAAAAAGTGAAAAATTACTCGAATAAACTACTACTTCCGGTTGACCTATTTTGATGAAAATGTTCGTGTTCGGTTCGGTAGTGGTATGTAACTTAAGTTTCAAGTTTCAAGTTCGTACGATGTTCCGTTCTTGAGATATTCTGTTCACACACACACACACACACACACACACACACACACACACACACGCACGCACGCGCGCGCGCGCGCGCGCGTACACACACACACAGACCAATCACTAAAAACATGTTTTTTGGGTTCAGGGGGTCTGAAAACGTGTAGATCCGGTGAAAACTCGATTTCGAAAAATCGACATGAAAACAATACTTTCCTTCCTATATATTCATATAGGCAAGAGAAAGTAAAAAGTAAAATACATAATAGAGTGAATAGATTGAGGACAATAAGGGCAATAAAGTTATGTCTATTCAAAAAAAATTGTAATAACTATTGTATTGGATAAAAGGTCGGGGACCCGTAACAACTTTTATTCTATTAAGACCTATTGTTGATTTGTTTACAACAGATTTTTCTAGCACTCATTAATAAAGAGTTATTTTTTGTATTTTATGATTTCTCTACTTTGTTCTGGAATGATCTTTTATAAATAGGTATATTAAGAGACCCCGAGCGCGGTCCAGTGAGTAGTATTCGTGTGATCTTTGCCGAGTGATTATCGAGGTGCGTATACAGGTTACGTATCCAGGCAACGATTGTTATACCGTCTTTGTGAGTGTATGGTATTGTGTAAAGGTAAAATGCAGTTTTTGTGAATTCAGTTTCTGTGTTTTGTATGTTTGTGTAATCTATAAAAGTGATTGTAAGTTATTTATTGTTTATTATCTATTTTAAGTGAATTATTGAATCATTAATTGTATTATTTAATTATAATTAGTTAAACCATTTATTTTATAATCTTTTAGTCTAATAAATATTTGTAGTTTGTAACCTTTAGTTTATTAATTATTTAATAACCTAGATCCCGAAACGGACCTTAGCAATAAGTGTCACAATATTATATATAATTTTGGAAATTTTTATCTATACATAGAAAATAATTCTTGATGATATATTGAATATATCGTCCATCCAATGGAAAACTCGCGAATGTGCAAATTCTTAGTTTTACAGGAGAGCGAAAACCAAATTCAACGCTTTCTTCTTTAACACACTTCCGCGTATTTTCGTAACTTTACAAAGGCTGTATCTCCCTAACCGAACAAGATACTTATTCGCAAATTTACTACAACATGCGTTGGGTTGTATACATCAGCATGTACTAACAAACTCATATTCGCAAAATTTGCACATTCGCGAGTTTACCATTGGAGGGACGATATGTGGTTGATGGACAGTTTTCTTAGAATCCAATCTATTTATCTGTTATCTATTAACAAGAAAGTTCTCTCTAAAACAAACAAAACAGAGGACATGTAGAAAATTCGGATGAAATCAACCAGCAATATGATGTTCCAAATATTCCGTTACACAACTACCAGTTAATTCAATTAATTATTGAACGTGAAATCTGTACGGTAAGACAAAGTTTAGAGTAACTTGTATAAAACTAATGAACATGCTGGTTGCATTTAAGTTTGCCGAGATGAACTGCTGCAGTAGAAGTTGAGCACAAACAACTAAAGACACGGGTGAATAGGTGAACAGGTTAGTGAATCGCATCACCCTTAACAAATTTAAATTCTGTAATCAATTTGTTAAAGTTTCGTTTCATTTAAATTGTTTTCACTGCTTTACTTTAACTTAAATCTTCATCACTAAGTTTTTATGTTTCTTTTATTGAAAATTTAATTGGTTATTTTATAAATTTAATTTAAAATTACGTTATTTCTTTCAACCTTCCTAAGAACAACAAATAACATAGACTTGCTTATGGTTTAAGAAACTATGTAATAATTTGTATTCGTTATTAATAATTTAAGGGCAGTAAACTCTTAATGTAAACTTACTTCACAATGTTATCCCAAATATCCTTTTAAGTACATTTTTCATGAAATGTTTCTTGAATCAGTTTCCTATTCAAGCCGAGAATGTATAAGAGATTTCATAAGGAACTTCAGGTATTTTTTCTAATATACTTGTAAGTTAGTAGTAAACTGCTCATTACCGCAGACTTATTGCAAGCCTCAGAGAAGTACAAAATATAAAATAATTTTATAGTTTTTACCGATTAAAAACTAAATGAGTGCTTTCTGTTAAGGTGGAAGTCAGTGTTTTTAGATAAATAAAATTAAGTGATCCAGTTATGGATTAGGCGTCAACAACCGGTGGATTTGTGTCTGTCTTGGCTGAGCAACCACATAATGACTACCTTTTTAAACTTTATGATCCTCGGTATAATCCTAAAATTGGTAGTCATAAGATTTGATAGTTTAGGAGCTAAATAACTGGATTTCCTTTGCTATAATTTTGTGGTGACTCTGTGGAGTAAAACCAATATTGTATGTTTTAGGTATGCGATGATGAGTTTTTGAAGGGGAAAGTTTTTAAATGCTTCAATAAGAACTTATCGTGCATAAAGCACATTCTATATCCAGTACTTTAAATTCCATAAACAGTTCATTAAATGCATAACAATTCATTATATAGAAAGCTTTGATGTTTTATCATTTTCAAAATTGTTCATTCATTATTAATTTTAATTTCTGTTTAAGTAATCATCCAGTAAATTATTGGTGAAAATCAAACAGCAGTACAAGTGATTTGAACTGCGTCGATTAACACAACACACTGCATTTAAATTTTATGGCGGATTATAATCTTGTAACTACCACTCAATAATTGGCCTACTATTGGTTTCATAATCAGAGACACCCGAGTTTGAACCATTGCATCTCCAAAACTATGAGTCCAATTTCAACATACTTTACATAAAAATTTAGCTCATTTTATTCTACGTTGACCTATAATAATTCTATATTTTTAATGTTGTTTCAAAATTGCCGTATTGAGGTTGGAAGACAAAAAGACTCGGTTTTTTGCTACTGCAACAAATTTCATGCGTTTAGAGGCGTATAACTCAATAACTGTTTGACCGAAAAGTTTGACATTTTAACACAATATAATGCATTATATTTTTACGCCGTGTACAAAATTTCAAATCCGTACGTTATTTAAATGTTGATTTATTAACCATATTCTGAAACCTTTCTATCTCGGTAACCACTAGATCGTTCGGCACGGAGAAACTATAGTTTTATTCAGCGTAAAAAACGTAGTACAGATATGGTAATATCATGAAAATATTGATCGGCCAATGTTGTAATAGAATTTTTAAAAGTTAAAAAAATTGACTGCGTAATGAGGGGGTTGGGCGCTACTACCCATGTTGCCTGAATCTGGCTGTCTACCTGAATTGATAATGTCAATTCAAGTAGACAGTTCGACAGGATGTCACGTACGCAAACTGGCAACATGGATAGTACCGCCCGCTCCCAAATTACCCAGTCTATTTTTCAAAATTCTAAAAATTCTACCGCCACATTGGCCAACCAATATTTCATGATATTAACATATTTGTACTAAGGTTTTTGCGCTGAATAAAACCATAGTTTGCCCGTGCCGAGCGATCGAGCGGTTATCGAGATAGCAAGAGTAATATAAAATAAATTTATATTTTGTGTTAAAATTTCAAACTTTTCGATCAAATAATTATCGAGTTACACGCTTCTGAACGCATGAAATTTGTTTCGGTAGCAAAATACTGGGTCTTTTTGTTTTCCAACCTCGATATTGCAATTTTTAAACAACATTAAAAATATAGGTTTATTATAGGTCAACGTAGAATAAAACGATCTAAATTTTGATGTAATGTATATAGAAATCTGACTCATAGTTTTGGAGTTGCAAGGGTTCAAACTCAGGTATCTATGATTATGAAACCGATAGCAAATGATTCTATGTAACTAATTACTAGGTTTCGCTCGTTTCTCTCGACATTGTTTTATGTGAATTCACTAATCTCTTTGACTAATTATTCTGGTATCATAACAAAAGATGATTGGTTGAAACCTTTTAACCGTAAGGAAATCTCGTCTAGACTCCCCAGTTTATGGTTTATGTTGTCTTGTTCGTTTACAAATGGAAACTTGCAACTAGAGACAGCTTGTCTATATGTATCTATTTATATCTTTGTGGTGTTCACATACAAGTACAAAAGGAACAAAGGAACAGCATTAATAAACAAGCAGCTGGTTTAGTTAAGCATATTACATAAGGGTATATTTTAAGCCCATTACAGTTCAATAAGTCTTAGTGTGATTAGTCATTCTTCATTAGTAACTTTTAATTCACTTTTGAGTTCACTTCATTCACGTTTTTGCGGTTTTCTCAAAAATGGGTTCTAAATTATGTTTTTTAATCACCTCAGTAGCTATATGTTTTTATACTCTACAAGACATGCTTTCAAAAATAGGGGAAGAGTTTTAAAAAACCGAGAAAATCTAGTATACTAATATATATTTGCGAGACTCCCGAGAGTAAAAACATTTGAATACATACATGTGCACTGTGCGTATGTGTATATGGAATTTACTGTTTATATTTTTTTACTGAGTATTTGTTAATTTTTCCATATAGATACACATAGTTACATATAGTTACACACGTACAGAGTGTATATGTGTGTATTTTACGTACTGTTTGTATTAACCACAGGCTCGCAGACAATATTCGTGCCTTAAATTTTCCCTGAATTTATATTCGGATAGATGTCGTAGTTATTATTTTTTTAATATTAAATCTATTCTTAAGTCTTTTTGACTTGCAAACTTATCGGTTATGACCTCATAAAATGGTTGTCTTTTTATATTGTCCATAAATAATTCTTTTTGAATTGAAATATAGGTTGTAGTATTATCTTGAATAGGTTTTTATTAATTTAAGATATCAAAAGCTTCTTTCAACGGTAACACGTCTTGTAGATGGAATCGTTAAAACAAGCGAAAATAATTTGAAGCCTTCGGTAAAATTGTCCTTATTTTCATGAAGTTCTTGAAAAACCTCTAACGTAGTTTTAGTTCGGTAATGATCATCGGCATAAATCAGCCTTAGTTCGTTACAAAGGAACTATATTTTTATCGCAATTCGAAAAGGCAAAAAATAATTCTAATCTTTTCTATGAATATTAATAATAATAAAAATGTTTTAATAATAGAAATTTGCCCATAACAGGCAGGTGCAGTGTTAAATTATGTGCACTCGATCTGCTAGTTCCAGGTCTACAAAAAATAGTTCTGTTTCTTATCACATGGCCAGCCAATTATGTGACTGAAACATTTAAAAACAGAAGAGGTAGCGATGTAAAAGACACTAGTCAGAGTCATCTCTTCTAAGAGTAATGAATTTCATTATACAGCCAGACCCTGTGGTCAATGAAGTGAAGGTGTCATTTCCGGGGTGGAACGTAGCTGCTTTTCGGAGGGCCCGGCATGCTGATAAGCATAATACTTTTCTACTCAGTGAGGAAGGCATGGTAAACTACCTCACTTCTCGTTTTACTTAGTAAAGCCTCTAAAGGTTCAAACCAGCCTTTTAGCTGATGACCTTAATAACAATACAAATGTTATTTTAAAATAAAATAGTTTCAGCTTGGTACTAATTTTACCTTTTATGAATAAATTTGCCCATAACAGACAGGTGGAGTGTCAAATTATTTACGCTCAATCGTTTCATTGCAGGGCTAAAATAAATAGTTCTGTTTCTTATCACATGGTCAGCCAATTAAATGACTGAATCATTTAAGAACAGAAGAGGTAGAGGTGTATAAGACACTAATCAGAGTTATCTCCTCTGAAAGTAATGAATTTCACTATGCAGCCAGACCCTGTGGTGAATGAAGTGAAGGTGTCATTTGCAGAGTGGAAAATATGTGCTTTTCAGAGGGCCCGGCATGCTGATAAGCGTACTTTTCCACTCAGTGAGGAAGGCAATGGTAAACCACCTCACTCCTCGTTTTACTTAGTAAAATCTCTACAGGTTCAAACCAGCCTTTCGGCTGTTGACCTAAACAACATGAATAAATATTAATCTGGTACATAAAATCCATACGCGTGAACGGCTGCGTTGTTTTATAAAGTGACCGATCCTGGGTTAAATTAAATGATACAAGGGTTGTTTTTTCAACCTCCGATAGGCTATAAAATAAAAGACAAGTGAAAATAGAAAAAATGTTTATTACTAAAAGTTACTTACACGTATGACTACTTTTCAACATTATTACGTTGACGATTAAAGCATTTTTGTCGTACCTGTGGACGAGCTTTCTAATATTTTCTTCATAAAAGTTTTCCGCCAATGAATTTAAATGAGCCTTGACATTGTTTGGATATTTTCATTGGTATAGCTTTCCTCGTAATCACTTCTTCTAGTTCAGGAAAATGATGGATGTCTTTCGGTGCTAGGTTGGGACTGTATGGTGTGTAATCGAAAATGACCCGTTAATATTGCTTAAGAAATCGTTGGGTTGCACCAGTACTGTGAGGACGGGCGTTTTTATAAATCAGAACAACCACAGAAGTCAGCACACCTCTTCTTTTGTTTTGAATGGCTCTCCGCAAACTTTGTGAAGTTTTACAATACATAACTGAATCGTTAATTGCAAAAAGGGAACATGTCACAAAAATGATTTTTTTTAGGAGATGCAAAAAACTGTTTAAATTTTTACCCAGAATAAGTACAACTCCCAAAAAAATTTAAAGGGTATTAACCATCGAAATACATGATTTGGCTATAAAAACTTGTGAAAATATATTTTTGTTTTTTCTAAAAAAAATTTTTATTTTGTTGGACATGTTCCCTTTTTGCAATTAAAGGCAAAAACATTACCTTTTTCAGTGTTTTAAAGAAGTTTTTAGGTTTTAATGAAGCAATTTTGTTAATACTAGTAAGGAAATTACTAGTAAGGAATCAATTTATTTAAGTTTTAAAAAATATTATGAATACAAAAAAAATATTTTTTGTCAAATTGCGATGAATATTGTACTCATATCAAACAAATTTGTTACAAAAAGAAATTATACATACAAAAATATAATAGAAATTACTTAAGAACAAAAATACAAATTTCATTGATATAAAAAAAAAATAGCAATGTACTGCTACATTACTGCACATTCTTGTTTTGAAGCTTTGTTCTGTCTTCCCTTTCTGTCGCGGTTTCTATTGGCCAGTTGGTATAAATTTTATCCCAAAATGATGAATGAGAGGATGGAATGTACGCCTTTAAGTTTTTTAAATCATTCATTTTGTTAACCAGGATAGGGATTTTGTTGGAGTAAGCTTTGTTGTTTGGTAAAACTGCAGTTTCAGACATTTTAATTTTTCTTAGTCGAAATGTATGAGTTTGAAGTCTTTCAATGAAAGGTTTTACTGTTACATCCACAGAGCTCTCTTGATTAAATTCAAAATAATGATACTGTGAGATTAAAAATTTTACTTTTTCATTATTAGTACCCCTTTTTTGTAAGAATCAATGCTAAGGGTAATTTTTTATAATAAACAGGATACCTTTTCAAAAAATGTACAACAAATTCTGATTGACATTCAGCTATTAAATTAGCTATTAAATCGATTCACTACATTTTAATAAAGTATACAACACACTGAACAGATTTTAATAATAAAGTAGACAGGTTATGATGTTCAATCAAAAATGTGATCAGCTGATGCCATGATCAGCTGGTTAAAAGCAAAAAGGAAACATGTCCATGGACATGTTTCCTTTTTGCAATTAATGAGAAATTCAATGACTGATTCTAACCTTAATTTAACTGGACATGTTACCTTAGTACACCAAAACATGGGTTTACATATATACTATCTGAAAAGTACATTAACTCAATTTTTAAAAAATGTGGACATGTTCCCTTTTTGCAATTAACGATTCACTGTATTAATCGTAATTCCCGGCTGCATGAAACCCACCAGTAACAACACGATGAGCTTTAAGACATTAAGACTCATTTAAATGTTCATTGGCGTCAGCATTTTATGAAGAGCTTATTGGAAAGCTCGTCCATAGATACGACAAATGCTTCAAACGTCAACGTGATTATGGTAAAAAGCAGCCATAAGTATACGTAACGTTTAGTAATAAAACTTTTTTTGTATAATCATTTGTCTTTTATTTATAGCCTATCGGAAGTTGAAAATAACGACCCTCGTATTTTTAGTTTCAATCGCCAGAAGAATCAGGTTCCTTCCAATGTATTTTATCAAAGTGCCTATTACAGTTAACTGTACATTCACAACTTCGCAATAATTTGTAAAAGGACATTCTCATGCTCTGCCTACAGTAATATTTTTACTTATTACATGACAGAGATTGAAGAGTTCCGAAAAGTTCAAATACCACTGCTTCTCCTACCACGTATAATTGTTTCATAAATTCCAATTTAAAATATAAAAATTTAATATTACACATTATTTTTCGAAGGTAGTTTCAAAATCTTCTTCAGTTAGGAATAACATTATTTTTTAAAGTCAAAATATATTCTGATTTTTAAGATGAGATTTGTGGATTTCAAAAAAAATTATATATTTTTCTTTTTTGATTCTGGAAGATTCGTACTGTGTACAAATTTTTACTTTCTCAATTTCTTCTGTATAATCTTTCGTATTTTACGATAGAAAATTCTGCATTTTCATTTCAGAAAATGTTTATTGTTAAATTTCTGAGTTTTACGTTGTATGGAAGTGACTTTTCATTATAGGTATTCATTGTTAGATGATAAGCTCTTTGTATTTTTCGCTTTCTTTTATTTAACAACGCTTCCTTATCTAATTTATTTGGTTCAATAATTTCTTCTTAATATTTACAGTTCTATTCTTTCATTTTATTTTTCTACTGTATTTATATTTGCAGACCTTTTTTCACTCATTTTGTTTTATTCTTAATAACTAATTCGAAACGTACTATATTGTAACACTTAAGCTTAGGTCCTTTCGGTATCTGGGTATAAAATAAGAAAAAACTTTCTTTAAACTTATAACAATTCATTGGTTCCTTTGCTTTAGTAATAAATATATTTTATTTTTGTCATAGAATTTATAAGCGTAAGCCAGCTTCATCCTCTACTACCTGGAACATTATTATTTAATATTTATTTCAACTTGTGTATTTTATGTTAATACAAATGTGTTGCAATATTTGTGTTATAGTTATAAAATATATTACAAATATTTAAAAAATAACTTTAATTGACATTGTTATACCGTTATTAATTGTTTTTTTGCGCCCTGGAGACTCCAGGAGGAGTATAGGACATGTCAGATGTAACACCTGAAATACATATAAGAATCACACAATGTATCACTACTATCAAGAAAGAAATTCTTGTACGCTATAAAAAGTTTCACCTATCAAGTAATTTTTCAGATTCTTTTTAAAGGAATTCAAATCCTCACAACATTATAAAAATTGGGATAATTTATTCATGAATTTTCTCCCTGCATAAGTAGGTTTTTGTGCAAACAATTTTGTGGAGTGCTTAGCCACAAGGCAATGCGCCAGCTCATTCCGCGTTATCTGTCAAGAGGTTCCTAGCCAAGTACAGCATCTCAGTGTTAGAACACCCACCTTATTCACCAGATCTTGCACCATGTGACTTTTACCTAAGGTGAAATCTGCATTAAACGGAACAAGATTTGAGTCTATGGAAGCTGTAAAAGAGAAAGCGGCACGTGTCCTGAAGGAGCTGAGAGAAGATGACTTCCAGCACTGTTTACAACATTAGAAAATTCGCATGAAGCGTTGTAGGGATAGAGAAGGAGTGTATATTGAAGGTGAAAATAAGTGATTATGTATAAAATTAAAATAATTTTTTTTTACAACGTCAGTCTCGTTATTTAATAACCACATCTCGTAGATTAAAATTAAAATTTAACGATAGAAACACAGCAAATCAGTTGTACGGGGGCTGCTTTTTCTGATAAATATTGTAGGTATGAACACAAATAGAACATAAGTAACTTTCTATATATTATATGTTAACCGGAATTGACTTTTGAAATTCACCACCTCTCAATCATAAGTAGTGACACGTCCATTTCAATTCAATAAACAGTAGGATAAATAGAGAGTGCAGCAGTGTAAACGATAACTATAGATGATACAAAATACAAGGTAAATAAGTAAACACACCTCCCATTGTTTAATGAGTTAAAATAACAAACATCAATCTATAATTTAATTTAATAGTTTTCGAAATCTAAGTTCTAGTTGCTTCCTCTTACCCTATTTGAATATTTATAGGGATGAAAAGTAGGCACAGTTTTCATGTAAATTTTTAAAAATCAAGGTTTTGCCGGATATACACGTTTTCAGACCCCTGAACTTACAAAACTTGTTTTTAGCGAATAGTGTGTGTGTATATATATGTGTATGTGTGTGAACAAATTTCAAAACGGAATAGCGGACAAAGTTGAAATTTAAACCTTAAGTTACGTATATCACTAAAATATCTCACATGAACACTTCCATCTAAATCAGTCAACCGGAGATTTATTCATGTAATTTTTCACATTTTTGCGATTTTCTCAAAAATGGCTCCTAAGATTTATTTAAAAACTTTCCTCATTTACTACATTTTGTATGCTCTACAAGATAGGATAAGCGACATGTGTGCTAAAATTTTTGGGAAGGCCTGTGCTTTCGTAGTGAAAAATGTTATTTTTAAGACTGCGGCCTTAATTCTAGAGCACAAACATATATAGTTAAAGCACAAATATATATTATTAAAGTTGTAGAACAATAGAAAACCTACAACTTTTATTTCAATTATGATTTTGTACAAGAGTTCGGTTAGTGACAATTAGTGATACTCTTTTTTTTCCATAGAATACGGTAAAAATGAGATCTTTTAATATTGCGGTCTTAGTATGCATGTTACGACAAATGTGTATGTAATTAAAGTTATAGGTAATAGACAAATCTACAACCTTTAATTAAAGTAATATTTTCTTCTATAGAGCCAAGTTTAGCGTCAATTAGTTTTTCCGTGGATTTTTATTTTGCTCATTCACTCTTGAATGAAGTTGAGTTGTTTTTAATTTTACGTTGTTTACTGGTAATTGAACAAAAGTTATATTGTTAATTATTTGTACTGGCAAGAGCCAGTGAGTGCCATGTCAGTGTTTCACACCAATTTTTTTTTAGTTGTTTTACTTTACAGAATAAATAAAGAGAATTAAATATATAGATTAATACTATGAGTAATTTATTACTTACGAGTTGCTTTCCTTATGTAAGTTAAATAACGAATTCATGTAGTTTCCTTTAACAAAACAATTTTTATTTTTCTAACCACTCAACAAAATAATGAAGATGTTCACTCTGTAACTAGCAGTGCAAGGCTAAAACCAATTAAAACAACTAATAAAATACTGCGAGAAAGATAATATATAGTAATGCTGATTCTGAGAATTAAATAATAATAATTAAAATTAAATAAAAAGATAATATTATATTTTATAACTTTTATATTTTTATTTAAAAAAAAATCTTACTTTACTTATAGCAACAATAATTTAAATCTTTGATAAGTGTGTCTCTGAATAATATTTAATAATGATACAAAATTTATTATTTAATTTTAAAAGGATATTTTCGAAAGAATGGCGGATAACGATGAGAATGCGTTCAGTAATACCAAAAACCTGAAAACCAAAAAAGCCTTATCATGGGATATAAAAATGAGGCACCATCAGAGAGGGGTAATTTTTTTTTTTTTTTTTTGGTTTAACGTCCGACTGTTCTGCAATTACTGCTAATGCAGACGGTGAATGATGAGAGAGGGGTAAGACATTGTATAAAACAAACACTTAAAATTATATTGAACGTAGATATCCATAAAATAATTAGCACAGTAAGAAAATATTTCGGAACATCCTAGGACGTATGAAGGAAGAAAACAATGGCAATAGACCCCGTTCAAACAATGATATATAGAGTACAAAACGATTTAATACCTAATCTATGAAATGAGAGAAATAAGACTTGTTTTTTTTCGGAAATGTGGCAAGAATGAATGATAGAAGTTTGATAACAGAAAATTTTAGATAAATAATAAATCTCAAAACCAAACCAGTATGGTTCACAGTAACAATAAATGATCTTGAAAATGCAAAAATCGACACAGCAGACGTAGAGAATAGGGAAGTTTTAGAAAAAACAGGCAGAGAGTGATCTTCCGGGGAGAGAATGAAAAGAAGGGAACCCCGCAACTTTGAACAACTTAAGAAGAAATAATCCAACAGAATGAAGAGTTTGTTGGAGAAAAGGAAATGTAAGTAAAAAAAACACATAATGAAGAACTAATTAAAATATAGATTTGCCATGTTCTACAAAGATTTTAATAAATTTGGAAAATATATAAAAATTACCTAAGTAATTAAGTTGAAAATTACGTGTTTTTTTTTTTTAAATAAATAAAACTATTTATAACATAACTCTTGTATAATATAAATTTAAATAAAACCAATTTAGTTGAATTTCAACAACGAAAAATTACAAATTTATATGTCCAATATAAAATCAACTGATATTTGAATATATTAAACGAGAATCAATTCAGAAATAACGAAAACTCTTTTTACAGAGCATACTGCAGTAGAGACAGACGACAGCTATAAAAAGAAAACAGTAAATAAAAGTTATTCCTTAAAAATACGTTTCTGCTTCTTTTATCTTCGTCTTCGATAGCGTCAAAATTAAATTAGCACAACTGAAGAGTACGTAGAAGGGAAACGTTGAATTGATTCTATTACACTGACGTCAGACCTTCTCTGTCACAAAAGGCAATTTTCATGGTTTCCTCAGAAAGTCGTCGGGAAACATCTGTTCGAAATCATATTATGTTATCTAATACAAGATTTTTTATATGTCTACACATATTTTCTTTTCACATTATATTAGAGAAATGTAATTCAATACCAAAGCGGTGAAAAATACCGGTTTATGTATTTCAACACTTTAACCATTACCTCCTTCTGGTAAACGGTTTGTATAGTACATAACTCATATCCGATAAAAATTTCAGATGTTCTCATTGAATTCCACGGAAACCATTTTCAATCTAAATATCTTTCAATACATTTAATAGATTTTCTTATTAATTGGTTCTGAATGTGCGTATACTAAGCAAAATAACTTTATAAAATCGTGTTAAATCTCCGTAATCCAATACATACAGCAGTGGGGGTTTCCGAATAATTATAAAAAAATAACTTGACTACTCAGTGTTTAAAAAACTATAATGGAGCGAATTGTCACGTTAATTCTTTCAGAAACCGGTGATTTAAAAAACAATTTAACTTCCGTTTCAATTTTTAACATAATATATAATAAATATATATAAAAAAATAAGAAATTTTTTGCCCATAAAAGGCAGATGGAGTATTATTTGCCTTCAGTCTGTTAGTTCCAGGGCTACAAAAATATAGTTCTGTTTCTTTTCACATGGTCACCCAAAGCATTTTGAAGAACAAAAAAGGTAGAGTTTAAAAGACATTCGTTAAAGTTATCTAGTCTGCGAGCAATGCATTTCATTACACAGCTTGACCCTGTGGTGAATGTAATAAAGCTGTAATTTGCAGGGTGGAAAGTAGATGCTTTTCAGAGAATCTGATGTGATGATAGGCATACTTTTCCACTTAGTGAGGAAGGCAAGGTAAACCACCTCACTCCTCGTTTTACTCAGTAAAGATTCAAACCAACTTTTTGGCTGATGCTCTAAACAACAGAATATATTTACAAATTAAATATGTTTATTACTACATTATTATTAAAACAAAGAAATTAGAATAAACTTCTTACTTAATAATCGACTGGATTTATTAAAAATTGTTTTGTAAAATGAACCACGTGTTAGACTAGACTAGTCAGAAGAAGTTAAACTAGACTAAACTAGTCATATTATTGACTGACCATGTGGTAAGAAACAGAACTTTTTTGTAGCCCTGGAACTAGCAGATCAAGTGAAAATAATTTAACATTCCACCTGCATGGTTCGGGCAAAAATGATGGTTATTACAGGTAATAATCGACTTTTACCGAAAACCAATTGTATACAAAGTTTTTCGCACGAAGACATGCTTAAAAAAATTCACTTGTTACAGCGTATAAAGTGGTTAACAAACTAACACTATAAACTTACTGACTCCATTCATATCCGAAATACATCTACAACTAGCCTGCAACAAGCTAGAGGCTCTGTCAATAAAAGGGGTCACAGTCTTTCCTAGAAAGACGAAGGACATGTACACACGCAAAGAAACCCTACTTAAATTCTTCTATGCTTGGCTACAACAATATACAGCACAATATTACAAAATAAATAATTAGCAGACATAATTAAACCATTCTACCGCATATCAAGTGACAACAATTGAATTTACGTCGATCGGCTATTCCGAGAATCCTATTCAAATGCATTTTATTCATCGCCAATCTATTATCCTAGTTACAATATTACAATTTGAGTTGAACTACAAAAATTTGAATATTCTTGTAACATGTTAATTTCATTTCTTTACTTCGAGCTGTAAAGGACCGAGAAATCAACAAAAGTTCTTTTAATACCAAGTTAACAACATCAGTAAAACAATACAATCCATAACTGTTCTCCGGTTGGTGTCCAATTCACATTCACTCGAAGCACTTGCCTAATTACAAAACCACCACTATCTTTGATTAGTTTGAAATTCTGTTGGCTCACGTTCATGACTAAACTAACCGATGATACAACGCGTTAGGAAGTACCTGGATAGCAAGTTTTTTCACATAGTTATACGTTATTTATACTCAGTTTAACATAATGGGTTTTTTAATTCATTTATTTTAAAAATTTAAAAGTTCCTGGTTTATTCTTAACACTTTGAAATTTTAGGTTGTCTGTAAACATTTTGTGGCAGAGTTTTAAAGAAAATTTCATGTTAAAATATGTATCTCAGCTAAATAAAACAATCCTCTGAATTTCATAGATTGGATGACTGGTTTCCGTGAAAATGTTCCTTTTGAACCGAAAAAAACAACAAGTTTTGGAAAATTACAATATAAAAGCAATGAAATTTACCTCAAAACTTCTTGCTTCATAATCTCTTTAATATTTTTTAATTTTTGCCTCAAAAATTGCAGAGTTACCAACAATGTAAAAAGCGGCAATAATAATAATAATAATAATAATAATAATAATAATAATAATAATACTTGATTTCCAAAAAAATACAAATCTTAGCTCAAAATTTTATATTAATTTGTATTCATTCAATCACGTAAATTAATTTCTTTAATTCTTTTATTTTAATTGATACGGTTACCCATTGCTATTACTACATTCATTCTAATACCTGAGGCATTAAAAATTAACTTATACAACTATACTTTAAAAACCCGGTGCCGAGATATGTAAAAAAAAAGATTATTTAATTAACCTTTGAAGTACGAGTACTTATCACACAAATAAAAATGTCAAGCGAGCTCACGGCTAACTTTGTGATTTACTTGCCATCACTTCAATGTTGTCTTTTCCAACATAAATTATCCATTTCTGAATTTCATTCTGTTTAGTCGTATATTTAGATAGCAAGTTATAAAATTCGGGGGCCAAGTGAGAGAAGTGTCGCTCATATAGCACGTTTTTCGCTCTGTCTGAAAGAAGAATAAGTTTGTTTCTTGTGTCGTACTTATGGAATATATTTTGAACGTTCGATTTATTCTTGTGTAGCTTTCCCAAGATTTTCTTTACAAACAGTTGTCTGACATTCATCATATGAAATTCTGCAAAACGTTTGTTTGACGGATAGTGAGGCGGTTTTATACTTATAACTTTAAAGTTAATTTTTGTAAAATTTTGGCAAGGTCTGAAAAATTTTAAAAATAATTATTTTGCTAGCACAATTTTAATCAAAGTTAAAAAGTTTAAAAACCAAAGTGACAAATCCATCAGTCAACATTATTTACAAAATTGGTAAATTCCAAAAAAATATCATATTAAAGTGACAATAAGTTATCCAATTGTATTGGAAATTAATACAGGTAATGAAAAATTAAAAATACTATTGATTTTTAAACACCCGACTTCCTTTAGGAGATAAAAAGTACAAAATACATAAAATTTTGACATCAAAGAATTTATATCGGAATATTGGTCAAACATTTATATATCTGTTTCGATTTGAATGTATTGAATTTCGAGATATGATATTTATGTTGTAAAGTTGTAGTTTTTTTATAGATTACAGTGTGTTGGTTGGCCTAAAATATTTTTTGTGGCTATGTAATAGCATTTTTAGATTGGATCAACCAATATTTAAGAGTTCAATCTTCAATCATTGATCGAGCAAAATTATTGAATTTTACAATATTCTCGTACAAATAAATTTTTATTTTCTGATTTCATAAATAGTAAAACAAGAAAACATCAAGCATGTAAATTTCATCCATCTCAAAAGCTTTATAGTGAAATTAATGAAAAATCAGGTGAAATACATTGCAATGTTCTAAAGGTTAAAACGACAGAGAATAAAATTGGTATAAATTTGTTAATTATACAATTTGATTAAACAGTAAAAGAAATTCTGGTAACAAAGCTTTTACTGTGATGTAAAGGAGACTAATAAACGAATTTCATTGGAGTTGACAATAGAATTGAACAGAGCGGAAGTAGCTGACGTGCAACAGTCTGTGTGTTTGACTGTAGTTGAATGGTGAACTGGAAATGGGTCGTCTGGTTTTTCTTGATTATGGTTTCGGGTCACGTATCTACTAAAGGATAGGCGTGAGTATAGCCCTATTCAACTTATCTAACAAGGCAGTTCAGCTAAAATATTGAAAACCAAGCGAATGGTCTACAAGAGTAGTTTGCAAAATTTAACGAAGCAGAATTTTAAATCAGGTTCCAAAAATTACTGCTGGAGTATCTTCTGCAGATAATTATACTATATCTGACCGCATTCTACGTAAACAAAATTTTTAAACTATGTTTAAGTAAACGAAACTATTCAGAGTTCTGAAAAATTATTGACCAGAAATTTAAAATAAATAGCCGAGAATTTTGATGGAAAATGTTAATAGTAAAAGGGTTGATCAGAGAAATAACACTACCGGAATCTTCTCAGAAAACGATCTGAGCTTATGACTACTATTTTAACAAAATCGTGACTGAATTAAAACCGAAGCAACACGTTAGAGAAATGAAACTTCTATTTCCCAAATTTTCATGTGCACTTCTATTATTTTCCGAATGGCTGAAAATTAAATTCATGGGTATTCATACAAAGATTTTAGTTTTAATTGGAGTACAAAAATTATAGATTGAAAAGGGAAATTAACAAGCGGTTAAAAATTGCAATACATAAGTGTCTCTAACGTTTGTTATACATTTTTATCGATTAATAAAAAAAATTATAGTGTTGATTGTCTTATCCCTTACAAAGAAACCAAAGCAGTAATTGAGAAGCTTTTTGGTTTATCCACATAAGAGTTTTACCTTTGGGGCATACGTAGCAAAAACACTGGCTTTACTTTTACTAAACGTAGCAGATTTAGATTGAAAGTCAGATAGAAATAACCCCAGCCATTGAACAAGGGAAATTGTTACAGTACTACTACCTCGTTTATCCAGACTAATTGGACCGCAATAAACCCGGATAAACCGGAAACAATATAATAGCAATAAAAATTTAATGGAAAAACTCAGTTTATTTATACTCCTTTGGACAGAAACACACTACAACAATTTATAATTTTACAGTTAAAAAAAACTTGATATTCTAAAGATTTAGAAAAACGTTTTCAGGACAAGTAAAACACATGCATACATTTTTTTACCTACCAATTTTTTGACTTCATGGGGCAGGATAAAGTAAAAATTAGTGGGAAAAAATTATGTAGAATTTCGATTTGTTTGTGTAAATGTTGTTGTTTAGTTCATCAGCTGAAAGGCTGGTTTGAGCCTCTAGAGGCTCAAACCAGCCTTCGTAGGGATTGGGTAAGTAAAACGAGGAATGAGGTTGATTACAATTGCCTTCCTCACTGAACAGAAAATTAGCCAATGTTTTTCAGCGTGTCAGGCCCTCTAAAAAGCATTTACTTTCTACCCTGAAAATGACACCTTCACTTCATTCACTATAGGTCTGGCTGTATAATGAAATTCATTACTCTAAAGGAGATAATTCTGACTAGTGTGTTTACACCTCTATGTCTTCTGTTCTTAAGTGCTTCAGTCATATACATGGCTGACCACATGATGAGAAACAGAAGTATTTTTTTAACCCTGAAACTAGCAGATCGAGTGCAAATAATTTAACACTCCTCCTCCCTGTTATGGGTAAATTTTTGTTAATATCAATCAGAATGAGAATGGGGGAAAATGAGGGCAAATGGTCTTAGCAATCGGTGTGATATCTTTAACGAACAAAGAGAGAAATGTTGTGTAGGTACCATACAATGAGCAAAATTTATTAATCTAACCTAATGCTGTTTAGTAAGTTTAATCTTGAACTAAAATTGACGACAGTTTATCGTTTCAGAAGTTTGAAAATTGTCGCATGTTATGCTGTGTTTTAAATGTAACGTTCACTGAGTTTCTGTTTCTTAACTTACGTCGTTAAATTTTCAAACTGTACAATATTTATATGTAATTAAGTATTATTTTGTATCTAAAATGATTCCTTTGAGTCATATTTTTGTTTTATATTTAACTAATTTAATTATGTAAATGATAACGAATAATATTTTCCTAATTAAATTAGGGAAATCTCTTTTTTCTCTTTGTGATTTACATTTAAGATATTACTCAAGATTTTCATGTCAAGTTACTGATTAAGAAAGAAAGCGATTTTCATTTGCTCCCGCTTCATCTATCGGTAGATGCATACGAGGTGTGGCTATTAAATAAAGAGCCTAACGTTGTAAAAATATTTATTTTAATTTTATACATAATCACTTATTGTCACCTTCAATATACACTCATTCTCTATCCCTACACCGCTCCATGCAAATTGTTTCTTGTTAAAACAATGCTGGAAGTCATCTTCTGTCAGCTCCTTCAGGACGCGTGCCGCTTTCTCTTTTACAGTTTCCACAGACGTAAATCTTGTCCTTTTTTATGCAGATTTCACCTAAGGGAACAGGTAGAAGATAATAACATGCGTTACGTCCAGCCTTACCTTTAATGTTCACAATTTTATTTTATAAATATTTACGGTCCAGCTGATCTAAATTTAAAATCCAACAATGTGTTAATAGGCAACGAAAATAAACATAAAAAAATCATTATTCATTTATTACTAAGTACGAACTCAATATATTAACATCAACTTCATCAAAACCAATTATAAATATTATATTGTATCGTTTCATCTATATTCATTGTTTGAATCATTATCTATATTTTATTATTTGAACATTTCACCACATAAATAACGCTGCAAGTTTTGGTTTTTCTTTAAAGTGAAGAAACAAATTTATTTATTGCAAAACCAATGAAAACATGAGACGAATATGATAAACATAAAATAAATCTCTTAGAAAACCAACAAATCAAATGTTTTTATTTCTCTTCAATTAAACGTAATGCTATAACAATGTGATGAAACGTGGTTCTTTACTTATGATCCGGAAACAAAGCGCCAATCCATGCACTGGAAGAGCCAAACTTTACCGAGAGCCAAAAAAGCTCGAATGAGCAAGTCAAAACTTAAAGCAACGATGATTGTTTTTTTTTTATATACGTGGGATTGTATACCTTCACTGGGTTCCTGAAGGTCAAACAATTAATCAATGTTACTACCTTGAGGTACTATCTAAACTACGTCAAAGAGTAAGGGAAAAACGCCCCGAAATATGGAAGGACAAATCATGAGTTTTCACCAAGACAATGCGCCAGCTCATTCCGCGTTATCTGTCAAGAGGTTCCTAGCCAAGTACAGCATCTCAGTGTTAGAACACCCACCTTATTCACCAGGTCTTGCACCATGTGACTTTTACCTATTCCCTAAGGTGAAATCTGCGTTAAAATGGACAAGATTTGAGTCTGTGGAAGCTGTAAAAGAGAAAGCAGCACATGTCTTGAAGGAGCTGAGAGAAGATGACTTCCAGCACTGTTTCCAACATTAGAAAATTCGCATGAAGCGTTGTAGGGATACAGAAGGAGTTTATAAAAGGTGACAATTAGTGATTATGTATAAAATTAAAATAAAGTTTTTTACGACAGTCTCGTTATTTAATAGCCACACCTCGTATGTCACTTTCTCCATGCAGTGGAATAATCTTTCAAGTCGTCAGCAATACGTAGTATAACATTCCTTTATTTCCTATTATAATATCTGTTTGTTAGGCTTTGCCTGATGTTAATTACCACGTACAGAATGTATTGTGGTACATGAGCTATGTAATGCACGAACCCTGATACTAGGAGGAGGTAAACTGAAACGGCGGGAAGCGGAGAAGTCAACTTGTCTATTAGTTGCTGTTGTTTAGGTCTTAACCAAAAAGGCTGGTTTGATCCTCTAGAGGTTTTGCTAAGTAAAACGAGGAGTGAGGTGGTTTATCAATGCCTTCCTCACTGAGTTGAAAGGTAAAACACCTGTCTCCTCGTTTTAATTAGTAAAGCCTCAAGAGCTTGAAAGTAGCTTCTCGGCTGATGACCTAAACAAGAAAATTAATATTGTAGTTAAAAAAATTTCATTATAATAAAATTTTATGCAACGATTTTTAAATTACAATGAAATTTAATAACTTTTTAATAAATGTCGAAAATGATTTTTTTAATGCAGGTTCGTACACATTTCGTGCCATTTGTAACCACTTTTTTTAATATTTGCTCATCAGTTTGAATTTTCACGTTTAGCCTAATGTCTGCATTCAATTCGTCAAGTATATAAGGATTCTTTTTATAAGTGATATTTTTAAATATCGAACAAGAAAAAGATACTACTGATTTAAGATCTGGGAGGCCGCAACACTTTCGATATTAAATGATGGCCGAAAAAAATCCGTAACAGTTTAGCGTGTCTGCGACAGTATGGCACAATGCGTTCTCCTGCTGAAAACTACATTCTTGTTTGTGTAAATCTAACACTGCAATACACTGTCTCAATAAACCACACCAACCGCAGATTTTTTTTAAAACGAGGCCTTATTATACAAAGTAGAGAGATGTGCTTTTGTGTTTTGTACGCTTCCGGTTTCACGAAATTTATTTAAAAAACGACAGATTGTCGACTTACTCGGTACAACAGAGTTGGAAAATGTCAACTGTAACTCTTATCTTACTCGTTCGTAAGATTTAGCCTATTAGCATTTAAAATTAAATTATGCATTTTTTCTACAACGCTTACTTTAGTGATAATGAGTGATTTTCTGTATTTTTCTCGTCATAGTCGATAAAAAATTGGGATTTTTTAAGCGTGCGTTCTTAAAATGAATTTTATGATAAAATTGTATTATATACAAGTTATAGAAAATTAACAAAACCTACAACCATTATTTCAAGATTTTTTCTACATAGTTAGCCTAGTTCGCCTAGTTTAGCGTTAATTAGTGATCTGTATTTTTATTTTCTATATAGGACGGAAAGTATTGTTTTTATGTAAATTTTCCAAATTCGAGTTTTCTGCTGATGTACGCGTTTCCAGAACCCCTGAACCCATAAAAACATGTTTTTAGTGATTGGTCTGTGTGTGTGAACAAAATACTACAAGAATAGAATATCGTACGACGTTGAAACTTGAAACTTAAGTTACGTACCACTACGGGACCCGACACGAACATTTTTATAAAAATAAGTCAACCGGAAGTAGTTTATTCGTGTAATTTTTCTTTTTTTGCGATTTCCTCAAGAATGGCTTCTACGGTATTTTTTAAACAGCCTCATTTACTACATTTGTTTTGCTCTACAAGATAGTATAAGTTCCATGTCTGCTGAAATTTTTTGGGAGGCTGTAGCCTTGTAGAAAAACAAGTTTTTTTTTAAGATTGCGGCTTTAATATACATTTTAGAGAAAAACTGTGTAATTAAAGTTGTAGAACATTTTATTAAACCTAGAATTTTTTCAAACATTTTTTGTATAACGCTTACTTTAGCGTTAATTAGTGATGTTCTATTTTTTTTCATGAAAATTTAAAAAAAATGGATTTTTAAGATTTCAGTCTTAGTATGCATTTTACGACAAAAGTGTGTAGTGTCAAATGTATAGATAATTAAAATATCTACAACTTTTATTGCAAACATTTTCTCTACAGAGCCTAGTGTAGCGTCAATGAGTGATCTTCCGTATTATTAAGCCAAACTAAGGTTGATTTTCATTTTGCATCATTCACTTATTATTAAAATTAGGTTATGTTTTATGAGTTTAGTTATTTTGTTTATTTCTAATGTTTTATTACTTCTGTTAGGTTATGGGTAATGTTCATTTTTTTTTTTTGGTTTAACAGTGAGACGTAAAACAAAAAAGAAAATTCAGTGTAGGCCTATATTTTTTTTAGTTAAGAAAATGGTCTTTAACAATCATACTTTCTTATTTTCATTAAACAATTTGTCAATAAAACTTATGTACACATTGCCGGCCGCGTTGGCGATGTTGGTAACGTGCTCGCCTCTCATCATGCGGTCTTGGGTTCGAATCCCACTTGGGCATGGCATTTTTTCATACGTTACAAAAAATTCATTTCATCCTTCACCGTCTGCATTAGCAGCAATTTGCAAAACAGTCGGACGTTAAACCAAAAAAAAAAAAAAAAAAAAAAAAAAAAAAAAAAAAAAATTATGTACACATTATACATCATTATTTGCTCTCCTTCATTTGGCATTACGCGTACGGCACGTTATAAGAGGATGGTTTAAAATTACAAACGCATCGATAAACCGTATTCCATGAAGTTCGTGTCATTACGAATTTACGACGCTTTACTGTACGGAAAACATCAAATTGATAGAGCTTTAAATAATTGTAACATAGCTATTCTGGATGCAACATCAACTTCAGTTATGAAATGAGGAAAATATTATAATTATTCTTGAAGGTTAGTGGGAAAGGTAGTGCAGTTTGCCACACATTTATCTTTCTTTGTGAATTAGGTTCAATATTAAAAAGAACACTTAAAATTGATTACATTTTCTTGTCAAGTTGTTTGCAAGTTAGTTACTAATTAAAATAGAAAGCAATTGTTATACAACGCTGCTTAGTCTCTGGATTATAAAATAATGAATAATTTTCTTGTCAGTTTTCTATTATAAGATTTTAATATCTAAAGTTTTAAGTTCCTTAAATTAAAATGTTTCAAAATATTTTTAAAAGATTTTTACCTGACTTTTTACGATTTAAGAATTTTTTAAGTCAATAAATTTTCATTGACGCGTATATAGTATTAGTAATATCGTTAATCCCAAATACTTTCGGGATCTGGTTACTAATAAGAAAAAAAATTATTTAAAATGTTCAACAAATAGTAATTATTTACAGATTTATTACTTATATTAATTATTACAGTTATAACTACTACAACATTACATTAACCTACTTCAGAGAAATTGATTACAAAATGTTGAAAACCATAATCGAGACTTGAACGAAACTTACCTCAAAATAAATGTGGACGTTTACAATCAAAGCATTAATTAATTATCGCTTAGAGTTGAGCTCAATGATAATAATAATAATCCACTATTTGCCTGTCACGAACGAAACTACTTCAAGACACAGGTTTTTAACACACTTCACAAATCTTTAGAATTTTCAGCAGCCACCTTTCTCCCCTGCTAGTTTTTTGCTGCCTTTTCCTTATCTTCCATTACACACAGTGATCATAAATAATATTGTATTTGTAAGTGAGTAGGAAAAAACAAACCAATGTACTTACATGTGTGTTGGTTTATTTAACCAACATGTAAGTACCTTTTTAATAAAAAGGTAATTTAAAATAGTTTTATTTACAACTCTTGACAATTTCTACATTAGCACCGTTTGTGGACGTAAAATGTCTAGACGATATTTAATTTCACTTCATACTTTATTGATTATAATATGACCAATAATCACTCCTGATTTTGTCAGAAGTGATATCATTAATTACGACTTCGATTTTTCTTATTAGTTTATTGATATTACGTTACTTTGTTGCTTACCCTCTATCTTTGACAAATCCCCAAAGGAAGAAATCGAGTTGTGTAATAACACGGGAGCGAGGTGGCCAGGGTATCGTTCTGTTCGCCAATCCAACGTTCAGGAAATTTTCGCGCAGGTAATTTTGAACATGTAGATCCCAATATGGAGGTGCGCCATCTTGTTGGTAGTAAATATTGGGTTTTCGATATTCAATTGGTGGCACTGCATTATCTTGTAGCGTATCAAGATACAAAACACTATTTACTGTAGGCTCGGTAAAGAAGAACAGACCGATCACTTCGTATGCAGTCAACGCACGCCAAACATTAAACTTCAGGCTATCACATTTCCCTCTGAAACAAAATGAGAGTTTTCGCTACACCAAATACGACAGTTATGAACGTTAACGCAACCGCTAACATGGAAGGTAGCTTCGTCAAAGAGAACAATTTTTTTAAACCATTATCTTCATCCACTTTATTTAGATTGTCGACAGCGAAATTTAAACGGTGTCGTTTATCGTCATCCGTAATTGTTACCACAAACTCTAGTACCTACACTAATATTTGTAACAAAAATAGGCGTGTTACTGCACTATCTTATTTTCTATTCATCTATGAAATGTGCTCAATAATAAATTTATGACCACCCTATTATCTCTCTAACGTACATGAAAATATAAACTTTTACAATTTTCCGTATTGTGTCCTCAAGTGAAGTGGGGCTGTGTTGTTGTTCGTAACGTACTAAGTTTTTGTTTTGAAATGAACACTTTGATTCGTTCCATCGATGTTTCTGTAAAAAGAATAGCCAGGTGGTCATCTGCAAACGCAAGGCTCTAGATCTTCATACTGTTTTCTTGATCCTCCAATTTGCACTTGGTTCTACAATAATTTCTTGGCAATTTCCATTTTTTTGTAGCAAAAATATCTATAGAGAATTAGCTTTTATATAAATTATGAAACTTTATAAAAACGACGGTATTTTTCAAATGAGTAAAAATATTACCGCTAGCTACTCCTCTTGAAAAACAACATCTCATCAACTTTAGGAAAGACCAAAATATTCTTTGAAGTGATCGGATCATCGGGTCATTCGAAAAGGTTTTTTCAATGAGCTATAGGTTAAAATACTTCTATACGTTTAAAAATTTCATCTAAGATACTGGAACATTGAATAAAGTGTTTATTGAATTAGGGTAAAGGATTGCGATGATTGAAGTGTGCTAAGTAGGAATTCTCGGAAATCTAAACTAGTAGAAACGTTTTCTTTTATTTTGATTCCTTCTACAATGTTCTCGATTGTTTGGAGAAACTATCAGACCGCAGGTATAAAAACAGTTAGCGACTTTGTACAGGGTCCAATATGTCATTATAAGTTGCACAATATTAGTGCAGAGTTTGGCATAAGAAAATCGGCGCAAAAATCAAATATTATGACATTCAAAGAAGGATAGCCGGCTCGCCCAAAAAATATATTTGGCAGCCAAGCTATAGAACAAGTTTGGGATTTTAAATATTTGGGATACAGGATTTCCTATGATAAAGATGATGACGTAAATGAAAAACTGGCAAAATTTAGCGCTGTACGCGGTTCTATTCGTAGACCAATATGAAAGAAAACGAGACAGCACACCCAAATAAAATTTTATAGAGCAATGGCTGTATCACTCATAACATAGACTATGGGAGTGAAACATGGGTGTCATTACAGAGGAATGAATCTCGTATCCAGGCGGCTAAAATGAGATTTTTGTGGGGAGTCAAATGCTGTACCTGGTTAGATAGAGTACGTAACGAGCTATACGCGCGGAGTTAAATGTTCAGTCACTATGTGAAACGTTTAGAATGTATAAGAGAAACTGGTCCAACCGTTTACTTTGCATGCCAGCTCACAGATTTCCTCTGCGAGCATGGTAATATAAATCTACAAAGAAGTGAGGCTTGGAAAGACCTAGAAAGAGATGAATGCCGGCCATTGATCCTAATCCTTGATAGATGATGATGATGACTTTGTAGTGAGTTAGTCAATATTAGAATTGTAAATGGAAAATATTGTCGGGCCGTTTCGAATTAATCCGTTACAGACCAATTTTGAATTACCTTAATAGTGTGTGGGTGTACGAGTTTTAACAAGTGGTTGTGAACAGGTAAATCATTGTTTTTGTTGTAGAGTAACAGAATCTTATTTATAATCGAGTTTAAGTTTCTAGTTTTGTTATTAAATTTTAATTTTATTTGTTTTGGTGTAATTTTAATAACAAATTATAATTTGTAAATTGTTTAATGAATATTTGTTATACGTTTAAAGAAAGTCTGTTTATTATTTATCTTACCCAGTGCGAACCTAGGATTAGGTGTTACAATATTATACCTATAGAAGAAACATAATTTCGGACATGAGTAGTTTCTACGTAAGGTTTACGTTGTATTTTGTGTTCCACGTTATTCGTGTCCTGTTTGTCATGTGTTCGATCGAAAGTTGGCTGTTTACCTGGAGAAGAAAATGAGAACAAACAAATTACTAAAGTGGTGCAGCATTCTATGTTAATTTTATTTCTATTACACTATACCACCTCCCCTTCTTGAAACCAATCAAAGTCGTGGGTGGTGACGGCGGGGTGTATTGAAGTCACCTTCTAAAATAAAACAATTATAATATTGTTTTGTTTCAACGCTGTGGAAAATTAATCCAAATTTCTGATATAGTTCGTTAGGAAGTTAGATAATTAATGATGAGTGAGGCAGTCAATCATTCGGTCAGTCGATGTAGGCTTTTGCATTTACATAATTATATAGAGGGATGAGAATGCAATTTTATTTTCTTCTGGAAATAAAATTCCCTGATTTCTTAGCTGGAACTAGTTAAGTTTAGAACTATTTCATTGTAGTTGAAATTACAATTTACATATAAATTCCACGGCTGTGCACATATTAAGTGAACTCACTGTAGTTATGAATTTAGTTAATGGAACAACTGGCACAAAGGCTGCAAAGTAACCACGTAATGTCAATTCAGGTAGTGTTTCTACACGGTCTGTGTGGTCAGGTAAATTTAATTACCAGTTTAAAGTAAATTACCTCAAATGGTGCCACACAATGGATGCAGTTAGACTAAAGAGTGTTATACAGTATTATTAAAGGTACTATTATTCTCCATTGTTTTACTAATACCTATTAACTTATCTTTCAACAAATAACTCCTTCTCACTTTGGATAATGAAGGAAATGGGAGTATGCATAGAGCAGCCGGACAAATGACGATAACTATATTCGTCATCCCTTTTATATCACATAATTCTTGCAAATAATCTGGTCGTTCCATTTCCACCATAATATTTTTACGCTTTATATCCTGGTGAGATAATGGTAATACTGTCATGTTATCTATTAAGTGACCTTTAAGCATTAACAGTCATTTTGAGAGGCTGTTTTTATGTAATAAAATTTGATAATACTAATGATAATTTTCATTCAACACCGCATTTGCGGGTCAAAAATTATTTCTTAAAAATCCTTCAAAATGTAAATATTTTGACGCGTGAATTGACAAGTTATATGATGTAGTAGACCTGTTCGCGTCAATCCAGAGGCTTAACGCCTTTCGGACTACCTCCGTCACTACGAACGAATCAGATTCGTTACGAAACTTTTACTTAAATCCGTAATAAGAGAGAAATATTTCAATAGGCTTATCTTTTTTCTGGTAAAACGAAGATGACTAATTAATAACCCTTCTGGACTCGCGTCTGGCATTGAAACGCTACAACTCGCGTAAGGGCTTTTTGTTCCCAAATGGTATTGCCCTCCATCCTATTTTAACACTTCTTTTAATTTATAAAAACGTTTTACATGTATTTTTTTAAATATTAATGCTTTTTTAAATTGTATGTGATTATTGAGTGAAATATTTTCATAAGTTTATTTTTAAAAAGTTAGAAAAGTTTTAGACATAACTTATGTACTATTTTGATTCAATTGTTTCGAAAATTAATTTTGAATAATAAATGGTCAGATTAACAAATTTTATTGATATTGACTATCAGAATGAGAAGTTAAATGGAAATAATGCAGCACAGTAATTACCCTCCAATTACTTTTTTTGAAAATTGGATATAGTGCCAAGTATTAAATAAAAGATGTATGAATGTACCTAGCGAGAAAGTTACATGTCCATATAGTGCCTTATTACCTCTAGAAAACAAACCATACGGTGCCTTATACTTCTCACTAAATTGGCTATTATTAATCGTAAGATAAAGTGTTTTATACCATTAGAAAAATCATGAAGAGTTAGACAATTACAAAAACAGAATTTCGGTACAAATGGACACGGCGCCTCTTAACTCTGGGTTACAGAAATTTATTTAATAAATTTATTTGCACGTATAAACGATGTGTTGTAATCGATTGCTTACATTTCAATAAATCAAAATTGACAATACTAATGATAATTGCCGAAACAAGTACTAACAATCAAGTAATAACACAAGTAAACAAGTAATAACACAATCAGTTATGTTAAATTGTTTCAAACACTTAACAAAATCTAGCTCAGCATCTGTAACATAGCGACTAAAATTATTTTGTATGTACGCCTTACATAGTTGAATACTTGAATTTTTCTTTCATTCCGCAGTTTATTTCTTGAACGTATGAATTCTTTACCATTCGGATCAAACCACGAGTATTGAATTTATCTCACCGCGAACACCGAAAACGGTAACTAAAGATGGAACAGCGAATATTAAATCAGCGAATACTGAATACACGAATACGGAAAGGTGACTGTTCTGATAAAATTGCAATTTAAAACTGTTGAAAGTTTTCTAAATATTCATTTAAATAAAAATTAATAAAGAACCTGAAAAGAACATTATTTAAATAAATTTATGGTTTGATATTTTAATTTAGCTCTAAAATATGTACTAGAAATCAATAACAAACATTAATTTACTGCAGATGTGTAGTTTTCCCTTTTCTTTTAAAAATAGAAAACCTAGTTGGAAAAAGTATAATTTTCTTTGTTATCATTTGGCTTACCGCCCGGACAGGAGGAAATTGGCTCTTGTGCAAAAAAGGACCTTGTACAACCTCATTGATTCAAGCTATACTACTTCTAAATGGCCAAAGACTCGCAAAAAGCAGCACTTGTAAATTGCTAAAAGTAAATATCATTGTGGCGATTGTTTTTATTTCTATCGCTTTTCTTCTTTCATTCAAGATTCATTATTATAAGAAGAAAAAACAACCGAAACATAACACAAACATACGAACAATAACAATTTAATCTCAATATTTTTATAAACCAATTCAATTAATAATACATCAGATTTCTATCAACTTTTTTCAGATACCTATTTCATATTACCTACGGATACCTACTTAAAAATTGTGTTATTATTTTCGTTGTATTTGAACATTTAAAAATAATAATAAATATTTTTGCTTACGCGGAAAAATAAAAAAAACAAATCATTTTTTAGATTTTAACATTCATACACAGTCTGCTAATAATTTTTTTTCAATTCTTACTTTGGCAAGAGAAAAGTTTTTGAATTTACGAACGCAAATTGCACTTAATTTTTGTCTGTTTGAGTTATACAATGAAGTTTTGACAGTCGGTTGCCAATCAGCAATGAAATGACACAAATAAAATTTTGGCACTTGGTTTACAAACACGTGACATCATCCAATTATTGTTATAATAATTAATTATACTGTTCACTCGTAATAGTAGTGTTTAAAAACTGTTAATATCTAAAATATTTGTAGAATTTTGACGAGTATTTTATAGCCTATCTTGAAATTTCTTTCATAGTTTGTATAGGTCCCGGCAAATATAGCTGGCACCAAGTAGAGCCAGTCAAATTGAGCAGCAATTTTGATTGAATCCGTTTGTTATTCAATATTGATGTTGTACATTGTTTATGCACCCCATAGCATATTCTATATGTCTAGATAGGTTTGAGTACGGATTTGTATATTCCCAATTTGTTATCGAGAAATAACTTTGGAATTTTCCTAAAATTTAGGACTTACCTACTTTTAAAAAGTTGTTATTCAATTATGTTCTTTTAAGCCAAATGTTGTTTAGGTAATGAGCCGTATTTTTTAGTAACTGTACTGCCCAATTCGGCTAAATTACGAGTATTGAGATTAAAGCACTACCTTGAAGAACTCTTGTTGAACAGAAAGCAACAGATCTTTTGCAAATGTTATTGATAAAATTTTTAGTTAACACAAGATCAGCAAAATATTGTAACACCTAAACCTATGTTTGATCAGGATCTGGGTATTGTAAATATTAAACAGACTTTTAACAAACTTTAAAATTATAACCATTAATTATTCATTTACACATTAATGATTTAACTTATTCTACTAATAAATACTACAGTTAGATTACATAAAATAAATCAACTAAAAAATTTAAGCGTAAACCAAACTTGACCAACAATAGAATGCTGTTGTTTAAGAACCAAAACAATCTATTTGCCCGCCACAACCACTTGTTACCACCCGTACGCACACTATTAACGTACTTTGAAACCGGTCCCACTCTCCATTCATGAATCAGGAATTGACTGACCCACATAAAGGCGCTAACTGTTTTTTTTATCTGCGGTCTGAGAGTTAATCCTTCGAACAATTATGAGATATTTCTGTTAATTTATTATTCTACTATTCTCAAACCCCGTAGAAGGAATCAAAATAAAAAACATTTTTACTACGTATTTTAGATTTCTTAGAATTTCTATTCAAAATATCTCATTCATTGCAATCTACTATACTTGTTTAACACATTCCATCCCCACGCAATACACAATTTCTTACATTAAAAAACGTATTGCATAAACTCTTTCATGAATAATGTTATAATATTATTTTCTTACGTAACTAGCATTCTAGGTAACTTGACATTTCCTTAGTTCCGTAAACTTGGAGTTTGTGTGCTTTGACTGTTATATAAGTTTAGTTACTTGTATTTTAGTTTTCAGAATTCTAATAAAAACAGAATTCTAATAGGAGTTGATAGTTTAGACAGCTTTAGGCCACATTGTATAAAGCTCTAATGCAGTGAAGATTAATGGCCAAATGAATCAGAACTCTTGGCTCTTTCTCAGGCAATCTCCTCCTCCAGCCACTTCACTAACATACACAGCGCTCAGTAATCATCAGTAGTTAACTTGATAATAGACTACATGTGTGTGCATGCACGCTTCTGTATCGGAGTTAATTAACGTTCCGTCGTATGGCCAATACGATAGGTTAGAAATAATTCAGTCCGTAGTTGTTTAACATTGCCAAACAAAAGTCTTGTTACACGATTTGTTTAACCAGTAATATGTTTAAAGTTTTTTTACTGAAATAAATATTCATTAAAAATCTTTTAGGTGGACGATGTTTGTTCATAGAACTTTTCCGATAAAAAATAGTGTTATTTTTTAGTTATTTTATTAGATTTAACTTTTTCTGGCCCTATATAAATGAATATAGAAGGAAATTATTGTTTTTATTTCGATCTTTTACCGGTAATACAAGGTAAACAGGGTAATACAAGGTAATTTCAAGGCCCCTGAACCTAAAAATATATTTCTAGCAATTGATGTGTGTGTGTTTGTTTGTATCTGCGTGAACAAAATATTTAAAGAACGGAGTGTTGTAGGAAGTTGAAACTTAAAAACCTTAGTTAGCTACCATAAGTGCACCCGACAGTAACATTTTCATAAAAATCACAAAAACGGTGAACTGGAAGTGATAGTTTATTCGTGTAATTTTTCAATTTTTTTCACTAATTTTTTTACACTTTAGAAGATAGAGTAAGCACCACATCACCCATCAAACAAAATTCAAAACTCACGTGGTAGGCAGCTTTCACACTAGGTGTGCAACACAATTCGAATAACCGACTTAACCAATTAGTTTTTAATCTTCTGACTCATAAAGTTTTCTTAGAAACATTCGTACCTGCGCGATGTGTCAGTTCTAACCAATTAGTCTAATGCACAAAGTTAGATATAGTGGGAAGTGAGATGGGAAAAATGAGACAAAAGTTTGGCGTCTGCTAGTAGTTTTTGGATCCATTCATAAAATATGTATTGGCGTGACAGTCGCTTTAAAATTTAAATCCTAGGCGTTGTACAGACGAAGTACATTAATTTCGTAATAGCAAATGTGACCATGATTGTTGGGAGATTTTTCAAGTTTTATGTGAAATAAAATTTTGTTTGGTAAATGAGTGTTTTCTTCCCAAAAGGATAGGGAACGTCATTTCTTCTGTTTTCCGAGAAAAAACCTGTTAAGTTTTTTTTCTTTTTTTAACGTCCGACTCTTCTGCAATTACTGCTAATGCAGACCGTGATGGATGAAATGATTTTTTGTAACGTATGAAATATGCCATGCCTGAATGGGATTCGAACCCAAGACCACATGATGAGAGGCGAGCACGTTAAGTATTAATACGATAAGTAAATATGTGTAAGCCGAAATAAATTTTGTTTGTTTTTAGGTTAAAGGATTGAGTAAACATGAAATGTATGAATTGCCTTTTTTTAATTATTGTAGGCTACACATTCTCTGATGTTTTAGTTAGCGTGGTATACTAATAGTTAGTTTCACATCAGATCAGTTAATAAGAAAGAAAACCAGTAAAATGGCACTTAAGCTACGATCACCTAAAGGAGAGATGTTGGGAGGCCACGCAAAACATGGCAATAATTCAATTTTTTGTCACTGTTGTGAGTCGGAATAGGCGGAAGCGTAATCCTTGGTTGTGAGAAGAAGAAAAGAAATAAATAAAGATAGGGCAAAAAGAAGTCCAAAGCTGTTTATGTTGTTTCATCCAAAAATAAGAGCATCTGTTGCGAATATTTGACGAAAATCAAATAAACTGAATTTTTCAAAGCGCTATTACGGTAGATACCTTCGTAGTTTTTCATTAATTTTTCTTAAAATCAGTTTATAAACTTTCAACAGAGTCCAAATATTGATGGAAACGTTAATGCAATAAAATTTACTGTAAAAATAAATCTTTAGTGAATTATTTTACAGATATAACTTCTCAAAATGTAATTCCGAACAGTGGAAAGTTACCTGTTGAAAAGTTAATTTCGTTGATGACTTGACAAAGTAGTTGTAAATTGAATTTGTCGTTAAACATTCACGTCAGTATATTTGTGTATTCATATGGTTAAGTCATTTGTTTATAAAAGACCTTTGCTTCAAAATTACTCATACATTCTGTATGTGTATTCCATTAGCGCTTCGATCAACTCTACCTCGGTTAACAACAATTTTATACATAACAGTTCTTTCTCTTTCCTCTGGAAAGATATTTCAGTTTTACTTTCTCTTGCCCTGTAGGAATATATAGAGAAATAAATGTGGGTGCTCACTCGTCTCTGTGCTTGTGTGTGAACAAAGTATCTCAAAAAACAGAACAGCGTACGAAGTTGAAACTTAGAACGTAAGTTAAGTACCACTAAGGGACCAGACACGAAAATTTTCATCAAAATCGGTCAACTGGAAGTAGCTTTTTTTTAATTATTCACTTTTTTACGATTTTCTCAAAAACGGTATCTAAAATATGTTTTAAAAATCGCCTCATTTTCTACATTATCAAAAACCATAACAAACCACCATTTTTGACACTTCATTAATAATTCCCCTAAAATTTCATCACAATTTTATTTCATGGCATGAGCCGAAACCCGGACGATATGTTTGGCTAGTTGTTACACCTAACGAAGCATTTCAGAAACTATGATTATATGAACTTGTTTTTACTTTTTGAAGAAGATTCATCACCCGAAGTATTTCGTTTCTTCGAGAATCATCCTCTATGTATGCACGAGAAATACTTTTTTAATCAATAGGACAACGAATTAACGATTCAGCTTTTTTTGCTGATAAAGGGGTAGTGTAAAATTTAAAAATTTTCTTATATAATACGTACTTGAATGGCCCCAAAAGAAAATACTTGTAAATTTTAGCTCTTAATGGTGATGGTGGCGTTATGGAATCAGTAATAAGTGAGTCAGTAATTCAGCTTGATCTGTGACAAAATATAGGAGATAATCTTAGCTATAAATAAGCAGTAAAATTCAGTTATAATGAAGTCGGTTGTGACGTAAATTCGGTAATAACCTATGAAAATAGAAAATTTGGTTGGTTTTATACCTATGTTATTAACACATTGTAAAGTTGCATATAACGAAAATGGAATCCGGTTTTAAAGAACGAATCACCTTCTTTGTAGTAATAATAACAGAAAACCATGTTCTATGGGAAATGAGATACAAAAAGTTTTGCGAAATGTATATCTTCAATATATTACTGTTCAGGTACTTCTACGGTAAAAAGGCTAATGTTCGGGAGTTATTGGTGAATTGCAGTGTTATCTTAACTGCCTCAGCCAAAACCTGCCCGTTTTCAAACTCGTGACATTTGTTATGCCTAGAACACCTGAAAATGTCGGTAATCGTTCAGCCTCGGATGTGGTGTAAAAGATTTTTATTCGATATTTATTACTTAAATTAAATATTTAGACTAATATTCGTTATTCCAATATTTGGTTGGGAAAGTAATTACATAGATATTGCGGCGTGTAGGCTCATTCGGTTATAACGAACAAATTACGCCCTTTGAATTTCGTTACAAGTAAATTTTACTGTATAAGCTAAGCATCACCTATTTAACATTTAATTTAAACATTAATTTAATTTAATTTACACATAATTTAAACATTTAATTTTTTTCATCAGTTTTTCGACTGGTTTGATGCAGTTCTCCAAGCTGTTCTATCGACTGCTTAAGATATGCCCCACTAACCTATCCCTTCTTTTGGTTAGATGTTTCCACATACTTCTTTCATCCACTCGTCTTAGAATCTCTAAATTACTCATTTTGTCTACCCACCTAATCTTTAACATTTTCCTATAACACTACATTTCAAAAGCTTCTATCCTCTTCCTTTCTACAGCTCCTATCACCCACTTTTACTCCCGTATAATCCTACTCTCCTAACATAGTGTTTTAAGACATTTTTCATCACTTACTAACTTGTTATTTTTTCATCACCTACTAGCTTGTTCAAAGATTTAATATTGGTAATTGAGACACAGTGAGTAAAATGGTAACTGTGAAGGTCTAAATTGGCAATTGTGATTAAAGTAAATGTGCAAGACTACGACACGTGGATCCGTAATATGCATAAATGCATAATACAGTTAGTTATAAATTCATATGGTAAGGTGTTCGTAATTAAACATAAAGGTCGTACATTCGGTTACCACGGTTGCACTATTAAATCGATGCATTGACGTAGTTGTTCCTTTATTCAATATTCGGTACGGAAAATTGTAATAGTATCCAAAGTCACAGGCAGTTAAACTACTTGAAATAAATATAATGCAGTACTACTTTCTACTTATTTGTTCGATGTTTTGATGTTGCATCCATAACATAATAATGCAACGTGTATGCTGGGTTCTTTCAGGACCATGTATTTCTAAATAAAAGAACTTCCTTTTAAATTTATAACAAACATTTATTTACAAATTAGCTACTTACATTAATTTTTACAATTCCAATAAAATTAAAATAAACAACTTAACTTAAACAGACTAAATTTAATAGAAAATATATTAAAAACTTCAGTCTTAAACAAAATTTAACTAAATAAAAACATGGCTATTTACGATCAAAGAAACAATTTTCACTTCTTAGAAACCGATAACAATTTTTCGCTGACAGCCCGTCACGTAGAACCTGCTTCAGTACGCTGCGTATTGTGCACAAACTGGTTTTTAACCAACTTACCTCACTGTTCAAAACCACTCTGACTTTTACTTAAGAAGTAGGTTTATAGAAAATAAACAGAACTTTGTCAAAAAATAATAACACCTTGGAACCTTGATCTTACGGATAATATTTCTCTCAAATTTCTCTGGTTCTCTTAGACCAGCCTTCCCGTTCATTCTATGGTATTCGCTTGTGTACAGATAGGTGCACATGTTTTATCACAGTATTATTATGTCTTAATTATGACTTGTCTTGAGCGTGTTTTTTTTCTTTTACAAGCGGTGAGTTCCTCAGAGTACACCGGCCGTATTCTTGATCAATCGTTCGCCTTCTTTTCACTGGTATTTGGTTATATTATATCCCCGCGGTATTTGAAGCTATTATTTTTCCCAACTTTTTCGAACTTAGTCTTTAAATGACACGGGGCTATTTTGATGTTGGTAATGTATTTAGTTTTCTCACTTTAGTTATTTTTTATAAATCAAGCGTTTTATTTTTGATTTCAGGTAATTACTGATGTCTACTTAAAGTCATGAACATTATTCCCTGTCTAAAATATTCATAAAAAGGGTAAGAAAATTAATGATAAATATTACTGTATGTAACCTAAGATAATTATTAGCCGTTTCTTCGGTATTATTTTTATTACAAAAAAATATTGTAAACATTTCTTTATAACGGAAAAATGTTCAGGTAGAGAAAACCTTGAGTTTGCGTTATAATACTGCAGAGCAGTCAGTATCATTAGTAGTAGTGGTGGGTATTTAGTTCCCCTACTACCAACTGAAGTTTCTTCTATCTTTTACGGGTGTCTTTAACTGCGATTCAACCCCCACCCACAAAAGAAAAGCCACAACGCAACCTCCCACAACACGATACAACAACCCTTACGTTCTTTCATTACTACGAATTACTGAAATAAAGGAAAGTTCAATATTCTTCTAACAAGATTTTTTCTTCAATTTTCGACCACTTATTTATTATTAGAAAGTATATTTTACCTTGGAAAAAAATTCGAATAATCCATGTAAACATATTAGATTGAACGTAGTATAGATTACCGATTTTAAGACCCTTTATAAAGAGTAGAAACAGAAAGTTCATTGACGGATGATAAAATAATTTCTGTATATTACCAGTAGTCCAGTAAAATTAGCTAATTTTTGGCCAAAGTTACGATTTCCTTGGGAGTAAAGACATCGAGATTTTGTTTCCCCCAACAACTTTATAAATATTGGAATGTTTAGAGGATAATGTATCATTTCGGCTGCAGAATGTGTGAACACTGGTATTTGGCGAAGTGAACTGAAAAGGAGGATAGGGAAGGTATCTGACTGTCTGTTTCTATTATCCTGAATTCACGAATATTATTTTAGTTAAAAAAAACATTGGTTCACAAATGTAAAAACTTCATAAAAAACCAGAAACAATAAATTTAAAAAATAGTCCTGAAGTGTATATTTGACTATATTTGCGTAAAAATATTGTAAAAATGTAAATAAAACACATAATGTTGAGCATGATGTTTACTTTTTGACTTTCAATACCAAACCGATTACTGTTTCACCCCCACCCACACCCGAAATACCGCTTTGCACTTCAACTACTGCGTATCTAGAAACAAAAGTTTATCTGCACCCAAAAAGGCATCAAAAATATTAATGTGAACGTTATCGGCACTGCAAGCCAATTTTTCGAAAATCTCAATTGTTTTCCAAGAGATTGTTTCTGTTAAAGTCTCATTTATTTCATACTAAGAACCTTAACATTAGCCACGACCAGACCGTGTGAAAAAGGAAGTGGAAGTGTTGGTAACGTCAATAGAGATGGGAACGGCTGCAATCGAAAGAAAAGGCTTCACGCAACACCGCTGTTGTTGTTAGACTTTGGCGGATGCGTAGTTTTTCTGTAGTAAAATCCGTCTCATTATTTTTTTTAAAGTAATTTTTGATTAATTTTTCTCGATTTTATAGATACAGTATCTTTCTGTGAATGCTGTTGTTTTGTGTAAATTCTCTATTCTGTAAAATAAAGTCCAAGAGAGCAAAATAAATGTAAACGGACGGCTTAGTAATTTTATTAAAATATTGCATTTTCAAAACCTTTTTGTGAATGTTCAATAACATTACGAGTATTTGTAAAAATTCTCAGCTTGAAAAGTTAATATTTGAAGCAAAAAGGAAACACTTTTTAAGAGTTTTCAAGAAAACTGTTGACAGGTATTCGTTGTAGCAGTAGGGCCGTCACAACTTTTTAATACTGCTGTTACATTAAACGTCAGTTGGTAAGTTATAAGTGACTCCACTTGTGGATGGGATATGGTTCATACGTACTTAGTAATAAGAGGGAAGTAGTTTCCACAAAATAAGTAAACAAAATTTCAGATTTGTAATTGACGTTTTAATATAACATTTATTTATGTATATAACATAATTAATAATAGATTTTCTAGATTGGTATCTTAAAACTAAGGAAAAGGAAAAACACCGTGTAAAATAATATAATCAAATTTTTGAAAAATTGCTTGTGTATTTTGTAAAATTCTGTGAAAGAACGAACGTACGCACTCGCGTGTTTGAGTTTCGTTCTGTACGGGTGAAAAAGTATTCCGACGGAGGAAAATTTTGTATAATCGTTTATTAAGTGACCTTCGTTTCCTTTTTGTTGATATTTTTAAGTACTTCGGAGAGATAATACAAAGAAAGACGATCAAAAAGGAAGTGAACTACAAAAGAAGAAAGATGGCTGGTGCGTTAGAGGTACTCACTACTTATGTAAAGAAAAATCACTTTCGAGACAAGCCAAGATTAGACATTACAATATTTAGTATTTGATTTGTATTATTTATTTGATGAGTATTATAATGTCTAATCTTGGCTTGTCTTGTGAATAATTTCTGCTTTACAAGAGGTGAATTCCTCGGGGTGCAACTGCCATCTTTCCTCGACTGTTGTTCGCTTTCTCTTCGCTGGTCTTTGGTTGTTTTACTCCCCGAGGTACTTGAAGCTATTAACTTTTCCAATTTTTGCTCGTATTGTATCTTCAAGTGACGCGGAGCAGTTTCGATGTTCGTTATGTATTTAGTTTTCGCAAAGGAAATGTGCAGTTATGCTTTTTCTGCTTGTTATTTTAACATGTTTATTCGTTCTATTGGTGTTACTACGTTCCAAGAAACGATTGCTAGGTAGCCTGTAAAAGCAAAACAGTTTATCTGTAGGCCCGTTCTTTGAATGTACCGTTTCTTCAATGTATGCTTGGTTTAACAATCCTTTATTGATAAGTTCCCATTAACAACTTTCTTCAGCACACAGAACCGGTGACAGACCATCACCCTGCCTAACGCCAGCTTTAATTTTAAACTCTTCGGAGATTTTTCCTACAAATTTTACTTCCGATCGGGTCTGTGTTAATATTTCCTTAATTGTTGCCGTTGTTCTGATGTCCACTACAAATTCTTCTAAAATACTCGGTAGCGTTACTCATTCGATTGAATAACACGGTTTCTTAACACATTTAGCGCTAGAGACTCACCTAGCGGGTCATGGGTAGGTGTTACCACCAGTCTGCCGTTTCACCTAGCAGCGGGTTCTGTTTTGTTATCATTTGAAGCAATTCCGGAGGGACATCGCCTGTCGGATATACGTTTGTTGTTATTATATAGCACTCAAAATGTGTTTTTCTATGTAATCGTGCATTTCGTTTTTGAATTTTTGTTATACAATCTTCTACCCTCGTATATTATACTCGTTTAGTTTTTTAACGGGTTTTCAGGGTACAGTTGAAGCCGTGAATTTAGTATCTATGCAGGTTTTTTTTTTTTTTTTTTGTTTAACGTCCGACTTGTTTATCTATGCACGTATCGATACAAAATATCTTACACTTTTAGATTCACTTTTAAAGTATATTATTTGTAGTTAAAAATTATATAATAAATTACCCGTAAATCGTAATGGTAAATGGAAAACTTCAAACAAGAAATACATTTATTATAACAGGCGAAAATAAAACCTAAAAAACATTGATTTGTTTACTTTTATGTTATTAGCAAAGATAAATCTATGTATAGGTCGCAAATAAAATAAATCGATAAAAACGTTAAAATATAAGTTGTAGACTTACACAAAGCAAGCGGAGAACACGCTGCACGAGCAATCAGCCAGACGGGACAAATACCTCATAATTACTCAGCATTGAATGTGTTAGAATCAACAAACACTACCACTCTGAAAGACAATACATTATTTCTCTTGAAATATAACTTCCCAAAACTCATTTTGCGTTCCATTTCTGTTCTGCACTGGATCTTCCTTTCCTGAATCCGGCTTGGTATTCACCCAGCTCCTGACATAGTGTCATAATGTGGAATTATCAGTTTTATTTTGACCCCCATCTTGGAGACTCCCAGACGCAATTTATAAAAATCTATTCTTAAATACTATTCTATTCTTATTAGAATAAGATTTCGTAAAAATTTATCAAAACGATTCGTCTAATCAATACTGTCATTTGATATTTTTGTTCCCATACAATTCATAAAAATTGTAGTGAGTAGAGCACGTGTATGCCTATCGATTAGTCAATAAACGGATTATTTGTATATTTTTTAATATGTAGGACTGCTTAAATTTGAGAAAATGTAAGTTCGGTCTGTAGTAAAATGTTTTTTAAATGTAACACTATTTCTTAATAATCCACTTTTGATATTATTGACCAAAAAATAATATTGGAATTTATTAACTAAACCTATCTGGATTTAAAAGATTTTTCTCTTCAAAATAACTTAGGTGTCATAACGTATGTAGGCCAGCACGTGTGTAAAAAGTTGTATTCCCAACGGTAAAGTTAGTACCGAGCTGGCTTTCTATAGAGGGGAACAGATGCAGGCAACCTTTACAAGTGGTGTAACGCGAAATGAGATTAGCAGAAAAAACCTCCTTCTGTAAAAACACCTTGACCCGGACCAAAAACCTGTTGTTGTTTAAAAACGGGTAACGATCAAATGTGGGTTTTCGCCAAAAGTATTTTAGATACTTCTCTGATAACACTAACTTTTACATTACATTCGATTTTACAATCCGATCGAAAATTTCAACATGAATTTAACAAAAAGTTGTTAATTTGATTTATTCTACAACATATTTACACACAACGTAACGGAAAACTTGTAGCCTATGTGTCTAGGATAAAATGTGTTTTTGTAACTATGTCTAAAACCATTTTTCTCCACAACTACCGGACCAATCATATTTCACTGTTTACCGAATAGACCTTTAGAGAGAACAAGCCAAGTGAATATTTTAATTATTTTTTCATGTTTTTCTTACGTTTCCTTATTTCCTAAATTCACTTCATTCTTTCGGATTTTGTTTTCTTAAATTGTTCAATGTTTGGGGGGGGTTCACGTCTCTTCTTTTAATTAATTCTCTCCCCCAAAAAATCACCCTCTGGTTCTTTTAACTAAAACTTTCCCTATTCTGTAGGTCGTCTGTTTCGATTTTTGCATCTTTAGGTCATTACCGAATTACATTAACATTTAATAAAATGTTAATAATATTAATTAAAATGTTAATAACATTTAATGAAATGTTACTGTGAACGATGCTGGTTTGGTTTTGAGATTTATTATTTTGTCGAATTTTTTTTGTCAAACTGCTACCGTTCTTGCCACATGTCCGAAAAATACAAGTCTCCTTTCTCTCATTGTGTTTAATTTTTCGGATATCTCTTTGTTTGAAAGGGGTCTGTTGTTATTGTCTCTTCCTTCTTAGGTCCTAGGATGTTCAAATTTATTCCCTTTCCATGCTCATTATTTTATTGATAGCCCTTTCAACATTATTTCACGTGTTTCTGCTTCATGCGTTGCTTGCGGTCTTAATACCGTCTGAGTTATGTATCTCACGAGACTTTTTTGTTATTTAGGTTTCTGGTATTCAAGAACATAATAATTCTCATCTTATCAGTCCTTCTTTTTAAGCTATTCTTCTCATTATTGTTTATACTGATCCATTCTTCCAAATATTTAAAACAACTGTACTCTTTTAATAATTATGGTGACACTTATCGCTAAAGTCCGTTTCGGGATCTAGGTTATTACATACTTAATACACTAAAGTTTACAATCACAAATATTTATTACACTAAAAGATTCACAAAATGAATTACAAACTAATTATAATGAAGTAATACAACAAATAACTTAATAATTTACTTAAAATAAATAATAAACTAATATTATAATGGAGTAATACAATAGATAGCTTAAATAATTTACTTAGTACTACTTACAATAATTATACACAAACCAAAAACACAAAAACTGAATATAATGCACATACACAAGGTAATATAACAAAAGTTAACCACTACAACGCTCGGATACGTAACCTGTACTACGCACCGTTAGCCATTAAATAAACACTCGTCAGAGATCAAACGGATACTAACTGTCGACCGCACCCGGGGCTCCCTTTATATAGGTTAGATGAAAGAGGTTTCCCGAAAGACACAGAAATTCGATCAAAAAGATAATTCCAGATTGGCAGAGAAATTCCATGAAAATAATAAAGTACAAAAAACCCTTTTTACTGGAAAAGTCTTAACTATTGTAAACAAGTAAATAGATCTATTATAAATAGAATAAAAGTTGTTACAGGTAATCAGCCGACCTTTTCGTAAATAGTTGTACAACAAACATCTTTTATAAATAGGTATACTTTTATTGTTACTATTGCCCTATTGTTACTTTTTCACTCTATTATCTACTCTTGTACCATTTTATGAATGAAGTACTAGAAATTTCTTCAACCATATTCGTCTTCGATATTAATAATAATAATATTCTTTATTTCTGTACATAATATCATTTACAAATATTAGTATTAATAACAGTCTAATTTATAATAATCTTAAAATATAATACAATAAAATAAAATTTTTCAAAATAATAAAATATTATACAGCACTTAGCCTACCATATTTCTAAAACATAAATATTGTAGCAATTTTTTAACTACTCAATTTTCAACAAAAGACTTACTTCATGTGATTTTGAATTAAAATTAAAATTAATTTCACCCAGAAATATTAAAATCAATTTTTATATTTTCATAAAAAAAACAAGTGTAGTTTTATGAATAATTTTAATAAATTTATTTATTTATTTATTTACAATATATTTATTTAAATTTAAAATAACAAAATAACTTAATTTAAATTGAAATAATATTACTGTGACATCCTTTAGCCAGCTTTTTTAATAAAAACAAAAACAAAAAAATTTTTGCAATTTGAAATTTTTAAAATATTATTTTATAAAGTATCCTGTAGGATCAGATGACCTTTACGCAGTGAGACATAACTGACGTAACTGATATGTTCAGACATAACTACTGGAGAAACAATTAATTTTCCAAAAAAAATTTCCTTGATATTACTTTCAGTACTAATATCGGAAAAGAAGACTCTGACTGAGATAATAGAACAACTGAGTATTGTCACATTATATTATTTTGGTGAATAATTATACAACTCGGGCAGTTTTTAACGTCTGTTATTAACGCCTCTGGGAAATGGTATTTGTAGGCCAAACTTTTCAGGTTGAGCTATTTCACTTTGTTGTGTTAAATATTTTTTACGGCTCCTACGATTTTTTTTAAAAACGCCTCATATATTACATTTTATAATTTATAATCTGAAAGATAGTGTTAAGCCCATGTGTGCTGAAATTCTTTGGGGCCTGTACTCTGATGGTAGGTAAAAATTCTGCTGGCACTGTTGTTCAATGGAATAGTAGTATACGATAAGAGAGGTGTGCGTTGATGCGTTATTAAAACAGCTAGTAAGGAAAATAGGAGACAACTGATTAGTTGTCGAAGTAGACGGGAGTATGTTCTCCAAGTGAAATATAAAGCAGTGAATTTTTGGTGGGATATGTAAAAACAAAGATTTATGCAGTTGATTCCCGATAGAACAATAAAAATAATAATTACTGATTCTGTACCTAATAATATCAGGGAAGGTTTCATAATTTATTTCAATTTATGGCGATCATATTGCAGTAGTACTTTGAAGGTTGTTGGATTTCAACAATTTAATGTGAAACAAAAACTTCATTTCTTTGATCCAGAAACCGACACACATACTAAAACTATTAAGTTATTATGGGGGAAGTGTTAAGTGGCCCAAAAAAAGGGATCGCAAAACAACTAGACAGTATTTAGAGTCATACCTTGCCAAATTCTAGTGTTGTCTTGTAACCGGTGATGAACAGCAATTTTGGTCGCGTTTAAAAATTTTAGCCAAAGGAAATTAACTTGTAATGTAAGTAAAAGAATTAAAAGTAAATTTAAATAATATTTTTATGAAATAAAATAAACAATAATAAAATAATATTATAAAATTTAATATAAAGTGTATAGGCAAAATTAGCGGGGTCCAAATAATATTTATATGAAATAAAATAAATAATACATAAAATAATAATATAGAATAAAAAATATAATAATAATAATATAAAATAATATAGGCAAAATTAGCGGCGTCCTTCGATAATAGAAAAGTACCAAACATTTTGTGATCAGACATAAAAAAAAAATTGTGAGTTTGTTATTGTTAACCGAATTATTACTGAAGAATTTGTTTTTTAGTTTCTAGTGATGATGACAACGATGTTGATGAAGCTGTAGTTACCGCTGACGGACTGTGTCAGTGGTATAGTGTGGTGAGAACCACATCACCACAGCAGCGATGATGACAATTAAAACAATTTTCAATTTGCTATCTAAAGATTGACCCATACATAACCTATTATGGTTTCGTTAATTTCCATCTGAGAGCTATTTACGAACAAATCACTGATTGGGACATTCTGATCTGATCTAATCCTCTCAATAGCATATCGGACTAAATTGTATCGAGACGACACTAACACGTAGCTCTGGTAATGAAAATGTATTGTCAGTATCTGTTTAATATGCGTGTGAGTGAATGCATGTGCGTCGGTTTAAAATGTTGTTGTTTAGGTCATCAGCCGAAAGGCTGATTTGAACCTGTAGAGGTTTTACTAAGTAAAACGAGGAGTAAGGTGCCATTGCCTTCCTCACTGAGTGGGAAAGTACGCTTATCAGCATGCCAGGCCCTCTGAAAATTTTTCAATAAAAGACAGAAGGCAATGTAAATTATTTGTAGACTTCTAGATAGCAGATCTAGGGCTACAAAAAGTAGTTGCTTCTTATCAGATGATCACCCAATTATAATGTGACTGAAGCATTTAAGAATAGAAGAGTTTGAGGTGTAAAATACTCTAGTCAGCGTTATTTCCTCTGAGAGTGATGAATTTCATTATACAGCCAGACCCTGTGGTGAATGAAGTGAAGGTGTCATTCGCAGGGTTGGAAAGTAAAAGCTTTTCGCGTATATAATAAAATATTACTTCCGATTGACATATTTTGAAGAAAATTATCGTGTTGGGCCTTCTTCTGGTACTTAATTTAAATTCCAAGTTTCAACTTCATACGCTATTCCGTTCTTGACATATTTTCTTCACACACAGAACAATTGCTACAATCATGTTTTTTGGATTTAGGAGGCCTGAAAACGTGTATTTCCAATGAAAACTTGATTTCGAAAAATCTTCTGATATCAATTACTTCCTTCCTTTCCGATACGTTCATATAGGGCAAGAGAAAGAAAAAAATAGATATTTTTATGATGGGAGGTCATCGCTGTATTATTTTAATCGGGTGGCACGTGGTGCAGTATTCAACGAAACTGGCTTCTACGCCCAGCTCGTGGGTTCATTTCCCGGCCAGGTCTGCCATTTTTTTCATCACACTTTTTTACTTATGTCCCTTTACACTTTTTGCATTAGCAAAAATCACAAAACATTCAGACGTAAAAAAAAAACAAATGTATTCTGTTAACCTTTGCACGACATTTTGGTCGATTTGTCACGTTCAGATGAAGTGTAGCTTGTACTGTTGTGTATATAAAAAACATAGCTTCTTCTTCGTATGTTAAATTAAATGAATAGATTTCACAGAATTTTTGGGAGTGTGAGTTTGAGAATGTTCATAAAATCGAGAATTAATGACGATCCAGAGAAACGTTGACTGAAAGGCATGGATGGATTTAAATTCCCATTGTTTTTTCCCTTACACAAAACCTTGAAAGCTGTATATTAGAAGAGATGTAGGCCTACTATATTTCATTTTCATTGTTTCTAATGAAATTTCAACAATTGCCTTTATGGTATAATCTCAATAGTTACTTTTACTAGAAGGACAGCAAACACAGCTAACTTTCTCGCTAATTTGCAAATAAACTTATTAGATTTAAATTTCTCTGGTGTGATAGAGATCCTGTAGGATATTCCCTTCCAGCTTCTTTTTAAGATTGGCAGGTATCTGATTTAATATTAAAACCTAACAAAACGGAATTTTCAAGTTTTTATTTAAATAAAGTAAATGACTGCACTCTCTTATCGAAGCTGACAAAAAACAATAGAGCAGGCGCACCCTGTTTCAAGAAGTTAAAAAAATACAACAGGAACAGATAGTTTGAATTTCTTGCATTTTAATTTAACAACTGCTACTACTAGGGAATATTCGAAATAAAAGAAATCTGGTATGAAACACTCACATGACTTTCCCTTGTCAATGTAGATAATGAAAAATATAACCTATGTTTGATGATTAATAAAACAAGTAATTATGCCAATAATGGGCAGGTAGAGTGTCAAATTATTTACACTCAATCTATTCGTTGCAGGGCTAAAATAAATAGTTCTGTTTCTTATCACATGGTCAGCCAATTAAATGACTGAATCATTTAAGAACAGAAGAGGTAGAGGTGTAAAAGACACTAATCAGAGTTATCTCCTCTGAAAGTAATGAATTTCATTATACAGCCAGACCCTGTGGTGAATGAAATGAAGGTGTCATTTGCAGAGTGGAAAATATGTGCTTTTCAGATGGCCCGGCATGCTGATAAGCATACTCTTTCAACTCAGTGAGGAAGGCAATGGTAAACCACCACACTCCTCGTTTTTACTTAGTAAAACCTCTACAGGTTCAAACCAGCCTTTTGGCTGTTGACCTAAACAACAACAACAAAACAAGTAAAATGAAAAACAGAACCTAATTTTAATCATAAGTTACGCTAAATGAAATTCAAACTCTGCAAAACTTAAAAATACGGAAAACCACTAATTGACGCTAATTTAGGTTCTGTAGTAAACAATGCTAGCAATCAAAATTGTAGATTTCTGCTATTTTCTATAACTTTATTTATATGCACTTTATTCGTAAAATGATCCAAACTAAGACCGAAATCTTAAAATCCTATTTTTTACCGAATTTAATGAGCGAAAAACAAACAGAAAATCACTAATTGACGCTAAACAAAGCGTTACAGAAAACAAATGTTTGAAATATAAAATGTAGGTTTTTTAATTTCATACAACATAATAACAATTATATACGCTTTTGCTCAAAAATGCATATTGAGACCGAATTCATAAACAATATTTTTCTCGAGAGCCACAAGAATTTCCCTAATTTGTATAGAATACAAAATTTGGTAAATGAGACGATTTGAAAAAATCGTAGTATTATAAGTTTTTAAGAAAATCGTTAATAAGTGAAAAATCGAACAATGAAAATACTTTCTTTATATTCCCTATGTATTTATACAGGACAAAAGAAAGTAAAAGATCTTACTGGTAATACAGGTATATACCAACGCCAATGTATTAGTATAATATTTGTGCAGTATTGTGGAGTGTAGGGCTATATAATTAAAATAAAGTAAACGGTTTCCGTTGTTAGAGTTATGTAATTACATATTATGTGTATGACTAAGTTTCGTGTGTTTACGTTGATGTATATTTTTTAAAATTTAACGTCCAACTATTCTGCAATTACTGCTAATGCAGACGGTGAAGGATAAAATGATTTTTTTGTAACGTATGAAAATATGCCGTCCCTAAATGGGATTCGAACTCAAGACCGCATGATGAGAGGCGAGCACGTTACCAACTACGTCAATACGGCCGGTACATGTAATGTAATGGCGACTGTGTAACAATGTAGTATGTTTTTATTATTTTTATATAATTTAAATTAATTAATTTTACAGCTGGACAGAAATTCCCTTTTATTAATCAAAAACACTATGTCTTTACCGTAAGCGCGAAAGTTTCATTCGTCGGGATGGAACAATATTTTCATTACTTTTTCTTTTAATGTTTAATAAACAGTTTTATTAGTTAATTTTTTAAAAACTTTTAATACGAGTATAACAACTTTAATTGTTTTTTTAACGAAGTTTTTTAGAAAATATTAAAGTAACAATATTGAATGAATATAACCAAATATCTTATATATTAACACCAGGTTTCTTTGCCTGGATGTCCGATGTCATCGTGTAAGCGTATAGAAACAGGAACAGGAAATTGGAGACCACGCAACTTGACAGTTCTGACATCACACAAGAAAAACAGAAGTAAATTAAAACAAGTAAAATGTATTTGTTAGGTAAGAGACTGTTTTTATTTTGTTTTTGGGACCATTTTTATCAGCTCAACATAAGATTTATTATACGATCCATATCAAAAATGTTAACAAAATCAATAATTCTAAAATCAGGAAAATCAATCTTTACTTAAAAGTAACAGTTACCTAACAGTAAAACAGTTCTTTATGTCACCGTCCTTTGAAATTTATTAATCTAAATTTCAAAGAAATATTTAAATATCAGAAGACTAGGTCTATATAAAATGTTTAAAGTTTAATATTGATTAATACTTTTTCACCATTCGTAACATCCCAGATTTAAAATTATTGTCTTAATATTTTGTATGACATACGTTCAGCAATTTTATAAAAATAATGTTTTTTTTTGGGTATTAGAATATGCGCGCATTATCTTTACCTTAAGAAAGGTCCTACCTCGAAAAGTTTAATTTTAAGTTACAACAACAGCACCTTAGCGACTACTGATGGTTATGGAACAGTGGGTTTTAATTTGAGAAAATTTCCAGACCCTAGTCGAAAATCAAACCCAGGACTTCCGCATTGTAGGCTAGCGCCCTACCACTACGCTACGGAGGCGGCCAAAATTACATTATGTTCTTTATTTTACGTTGTTCATTAATAATTAAACATACTTTATATTTTTAATTATTTTTATTGGCAAGAGAAAGTCACGTGGCTATTTTACACCAGATTTTTAATGAAGAGTTGTATTTAACTTCAGTGATTTTTGCAACCACAATCTTAATTTAGCCTATTTGTGGTAAGTATTTAAGCACAGATGATAGTTGCTAAATAGCAAAATGTATACATACCGTGTAATGCTACATGTATTAAGTAAGTCTACAATCATAATAATTTTTGTGTCAGTAACACACTTATTTGCGTTACTTTTCTCTACTGGGTGAATGTGCGTGGGATCGTTAGAATATAGTCTGTGCGTGCCATATAACATGTTTAAAGAAGAGAACAGAACCGGAAACGTAACAACACTGCACTATCAATCAAAAAATGATGTTACAAAATAATTTGTCAGGTCTTACGACATCATGAGACATTTTTCCTATTAAAATTTTCTTAGTGTATAGTCCTTAGTTTGCGTGCAAGGTAAAAGAACGACCGTTCCTTTGAAATAAAGGAGGTTTCTTACTTTCTGCATGACTATTTTGTAAAACCGTATGATGTTTCTACGTCAAATAACTTATATTGTGAAACATATACACACACATAGACGCTCAGTATACGTATTAAACAAGTAGAGAGGCCGGTTAAATATTTTATGAATCAACCCCACATTACTGGTCTATGTTCCATCTTCTCACACGGAATGAAATGAAATTCATGAAACAAATAAGTAAAATGGCTGCAAAATTTCTTCAAACTACGAGTATATTAATATATTATTCGTACTAAATACTATAGCAGATTAATCACTAGTCCTAATTATATAGTTTAAACGTAATGTAGGAGGGGCACTTTTTCAACCTCTGATAGTAGGCCATATATAAAAGACAAGTGAATATAGAAAAAAATTTTTGTGAAACACTTACAAAACTTTCTCTTGCCAATTCAAATAATTAGCAATAAAACAAAATATTAGAAATAAAAACAAAACCTAACATCAATATACATAACCAAATTTTAATCATGAGTGAAAAACGCAAAATAAAAATCAACCTCAGTTTGGCTTAAAAATACGGAAAATCACTCTTTCACGCTAAACTAGGCTCTGTAGAGAAAAGTTCTCTAAATAAAAGTTGTAGATCTTTTAATTTCCTATAAATTTGATAATACTTTTTGACGTAAAATGCATACTAAGGCTGAAATCTTTAAAAAAATTCGATTTTTACACGTTTTCGTGAGAAGAAAAAAAAACATCGCTAATTACCGCTAAACTAAATGTTATATAAAAAATGTTCGAAATAAAAATTGTAGGATTTTACATTCTCTACAACTTTTTTTAAATACATTTTTACGCTAAAATGCATATTAAAGTCGCAATCTTAAAAAAACAATTTTTTTTTACGAGAAAACAGCCTCACCAAGAATTTCAGCAGACATGGCGCCTACCCTATCTTGTAAAGCATAAAACATGTAGTAAATAAGGCGATTCTTAAAAAAAATCGTTGGAGCTCTTTTTGAGAAACTCGCAAAAAAGTGAAAAATCACACGAATAAACTACTACTTCCGGTCGACCAATTTTGATGTAAATGTTTGTATCGGGTCCTCTAGTGGTACTAACTTAAGTTTCAAGTTCGTAGTTCTTGAGTTATTCTGTTCACACACACACAGACAAACAGACCCCCACACACACAAACACACACACACACACACACACACACACACACACACACACACACACACACACACACACACACACACACAGACAGACCATGTTTTTTAGGTTCAGGGGGTCTGAAAACGTGTAGATTCGGTGAAAACTTGATTTCGAAAAATCGACATGAAAACAATACTTTATTTCCTATATATTCATATAGGCAAGAGAAAGTAAAAATGGGTACTCTTTTGTTACGTGGATGTCTCCAATTTCCGCAAACTTTTTCATTACTACACTACACAAACGGACAGAACGATTACCTAGATTATTTGTGGCAATTTACCAAAAGTGGCCCAAAACCGAAAGTAAAAAAATCAAAGTAAGAAACTACAAGAGATAGAAACAAACGGATTTCGGATTCATAATCTGCACAAAAGGTTAGGGGACCTGGATTGGGTTTGAAGTTCCAGTTTTAACCAAAAGTGACCAGTAACCGGAAATCAAGAAATCAAAGTCAGAATTTGGAAACAAAAATAGTGACATTCGATTCCTCTTATAGAGTAACTGAGTTACATAGATCATTGGGTTCGAAGTTCCGGTTTCGAATGGAAGTGGTCAAAAACCGAAAGTCAGGAAATAAAAGTAAGAACTTGCCAGAGATAACAAACGGTTTTCAAATTCGTTATCTACACAAAAAGTTAATGAGCCTGGAATGGGTTTAAAGTTCCAATTCCGACCGGAAATGCCCAGTAACCGGAAGTCAAGAAATCAAAATCGGAATTTGGAAACAAAAATAGTGTCATTCGATTCCTCTTAAAGAGTAGATACAGAAATCACTAATGAGTTTTGCCATAAGTCAAAGGTAAGCATTTTAAAAATTGCCACCAGCTATGAGACGTGACGTCTAATGAAAAGGATTTTTGTAGCTAGGTTATTTTAATAACGAAAACTGTTTTAACTTATTTGTTGTTATTGAAAAACGATTAGTTATCGACAGTAATGAAGGTGCCCGCATTATAGGTCTGTTGCCTTATGCACTCATCTATTAGGCCTCCTAGGTGCTAGGTTAGTACTCTATGGTGGGTAATCAAAAATGTTCCACTGAAATTGACTGAAATACCGTTGGGTTGCATAAGCACTGTGAGAACGGGCGTTGACATTGATCAGAACACTTGAGGAGCTTTATGGAATACGGGTATAACCCATGTTTTGCCCTTTTGCCGTTCAACGCTTTCTTAGAATCTCCGTAGTTCATTTGGTACACCTGAAAATTTTCATTTCGATTTCTTGTTCCTTGTGGTGGTGGTATTCTTTTTTCTGAGGCTATGACAGCTGATTTTAAGCGCCATAGCTGTGTAATGTTCTTATTATAAAATCATTTGTTAAATGACTAACCTAACATTAAGTGACTGAATTAAAAGTAATGGTCTCTTAAACCAAAATATAGTATTAAAATACTCTTACAGTGTTATAATGGTTTATTTTTATTACACTATTATGCTATTATAATGGTTATATTTTGCTATTTTACTATTGAAACTATATATAATATTATAAAATAAACATTTGAAAACCGTAAATAATAAAACTTACATCATTTTTATTAGATTATACATATTATTTTTGTTTTAAATCATTTCATTCAGGCTGTTATTATTATTGTAAAGCTTACAGTACATAAACACAAATGTAGCATTATAGAAATGCCCTTTTTCCATTCAGTGGCTGTTGAATGGACGAAGGTCAGTATTGACCTGGGGAATGGAATATGGGCGGTTACAAATATACAATCAATGTTAGATTATATATTTACTGTAGATATATTTCTGAAAATTAAAATTTTCTTCAAACCAGGAAAAATTGAACAACAATGCAGCTTATTTTCAAGTATTTTGAAAAGAAAGTCAATATTTATAGCTAATTAATAACTTGAACGCTTGTTTTCTCAAAATCTCAGTTTCTGAATTACACCTCTTTTCCATTCAACTTCTCAATATCCTCATTTCAAATATTTGAAATTTGTGAGTTTTTCATTTCATCCTTCACCGTCTGCATTAGCATTAATTGCAGAACAGTCGGACGTTAAACAAAAAAAAGGACTCCTAAATTCCAAAAGTCACCATGCCTCTTCTTTTGTCTTGAATGGCTCTCCCCAATCTTAGTTCAGTTTCACAATTATCAGCTGATTTTAATTGTGGTCTCCGGCTGCATAAACTCTACAAGAAATAGAACGAGAAGCTTAAAAGCAACGTCCAAACTCTTTAAATTTATTGTCGGCAACATTTTATGAAGAGGGTTTTGGAAAACTTGTTTACAGTTACGATAAATATCTCAATCCTCATGGTGATTATATCAAAAAGTAATAAAAGTACATAAATTTTAGTAATAAAACATTTTTCTATATTCACATGACTTTTTTTATAGCCCATCGGAGATTGGAATAAAACCGGTCCTCTAATTAAATTAATAAACGGCGATATTAAAAAACTTAGAAAGATATTCTATATTAAAATCCCCGTTAAAAGAAACCCATCATTGTTTAAAATAATTGTAACGACCTAGCGAATGAAGTTTTATGTAAGGGTGTGTCGGCGATATTGCGATAAATAAGTAAATGTGCGCATACATTTTGTTAAACTTCACTAAATTCGGTAACTAAAAATCAATGCACCGGCAATAAGATAACAGCCAACTCACCGATCAACAGTTTTTACAGACACGTGCTATCATCTGTCAGATACGAATTCTCTAAAAATGTAAGAATGATTCTGATTGGTGAAGTCCTGTCCAACGTGATTTAAATAGACATTTTTTAATTGTTGTTAATCTGTAATCTGTGTACGTTGGAATCTGTTCAATTTAAGATCAATACGCAACCCCTAGACCAAATGAGATGTAGATGATATGTATGACGTGTACATGAGTTCCGTACAAGTCAATAATAATTTACGTTAATGGCCGCCAATATGCATTGCGTTAACATTTTTGAAATCCGTTTTCACCTAAATCTTGAAGATGTAAATACCTTTAAAATTATGTTGGTGCACATTAAGTGTGCACATTTTAAAATATTAAAATATTAACCAATGGCTCTCAGTAGGGCACATTCTGTACTATCTGAACGAGAATGGATTTATTTTTAATGGATTCTTAAATATGATTTAATACGGAATAATTTTTCTTTCAACTTTCTATATTAAACTGTTTTTCCATAATAAATTGTAACGATTTACTTGGTCCACCCTGTGAAGTAAAATGTTAATAAACTAATTAAAAAATTAAGGAAGAATCATGAAAAGTCAACAATCATGTGTTTTTCATTTCACGTGAAATATTCATGAAGGCAAGTTAAACAGTTGTGAAGATATCATGAGAATTCTTATTAACACTCTTGTTTTATTAAACTTTAGAAGTACGCTTTCTTTAAAGCTACATTGCAATTTCGTACTCATAGGGTCATAAGAGCTGAGCGTTAGACCGTATTTCATGGTTTATTCACCCTTTACAACCTTTTTTCATGTACATTTATCTCAATAGTTAAGACGGCTATATACAATAGAAAATATATTGTCTAGAAAATTCCCGGTTCCACGTTATAACAGATAAATTTCTTGATATTTACTTTTTCTCAATGAAGGTAAATAAGTACTAATTATAGCCAGAAAGTAAATAATTTTCAACTTAATTAAACGATAATAATACCAACTCTAAGCTCTAAAAAACTTAATGTTTATCTTTTAAAAATTCTTAAATTTAAAATCAAAACTTAATAATATTAGGTCGTTTTATAAAACCAAGAAACTCATATCAACTAATAAAGGTAATATTGCAACTAGGATATACTGTATTGTAACACGCAAAAATACAGAACTTCAAAGTTCTCAAAAAGTTCACTACAATTTCGTTCGGGTTTTCAACAAATTACCATCTAAAATAAGACTTATTAATTTAAAAAGCTTTGATTGGAAACCAAGAGGTTTTTTTCAACAAAATATGCATTTTATTCTGATGAGAAGTTCTTACCTCACAAAGAATGCTCTTTAAATTTAATATTGACCCGCCGGTTTGGTCTAGAGGTAAAGTCGTCGCCAAAATCAGCTGTTTAACAGCTGATTTTCGGATACGAAAGTTCCTGGTTCAAATCCTAGTAAAGGTTGTTACTTTTATACGGATTTTAATGCTAGACAGTGGTTACCGGTGTACTTTGATGGTTGGGGTTCAATTAACCATACTCTCTCAGGAATGGTCGACCTGAGTCTGTACAAGACTACACCTCATTTACACGTCATACACATCATTCTCATCTCATTGGGTCATGGGGTTGCTTATTGTTCTCAATTGAACAGATTGCAACGTACAGATATAAGGGATTAAAAAATAATAATAAAAAAATATTCATATTTGTAGAATTTTATATCATACAATATTGTATAGTTTAAATAACAAATATGGAATTTTATTGAAAAATTTTAGTCAAATTTAAGTAGTAATTAATTTAAAGCTCAAGTTATTTGTTTAGTGAATATATATATATATATATATATATATATATATATATATATAAACAAAAAAATTTAAATTATAAAAATTATAAAAAATAAAAAATTATAAAAATTTATAAACAAAAAAATTTTTAAATTGTTTGTTAATAGCTTTTTGATGTGTATTTGAAGATGTCTATTCCATTTTTGGTAGCTGACTAATAAAGAATTTTTATTTTTATTTAATTCAGCCTAGGTTCGTTTAGGGTTTGAGTATGGTAAATAAAGAACATGCTTACTTTAAATATTTTACATGAATTATTTATTTACACAATAATTGATTAAACTTGGCACACTAAAAAGAACAATCAAATTACTTTAATTAAATGAATTACAAAACTTACGCTTAAACAAAGCTTAATAATTATCAATAATTTGTACTTTAGATATGAAAACATTTGAGTTACCTCTCCTCAACCACTTGATACCACACGTATCTACTTACACTGTTAACGTAGTTCAACGTTTTAAGGAAAATATATGGTCCAAAAAATTAAAATTTAGAATATAGGTTAAGAAAAGTAATAAAGAGATATTAAGGGAATGAGAAAACAAATATAACAGACTCTATGAGAAAGAGCAAAATGTAATTTCATGGACATTCGAGGTGTGGCAATTAAAAAATGAGACTGACGTTGTAAAAAATTTAATTTTAATTTTATACATAATCACTTATTGTCACCTTCAATATACACTCCTTCTCTATCCCTACAATGCCCCATGCGAATTTTCCATCGTTGAAAACAGTGCGGGAAGTCATTTTCTGTCAGCTCCTTCAGGACACGTGCCGCTTTCTCTTCTACAGCTTCCACAGACTCAAATCTTGTCCCTTTTAATGCATATTTCACCTTATTGAACAGGTAGAAGTCACATGGTGCAAGATCTGAAGAATAAGTTGGATGCTTTAACACTGAGATGCTGTACGTGGTTAGGAACCTCTTAACAGATAACGCGGAATGAGCTGGCGCGTTGTCTTGGTGGAGAACCCATGATTTGTTCTTCCGCATTTCGGGGCGTTTTTTCTATACTCTTTGACGTAGTTTAGAAAGTACCTCAAGGTAGTAATATTGATTAACTGTTTGACCTTCAGGAACCCAGTGAAGGTATACAATCCCATGGATATAAAAAAAAACAAACAATCATCATTGCTTTAAATTTTGACTTGCTCATTCGAGTTTGTTTGGCTCTCGGTAAAGTTTGGCTCTTCCAGTGCATGGATTGGCGCTTCGTTTCCGGATCATAAGTAAAAAACCACGTTTTATTACATGTTATTATCTTGTACCTGTTCCCTAAGGTGAAATCTGCATTAAAAGGGACAAGATTTGAGTCTGTGGAAGCTGTAAAAGAGAAAACGGCACGTGTCGTGAAGGAGCTGACAGAAGATGACTTCCAGCACTGTTTCCAACAACGGAAAATTCGCATGGAGCGTTGTAGGGATAGAGAAGGAGTGTTTATTGAAGGTGACAATAAGTGTTTATGTATAAAACAAAAATTTTTACAACGTCAGTCTCGTTATTTAATAGCCACACCTCGTATAATAGATCAAAAAAATATAAACAAAAGTTATTTCTTAAATATAAAAATTACAAAACACTGAATAAAGGAGTGTAGAAACTGAAGAAGATGTGAAGGAGATTTCTTCTTCCGATTTTTTTTCTTCTTTATAATTTGTTTTCCGCCTTTGAGTAAACGCGCACTACTGTGACCACGGGTACGATCACGACGTTTGGCCGCAAACGACCAGGAATATGTATATATACATTGACTAGGCCGTGTCCTAGCTGCATCTGTTTCTCCGTGTCCTAGCTGCAATTCTGTTTTGTAAATTAGGTTTATTAATTAATTTAAAATGGATTTTGATACAGAAATATTTATTTTAAAAGTTAAGCAAAGGCCAGCTTTATGGGAAATGTCTTCGGACGAATTTTCTGACTGGAAATTAAAAAAAGAAAATGTGGGAAGAAATTGTTATGATATTTCGTGGAACCGACGGCACAGAATTAAATACATTTTTATATAGTCGAAATTCACAAAAAGAGTAACGAACATTCCTTTCGTGGAACGAGATCGTAAAATAGAAAGAACGGAGTATTTTCTTTCTGCTTTTTCACACGACTATAAAAGTAAACAGAAAAAATTTCAAACAAAAGTTTGAGAAAAGTGAGGTACGGTCAGGAATTTCTGGCCGCTCCGGTAAAACGGATTTCTGGCCCTAATACTACTGGTTACGACCGTCGTGGTCGTGGCCGTGGTCATACGAATGCGCATTTACCCTAAGATGCACATTAATGCTAATACAGACGATGAAGTGTGATGAGAAAATGCTATACCTGACTCAAACCCGGGACGAGATGTTTGTGATGAAAATGGGAGAGGTTAGAAATAAATTCTGAATGAAAAGATAATACAACAAATCTCAACGAGAAACGTTCAGGAAAAAAGAACGAATTTAATGAAAAAATTAAAATGGCTTTGGAATGTCAAAAATAGCAATGTAAAATAGAAAACATGAACGATAGAAAAATATCATTAGCATGGTCCTTAGTAAGCCATTGCGATAAAAAACAATGAAGAAAATACAGTTCTCCTGTGTTTGTCTATACTTTTGTTCAGGCTAAATTAAGTAACTTCTAAAAATATTTGATTTGGTTTTGAGGGAAGACTGTAGTTAGTATCCCGCCAAAGTTAAATTTGCTATTTTCAGGTACATTTTTCATAGGATTGGTAAAAGATATGGAAATGAAAATTTACACACTATATGTGTCGGTTTTCTTCTCGGGCTACTGACATTTTTTGAATTTAATCTTTGGACCATATCATTTTTTTTTTAAATGACGAATAACATAAAACGTTTTAAAATTGGTTTCTACGTGATTTTCGTACTAATAATTTTTGGAGCACTTGAGGAAGTCATAAAAATTTCGGTATATTGTGACTATGCAAGATAATTAACTAGTAAAAATTTCAGCCCGGTAGGTTTATTGGTTTCTGAGAAAAATGTACCTTAATGTTAATAATCTAAATTTACAGGAAAAGGTAAGAAACAAGAAGGCACAAATCAAAACAAGATGTACACAAAAAATTAAAGTTCCTATCAAGAGTTGTTTAGAAAGCTGAACCAACAGCTGAGAATATTAAAAACCGTGATGCAGATATTTTAAGAACTAGAATTCTCTTTGCACTAAAACGAGCAGTATAAAATTATGTAAAATATTCATTCTTCGTAACATGATAATTTTTCTGTGTGAAACCTTCATTTTTTCATATAACTAAATATTTTTTTGATGTAATTTAATGTTTTTCTGGACGATCTATGCCTAAACTATGAAAAAACATAAAAAACCAAAAATCGAAATGTTTAGTTTAAACCATCGTGCAATTTCCCCTTTCAATTAATGGATAATTTGAGTACCGAAGTACCAAAGCAGGTTTAGAGGCATAATTTGTGTAAATTAACCAATCTCTGTCAATGAATATGCAGAACAAATAGCCGTTGGGGAGGTTTCTTGTAGTACGCTACGTAACCTGTTAGCGATACGTGAAAATAACGTATGACAAAACTGTTTGCCTTAACGATTTATAATTAATAGACCTATAAAGTAGTCTATGTTTATCCACTAGGATTTCATACAAAATTTCGTAAAACAGGCACTAAAAATAAATTTAATAAACTGACTTGACACCAGTATCTTTTAGGTTTTGTTTTTTACATCAGTCTCTCGACTGGTTTGATACAGTTCTCCAAGCTGTTCTATCTTGCTCACGTCGTTTCATATCTACATACCTGTAACACCCTACATCTTTTGTAATGTGTTTAAAATATTCTAACCTTTGCCTCCCTTTAAAACTCACACCCTCATTTTTACCCTATGTTATTAATAGAGCAATACCTGGATGTCTTAAAATATGCCGCATTAGCTTATCCCTTTTTTCTGGTAAGATGTTTCCTTATATACATCTTTTTCATCCACTCGTCTAAAGAATCTCTAAATTACTTATTTTGTCCACCCACCTAGTCTTCAACATTGTCCTATAACATTAAATTTCCTATAACACACGCGAGCGCGTTGCACGCGCGCGCGCACACACACACACACCAATCGCTAAAACATGTTTTTGGGGTTCACGGGGTCTGAAAACGTGTACATCCGGTGAAAACTCGATTTCGAAAAATCGACATGAAAACAGTACTTTCCTTCCTATATATTCATATAGGCAAGAGAAAGTAAAAATTTTCTGTTGAATATTTTTATTATTGTTTAGGTCTTCAGCCGAAAGGTGTTGTTTAGGTCTTCAGCCGAGGAATGCCGTGATTAACCACCACCTTTCCACTGAGTAAAATATTATGCTTAGCAGCATGCCAGGCCCTATGATAAGCAACTATATTACACCCTCCAAATGACACCTTCACTTCATTCACCACAGGGTCTGAATGTATAATGAAATTCATTACTCTCAGAGGAGATAACTTTGACTTGTGTTTCTTAGATTTCTACCTCTTCTGTTCTTCTTAAATAATTCTATAAAAAATAATATTTACAGTCATTTACTAAAAATTTTTTACAGTCTTTTTCATAAAAAGTTCAGACATAAAAGACATCTACAATAAAAAATTTAAAAAAAATGTATATAAAACTCATTATACACAAACTAAGAATATCCGTGATAAACATATTTAAAAAATATTATTTTAAATGGAATACTTTATTACAAAAAGTATATTTTAAAATGTTAGCAGCTCCTATCTAGCAAATTCTTAATCATCATAAAAAAACGCATAAAAAACTTTATACAAGTATATATTTTACAAATGCGGAAGCCCTTATCATCCCTCTTACTCGACTCTTCGCTAACCTAACTTTTTACTCTTACTTCCTGATCATCAAGAGAGCTGAAATTCGAAACGTTTGTTTCACAGTAGTTAAACAGAAAGACTGAATAATTTGCACTTCGAGCTCATGCGCTCTACGTATAAAATGTGGGTATACTAATGTAATACATATTCATGCTTATTTCAGGGGATTTCGGAATCTGATCTTTTACGGATAGCAAAAATTCCTTTTAGACGTAAAACAAGTTTCCATTAACGTATAAATTACGTACATTTATTACAGTTATACTTACTAGTAAATTACAATAATGCAATAATAAACTGTTATTTAGGTCATCAGCCGAAAGGCTGGCCTGAACCTCTAGAGGCTTTACTAAGTAAACCGAAGCGAAGTGAAGTGGTGGTTTACCATTGTCTTCCTCACTGAGTGACAAAATTAAGCTTATCAGCATGTCACGCCCCGTGGAAAGCATCTACTTTCCACCCTGCAAATGGCATCTTCACTTCATTCATCACTGGGTCTGGTTGTATAATGAAATGTATTACTTTCTGAGGAGATAAGTCTGACTAGGTTCTTTTATACCTCTACCTCTTCAGTTATTACCTAGAACGGGCAGTTGAAGCGTTAAATTACTTACACTTGATCTGCTAGTTCCAGGGCTACAAAAAAATAGTTCTGTTCCTTATCACATGGCCAGCCAATTATAAAAAATGACTGAAGCATTTTAAGAACAGAAGAGGTGGAGGTGTAGTAGACGCTAGTCAGAATTATCTCCCGTAAGAGTAATGCATTTCATTGTACAATCAATCCTGTGGTACATGAAGTGAACGTGTCATTTGCAGGGTGGAAGGTAGGTGTTTTTCGGAAGGTCTGGCATGCTGATAAGCATACTTTTTCACTCAGTGAGGAAGGATTTTGTAAACCACCTCACTCTTCGTTTTACTTAGTAAAGCCTTTAGAGGTTCAAACCAGCCTTTTGGTTGATGACCTAAACAACTGTCTGCCTTGGGCAAAATGATAGACTAAATTTTATTAAACGTATTTTCAAAACTTAGACTTAATTAAACATAACTAATAAAATATCGTTATTTACAACAAAAAAAATGTATTTCCTTATTTATTACCTTAAGCACCACTACGCCCGTTGGCGTAGTGGTTAGCGCAACTGGCTTCTACGCCGAGGTTCTAGAATCGATTCCCGGTCAGGTCTGACATTTTTTTCATCACTCATTTTCATGCATTATCATTCTCCACCGTCTGCATCAGCAGAAATTGCAAAAGAGTCAGACGTAAAACCAAAAAAAGTGTCCATTCGGAGAATATGTTATAACAACGTACGCATAACCGGTTTATAACCACTAACTCAAATAAACTATGGGTGAATTCACGAACTGTTTGACTCGCTTTACAATCTGTTTACTACTGGCTGACTGACAAGTATAATGTTTTTAAAGTAGAGCAGAAATGTTAAATTAATCCTACTGAAACCAACATTCTCGTTCAAGAAAAACATTGCAATAAACTAATGGATAAACCACAATATACCGTAATATCCACAGTTCTGTCAAAAATAGAGGCCCGATTACACACGTCTCCGAGATATCGCACAATAAACACCAATTTTGTGTTCGTTTCATAACCGTAGATAAAACCGTGAGGATCATCAGTGCTTTATATTTGGTAGTCTTGACTGTTGACACAACCATCCAAATGAAACCACACCTCATCACCAAAGTAAATATGATCCAACTCCTCAATACCTTTACACCGACAAGGGAACGAAACCAATGAAAACACGTTTTCCGTGGTCTTCATCTTACATTTTATGTACGACACCGACGCGTTAACCTATCCAATGTAATTTTATAGTAGTCCTGAAAGCAGTAGATAATGAAATCCCAGCCGGTGAAGATAACTTTGTAAGTGATTTTCTTTGAGAGCGAATCAAACGTTGTTTTAAATCCTCCAGTACTTCCTCGGTTATCAGCGATGATCGACGTGTGCTTTTGTGAACTTATGCACTCCATAGCCTCATGAAATTTATTTAATAATACAAGATTTTCGACGTATTTGATATAGTAAAATTGAGAAATGTTTACTGACACTAGCATTTTACTCGTTAGTAAGATTTATAAGCGACAAATTTTCAAGAATAAAAGAGAGTTTGTCTTTTTAAACGAAATCGTTGACCTAATAGAGACAAATGGATACTGGAATAGCACTGGTGCACAAGACTACCATTTTAATTGTTGTAAACTGTTAACATTGAATACAGTGTTTATATCTGGTATGAATGGAGACATGAAATTTACCTATGCGTTACATCTATCTTCTTAATCTAACGGGTTTGTCTTTCTTGAAGTACCAGTTAGTATAATATAAGGAAAGCTACAAGTTAGTCTTAGTTATAATACATCGTGTTTATTTTTATCCATTGTCTGAATCTTTATAGAATAGTATAGAAAGTGTCATTATTAAAATGTTAAGATTTATTTGCATGTTTATTTCTCTCAAATAATAATCTACTATCGTAAGTATTTAAAGGAGCCACCATCTTAACGAGTGGAACAGTTTAGATTGTGAAATACTCGTAGTACAATCAATTTTGTTCACATGTGTAAAACACGTTCCGCTGGTGGTTAGGATTAGAGTGGTATTTGTTTTGCTTGCTATCTTGTGTACACTGTAAGTAAAGGTTCATTCAAAATATATTTTGATTAACATAGTGGACCCGTGCGAATAAATTCGCACAATGTTCTTAGGCTTCAAACCCCTATCATTAAATAAATTATTTAAGTAAAAATAAACTTAACCGTTCTTAGAAGAACGGTGAGTAACGACTAAAGCACAGCAATGCGATAGTTTTGTCGTGAAGAGAACGGTTTTAAATTAAAAAATCTGGTGTGAAACACACAACTTTCTCTTGCCAATGCAAATAATTAACAATAAACCTAACATTATTTATAAAACATTAGAAATAAACAAAGAACTAACTTTAATAACATAACTAATTTTAATCATGAGTGAAAGACGCAAAATGAAAATTTACCTCAGTTTGGCTTAAAAATACGGAAAATCGCTCTTTCGCGTTAAACTATGGTCTGTACGGAAAAATGCTCTTAATAAAAGTTGTAGATCTTTTAATTTCCTATGAATTTGAAATAAAAACTTTTGTCGTAAAATGCATAATAAGGCCAAAATTTAAAAAAAAATCGATTTTCCACACGTTTTCGTGAGAAAAACAGAAAATCGCTAATTACCGCTAAATTAAGCGTTATACAAAAACATGTTTGAAATAAAAGTTGTAGAATTTTTAATTTTCTACAACTTTTGTTATATAAAGTTTTGCGCTAAAATGCATATTAAAGCCGTAATCTTTAAAAAAAAACAGCGTTTTAACGTGAAAACAGCCTCACCAAGAATTTCAGCAAACATGGCGCCTACCCTATCTTGTAGAGAATAAAAAATTGAATAAACCAGGCGATTTTTAAAAAATCGTAGGACCAGTTTTTGAGAAAATCGCAAAAAAGTGAAAAATTACACGAATAAACTACTACTTCCGGTTGACCGATTTTGATAAAAATGTTCATGTCGGGTCCGGTAGTGGTATGTAACTTAAGTTTCAAGTTTCAAGTTCGTACAATGTTCCGTTCTTGAGATATTCTGTTCACACACACACACACACACACACACACACACACCGGTGAAAACTCGATTTCGAAAATCGACATGAAAACAATACTTTCCTTCCTATATATTCATATAGGCAAGTGAAAGTAAAAAACGTTGACACAATGTCTAATACCGACTAAGTTTGTTGTGAGATGCCGCAAATCCTGTATTCTCATGAAATATAGGTAAGGAGGTGGTAAATATGGGTGTACCACAATACATTACGCTTTATTACCGCTGCGTCGTAAACAAAATTCACTCTTTTTCATTCCGTAAAATGAAACTCATATTAGCATGAATTCCAATATTAGAACTTTTGGGCAAATCGGGAAAGAATACTCTTAAAAACCATGTAAAAATTATAAAAATTCGTTCAGTAGAACCCTTTATTAGGAGTTAATAAAATTTCCATTTAAAATACATTGGAAGTAATTTTGCCTTATAAATATATGGATTGTAGTGTTTTATTCGTAGTTAACTTTAGCCTAAGCTTTTATCTTTGTAATAACATTATTAGATATAATTTACTTTAAGTTAGTAAATTATAATTTGTTGAAATTTTTAGGTTATTTATAAATAGTTTTTATAAGTTTAAAAGTGATTTGTTTATAATTTATCGCAACACGATCCCGATAGAACCTTGGCTTAATTATTAAAATATTTAAAAATTGTTTTTTTGAAAATAAATCATTAACTTATTTTTTTTAATTCTTCCCTTTAATTTCAGTGTAGATTGTTGTTATAATTCCCTGTTTTTTTTTTTTTTTTTTTAATAAACTATAGATTATTATATTTTATGATTTGTTACATATATATAATATAAATGAAAGTTTTTAAGTTATGTTCCAACGAAGCTATAAATTAGGAGTGGTTTTATTTTTTTAACGTAACGAGGATACTGTTGTGAAATTTTTAACGGGAAATATACAAATGTTCTGGGTTGTCAAGGTATAGATAAAGCATGTATACGCTAATGACAAACCTTAGTAAAGGATTACAAAAAGTGGGGCTTGTTCATTGAATCGCCTAGAGGCATAAATCTAATGAATGGATAAAATATGGTAAAAATATATACTGCCATAAACTGATGTGGTAAAACAAACTTTTGTTTCGTTTTTATTTATTTTTTCTTGTTTTCATATATTTAGTAAAAATAAATTGTAAAAAAAATTTATTACAGATCAGCTAAAAAAAACAGGTCACTGGTAAAAAAAATTGTCAGCAAACCGTACTAACTTGAAGTTGTCAAATTTTTACTCATTTTAAAATCGATTTTGATGCTGTATTCATAATTTCTTTTAGGCTCCCTCATTTTCCCTTATAGTGAACTGGTTCCACCACGAAAAAATAGAAGGAAGCGGTTGACCTTAGCTAGATTTGAAAGAAATGTTTTTGGACAGTATGTGAAAACTTTACATTTTTGATTTATCGGGAAGAAAAACTACACCTATTGGATTCGTCAAATCGAAAAACTATTAAACCAACTTCAGACTTCAATAAATCTCATAATCTAACTACAATCACTGTGATATTGTAACACCTGAACGTAGGTTCTTTCGGGATCAGGGTAAACTAAATAATAAACACTTTTTTTTAACCTATTACAATTATTTATTACACAATTAATTATTAAACTCGGCCTACTAACAAATAAAATTAGGTTACTTCACTTAAATTACAAAATTTAACTAACTATAACAGTGGTTTTACATTTAATTATAGCTTCTGACGTACAACCAATTGCAGTACGAAGACCATTTTCTAACGTACTTGTTACAATCTATGCAAACGCTTGCTAAAAACACTCACTCACTCATAATCGGGTCGCAACTTGAACTGAAATAAAAAGGTTTACCACCTTTATATACGTTTGGTTTTTGGCGTTTCTAGAACGTCGTAGATTTAGTACATAATAATCCACAATAGTAGATCTGTTTACGCTTTTACCAGATCAATCCAGAACATAATAAAAATTATCAATTACTGGGACAACAAAGACCCACTGCCTCTTTTTCAAGACTTCCCATTCAAAGCTTCTCATTCATTGCAATTCACTATCTTTGCTCAACACACTCCACCCCGATACAGTACGCAAATCTTATAATAAACATGTGTTTGACCGAATCAAGATGCAAATTACTGTGAGTACTGATATTTAAATAACGATGACCTGGTGTTTGAAATAGAGGCACCAAATTGACATTCCTGGGACATGTGTTGTTTAAATCAGCCAAAGGCTGGTTTAAATTCTAGAGGTTTTACTAAGTAAAAAGAGGAGTAATATGGTTTACCATTGTCTTCCTTAATGTGTAGAAAATTATGCTTATCAGCATTTCAGGCCCTCTGAAAAGCATCTTCTTTCTGTCTTCCAAATAACTCCTTCATTTCATTCACTATAGAATCTGGCTGTATAATTGAATTTATCACTTTCAGAGGAGATAACTTTGACTAGTGTTCTTGTTTACACCTCTGCCTCTTCTGTTTTTAAATTCTTCAGTCATATAATTGGCTGACCGTGTGATAAAAAACAAAACTATTTTTTGTAGCCCTGGAACTAGTAGATCGAATGCAAATAATTTAATACTCCACCTGCCCGTTATAGGCAGTCTTTGGTCATAGACAACAATGGATTAAATAATTTCCTCACCTCGTGCATGCGTATGAAAGTAGAGATAAATTTATATGTAAATGTTATATAGTGCAAGCTTATTCATTTGTAAATAAAATTTTTTGACGAATAAAATATTATTACCATTATATTGAATAGAGCATATTGTGAGACATATTGATCTCAATGTAAAGATTTCTGGGTAAAAGATGAAATTATGGAAAACTGAGGAACTAGAGTATAAAAGGGTTAATGAGATATATGAAATTAAATAAGTAGGGGGGCATGCAAATAATGATTACTGAAATGAATTCATGGTTACAGCGACAAGGCGAAGTCTTTAGAATTTAAGTTATTAAACAAATTAAAATTAATGTAGCGTTATTACGAAGATGATGATATGATTGGATTTTGCAAGTTATTTATTAAATTTTTAAGTAAATAAGTTTGTAAAAATTTAAATATCAGGCCTACCTAAATGATTAGGATGGATTTATTTAATACCATCGTATATTAAACGTTGTAATTACCAAAATACAAGTTTAATATTATTGCATAGGCATGTAAATATGGGTGTAAGTAACTAAGCTGTCTAAATTACAATGTAAGTAAGCCTACAACTTCTAAATTAGTTGGTTGTGGCCTACAAGTATCATGAGATACTTACATCCTCTACACTTAAACGAACGCTTTACATAAATTGGCGTAATCATTAGCAAGCAACTATGAAATTATTACTAAGACATTAGTGAAACACGATTTTCTCAACGAATTTCATTGCATGTTGTACTTATGGCACCGGCCGCGTTGGCGATGTTGGTAACGTGCTCGCTTCTCATCACGCGGTCTTGGGTTTGAATCCCAATCGGGCATGGCATTTTTTCATACGTTACATAAAAATCATTTCATCCTTCACCGTCTGCATTAGCAGCAATTTGCGAAACCGTCAAACGTTAAACCAAAAAAAAAAAAAGTACTTATGGCACCGTGATAAATACTTTTCGAAACAAGAGAATGCCACTTTGAAATAAATATAAAAATTAGAAAAAAACAAAATAATAATATATATTGTAATTAGGATTTCAAAATATTTAATCATTAACTGCCGTAGGTTCTGAAAAAAATAACTCCATTTGAGAAGGTTAGCTATTTTTAAATGACAAATAATACTGTATGATAAATTCAATTTATTTTATAAACACAAATATTGATTTTCACTACATTAAAATGATTCTAATTTAATTGTCTACGGTACCGTTTAACAATATACTAATGATTACTACCCTAGTCATGACAATACCTAGATGATGTTTCGGGTGTACGTTGATAGTCATCCGCCAATAGTCCGTCGATGATTATCCGTTGATGTATATTAAAATAATATATTTTGTTGTTATATTCTGATAAATTTACGGTTTTTTCTATTAAAATCACTATGTATTGTTGGTTAAGACTTTTAACATTATTTTTATATTTGAACTGTTCACTAACTTTCGTCACCATTGCCGGCCGCATTGGCGCAGTTGGTAACGTGCTCGCCTCTCATCATGAATCCCATTCAGGCACGGCATCTTTTCATACGTTACACACAATCATTTCATCTTTCACCGTCTGCATTAGCAGTAATTGCAGAACAGTCGGACGTTAAACCAAAAAAAAAAAAAAAAAAATTCGTCACCATTCGTTCTCCCGGTTTAACACGGAGTGCCTCATTTTTAGGAAAACGCTAGCGTCCCTCAGTAACCTTCACTCGAAACCGTTTTTATAAATTCGACTAATCACGCTCATTGTCTAAAAACTTAACCAATCAAATTCGAGCATCCTCCAACGGTTTTATCTTTTATCCTTTATTAATTAAAGGTCTCACTCATGTCACGTACAAGACCTTCGATACACCCCCCTTCTTGCACGTGCGTTTTGTAAGAAAACAACATCATTAATTTAAATTTTGTAAAAAAACACATCGTTAATTTAAATTGTCATTATGTCGGCATGTTACCGCCAAACACATAGATTCAACAAATTATGTTATTAATCAACTATTACACCCATAAAAAGAAAATATCATTTCTGTTTATTACAATGTTCATCGATCAATAATTAGATATTCAAATTTGTTAGAGTAAAAATGTATAGAGTAACGTAAATAAAACTAAACATCTCTGAAATCTACATTGTTATTTTCTCAAGAACTGTCTGTAGTAGGCCTACTTAGCAATAAAGTACAGTTTTTGTTAAACATTTTCTGTTTAGGCCCGATAATTAAATTATACAGGGTGATTCATGAAGTTCTCCCCCCACTTCTACAGCACATTGTACTAGTAAAAATAATGAAAAAATGTTATATAAACATAGGTCCGAAAACGCTTCGTTAGCGAGTTACAGCTAGCGAAAGTTTCGCCTGGATTTCAGTTCACCAGGTGAAATGAGGTCTTCCTGGAATTGTGGTAAGGTAGATTAAGGGGCAAATTCAATCATTTCTTATGGTTTTTGATCTGATAAATTGAATAAAACAGGTCCCAGATCTGTAAGTTAAATAGTTTTTAAGAAAACCAGTGTCAAATGCAAAAAATGGAGTGAAAAACTTATTTTTTCATCTTTGGGCAAGGATAACTGTGTTATTTCACCAAGAAACAGTTAAAATTTTTCAATAAAACATGTAGAAAATTTTATTCTGAACAAACCGGTGTAAATTAAGTACACAGAAAGCGAATAGATGTTTGATTAAATGAGTTTTTATTCATAAGAGTACAAAGTAAAATTAACCGGAAAAACTAAAATGAAAAAATGTGTTTTTTTCACTCCATTTTTTTGCATTTGACACTGGTTTTCTCAAAAACTATTCGCTTTCTGTGTACTTTATTTACACCGGTTTGTTCAGAATAAAATTTTCTACATTTTTTATTGAAAATTTTTAACTGTTTCTTGGTGAAATAACAAAGTTATTCTTGCCCAAAGATGAAAAAATGTGATTTTCACTCCATTTTTTGCATTTGACACTGGTTTTCTCAAAAACTATTTAACTTACAGTTCTGGGACCTGTTTTATTCAATTTATCAGATCAAAAACCATAAGAAATGATTGAATTCGCCCCTTAATCTACCTTACCACAATTCCAGGAAGACCTCATTTCACCTGGTGAACTGAAATCCAGGCGAAACTTTCGCTAGCTGTAACTCGCTAACGAAGCGTTTTCGGACCTATGTTTATATAACATTTTTTCATTATTTTTACTAGTACAATGTGCTGTAGAAGTGGGGGGAGAACTTCATGAATCACCCTTATCGCCGCTATTGGCAATAAATATAGGTAGCAGATAACTCCGTACAGTCGATGAGTGAGAGTCGTGCCGTGCGCGTCGCTATTGTTACCGCTGTCTCGTTAAACCGCTTTATGACCGCTGTTCTTATAACCGTGAATTCGGAACACCGCAATTTGGAAACTCCTTGTACCTTATCCCTGCGCAGGTGGTATTCCTTTTATTTTATTTGTCCTTGTCTTGGAAAAAGGGGTAAGTCAAGTTTTCATTATATTTTACTTCGCATATATTATATCATTAAATTATTTTACCGCAATACAGTCCACTGTCGCTCTATTAAATAAAACACAACCGCAACTATTTTCTTTAAATTTCCGGATTTTAAAGGATACGATGGAAGTGGGTTTTCATACGGATGTCAATCTGTTTATATGTGTGTACGCATGTGTACGTGCTAATTTTGTACCGATATTACTACAAAAGATAATCAAAACTTTAAATTTGAGGTTACTTCTCTAACTAAGGATTATTAGCACTAAGAGTTTTAATATTAATAATTTCTCAATCTCGACCGACTTGTCCCTTTCCGCGTTTAGTTATTTACGGTAATTTTATGCGTATTAATCGTAAAAGGAAAATTCTGTTTATCTGATAAAATTAAAGTTAGTACTTAAGAGTGTAAAAAGAAGAATATTGTAACCTAAGCCTAGGTTCATTCAGAATCTGGGTATAAAATAATAAACAAACTTCTTTTACACATCCATATGAAAATGATTTATTAACAGAAATAATAATAAATTATTAAACTTAAAACATTAATAAATACAAATAGATTACATCAATGAACTTAATTGCTAAAGTTAAGCTTAAACTAAACTTAACTATAATAGAAACTAAACTTTAAAAATTAAAACACAATTTGGTTACCTGCCTACAATCACTTGCTACTACCCGTACGCACACGCACTGCGTATTTCAGAACCGTTTTCGTAAAAACACTATTTCTAACGGCCCGTCAACAATTTTCGTTCTCAATTCAAGTAACAACTGACTCACTACAAAGGTGCTGTTTTTATGCCTTCGGTCTAATAGTTACTCAAACAATCAAGATTCTTCAAAAAATATCCCCGGGATACTGGCACATAGTAGAAGGAATCAAAATAAAAATAAATGTTTGTACTAATTTCAATTTCCAAGAAGTCCTATTCAAAATATTCCATTCATCGCAATCCATTATCCTTGTTCGATATACAACACTTCATAGAATACACAATTTCTTATAATGAACAATTATTTATTCCCCTAGACATTTTCAGAATATTAATGTTCAATGTTATAATGTACTATTTCTTTAATATCGTAAATAATAAGAAATATATGAAAAGACACATTCTCCATTACAAGCCGTTACAATGCCAACACAATTATTCTAGTTTATACATCATTCAACTTACATACAATTAGGCCTATAGCAATCTATACATCATGCTACCTTAACGTACCTATCAGTAATTGCATAAGGCTATGTCATTAAATCACTACTAAGTTGCATCTAATCAATTATCAAGTTAAGTCAAATTATTATAATATTGTAAACATTATTCTGCCATGTCGTCAAAAGGAAACTTGTACATGTTGATTTCGAAATAAAAGATATGCTTGATCAAAAACTATTGAATGGTATTTTTGATGTTTGTCTACTAATAATGCACACCATTTTTCAGGCAGAAAAACAGTTTCTCTGAATGGTTTCACTCATATATTATTACATGTTAAATGAAAAAATCACCCTGAATTTTGCCTGTATATTTTTTATATCTAGTGCAGTCACATGGGGGAGGAAACACTAGAATGAATGCCAGTAGCTGCACTCAATAATAAACCCATAGATAGGAGAGATGTGAAAAGCCCGAAGAAGAGATGGGTACCGAAACAGGTTCAGGAGCTTAATCTTGAAGCGAAGACGTAGAAATAAATGATGCAAAAACAACAAAGATTTGATGAATGATCTAGAAAAATTTTGGAGAAGAATTCTGAGGAAGATTTTATGGAAGCTAATACGAACAAGGAGAGTAAGTGGAAATCGATAACTATAAACCTACATAATGAAATGATAACGATAGAATTAAATTGATTAAAACCGTAGTAGAGTGGATTGGCATGTTACCACCACAACTTTAGGAAATTTTTAATTCTACGTTTTAAATAAATAAAAAATGAAAGTATTTGTTTTGGCAATTGGTTTTCTGGCATTTCCAACACCCTGCTTTGGTCGCCCGAAAGCATAGATCCGGAGGCTATTCCAAAGAACTCTTAGTAAATTCGTGACTGGCGACTGTCACTTACCAAAAATTAAAATTAATATATAATAAAGGGTACAAATTCAAGAGCGAGGGTGAGCCAGGTCGGCAACTTGAGGGATGCACTTCTAAATTCGCTCTTTCGTCCAGGGTAAGCTCCTTGTACAAGGCACCCGTCGTCTGAAAATTAAATTAAAAGAAGCTAAATAACAGCAGTCAAGAGTTGGGAAAGGTCAGAAGATAAATGACATTAAATACAAAACCTAATTAGGACTTTAAATTTCGCCACAACGTAGAACCAGCAAGTGCTCGACTTCATTATTTTTACTCTCACCAGAAATAATTATAGTTGTCAGCAACTTTCTCTTGCCAATGCAAATAATGACCAATATAACCTAACATTAGTAATAAAACATTGAAATAAACTAAAAACTAACCTCAAAACATATAACCTTATTTTAATCATGAGTGAAAGACACAAAAGGAAAATCAACCTCAGTTTGGCTTAAAAATACGGAAAAGCAGTAATTATAGTTGTCAGCACCTTTGTCTCAGACCTATTGATAATCTTTTACTTTCTCTTGCCTATAAGAATATATAGGAAGGAAAGTAACTTATTGTTTTCATGTCGATTTTAAGAAACCGAGTTTTTACCGGATCTACTCGTTTTCAGACCCCCTGAACCCAAAAATATGTTTTTAGCGATTGTTCTGTGTGTGTGTGTGTGTGTGTGTGAACAGAATATTTTAAGAACGGAACATCGTACGAACTTCAAACTTGAAACTTAAGTTACATACCACTACCGAACCCGACACGAACATTTTCATCAAAATTGGTCCACCGGAAGGTGGATAATAAAAGTTGTAGAGAATTTAAAATCCTACAACTTCTTTTTAAACATTTTTTTGTAACGCTTAGTTTAGCGGTAATTAGCAACTTTTTGGTTTTTTTTCTCACGAAAACATGTGAAAATTGATTTTTTTTTAGATTTTAGCCTTAGTATGCGTTTTACGACAAAAGTGTAAAAGCAAATTTGTAGGAAATTAAAAGATCTACAACTTGTATTTAAAAAAATTTTCTCTAAAGAGCCTAGTTTAGCGTGAAAGAGTGATTTTCCGTATTTTAAGCCAAACTGAGGTTGATTTTCCTTTTGTGTCTTTCACTCATGATTAAAATAAGGTTATATATTTTGAGGTTAGTTTTTTGTTTATTTCAATGTTTTATTACTAATGTTAGGTTATATTGGTCGTTATTTGCATTGGCAAGAGAAAGTTGTGTGAGTGTTTCACACCAGATTTTTTTATTAAAATAGATCACGGCGGTAGTATTTCGTTTGGTATCTGAAATAAATAATAAGTAATAAATTTCCAGATCGGAGTGGTCGAGCAAATATGGATGACTCAGTAAATTGGGTACACCCACATGCGCAAATCTGATGACCACTCTCTCAATCGTCAGTGGTACGTCATAAATATTTTCAGTAGCTTTGTTGGAATATTCATGTAAGTGTTAATTCGGATTCCAAAATTTTTAAAATTTTCTAGGTGAATAAAACAACTATAAAAAACAATTTTTAACCGAAGTAAATTTGCTGTAACTACATGAAATGTTTGCTAGTATAAACGTACCCTAGAATTTACTGTGAACTAATTCCTTAGTTGGAAATTTCCATATACAGACAGCATTTTCATTAATATCTAATTTTAAGCTCTATTCGGCAGAAGTAATTTCAAATATGCTTGGATTCACAGTAAACTGTAGCGGAGGCACATCTCTGGAGTTCCTGTGTTCTTCGTAGACAATGTCACTATCAATTGACTACTTTGAACCAAAATTACTGTATCATACCATATCCTATTTGACACTGAATCGCATTCTACCCTTTGTTATTAAGTAGTTCTTGCAGTAATACACACTAAAATATTACGTCTCAGCATTAGAGTCTGTATATTCTTAATAGTAATGAAATGTATTTTGCTCATAAAAATTTGTGTTACTGATATTCCTCATAGCCCGCACAGCGCATTGGTGTATTGATAATAGTAGAAGGCTTCAATCTAGTTGGTTTTTTATTTTCCCGGATTCACACCATACTTTATTTCGTCTAGGTATAGAAATAATATTGTAACACCTTAGCCTAGGTTTGTTGTTAGTATAAACAGGTATATCATTATTATAAATTAATTTTATTTCCTAATTAACACATTAGATAAAAAAACATATTACGTATTTGTACCAAAGAGGTAGAGAGTGTTAACTCCAGTTTTGGCAAAATTGATTTAAAACTGCCTTTAAATTCAAAAATAAATGCTCTTATGCTTCAATTTTGAATTTGATGTACAAGATTTCTTTGTAGCATCGTTATTGAATGTGGTTTACTAATATTCAAGTAAATTTTACTGGAACTTTTGTTGTATTTGGTGTTTTATTAGTCTACTACTAAACAGTAGGCTACTGGTACATTTTGAAATTTTTTCAAACGTTATGCATAAAATGCTGCTTCTTTATAAAAGTAATGTTATTTCTAGGTATTTTACTTAACATATTCAATGCGGATATCGAGTTTGGTATGCAACCTACTGACGGAAGTTTAAAAAAATTTTAACGTTAAAATTTTTTTTTTTTTTGTAAATAATGATGTATTAATCAATATTTCAAAAAAGTATTAATATTTGGTGAGTTTTTGGACTGGAGGTAACATTACCTCTGGCTTGGCATTATACCTCTGGCTAGGTGTATCGAGGGACTGAATGATTTATGTCAAAATAATGACGTTGATGTTTTTAGACTCGGCTTGCGCTCCTTTAAGCGAATAGTCTCTCATAATTTTATTAACAATTAATAAGTGTTTTTAAATTTATTACATCCTAAGTTTTTATATTTCGGTCAGCGAGGGATAGCCCGTGTGACAAGCTGTCGGGTGAATAGAGTAGCCCGGCAGTGTTACAAAGTTACACTGGACTCCCGGTTACAGAAGATTTTCCGAACTCATCTTCGTTTTGGGTCGTTATTAGTATTATTTTTAATTACTATTTGTATTTTTTTATCTGTGGTGTAAATATTTTTTTTATTGTGTATGTTACAAATTTTTATTGTCATGTGAGTTAGGTGCCGCACTTGATACTTAACTATAGTTATTTTAGGTGTTAATATTTTTGTATATGTCTTGACTCCCCTTAGTCCACGATAGGTGTGCAGCAAATTAATAACTTGGATTTGTTCTTCTGCCTTTCTTCCACTAAGTAGGACCGTCCCACTTCCCTGGTTGTATTTTGTTGCTTCTCGGAGGATAGGGATGGCTATAAAGGGGTGATGTGGAGGCCATAAAAAAAATTATTAATAAGTGCTAAATAATAAAATAATATTGTAATATAATAGGCCAATAATATAAACTTAAAATAGTTGTAATAGTTTTTTTTGTCATCAGTCTCTCGACTGGTTTGATGCAGTTCTCCAAGCTGTTCTATCTTGCACAAGTCTTTTCATATCTACATACCTGTAACACCCTACATCTTTTGTAATTTGCTTTATATATTCTAATCTTTGCCTCCCTCTACAATTTACTCCCTCAATATTACCCTCCATTATTGATAGCCCAATACCTGGATGTCTTAGGATATGCCCCACTAGCCTATTTAGTTGTAATAGTATAAAATCAATATCCACGTAAGGAAATAGCTTAATAGCCTACTATTTACGTTGAAAATAGTTACGTACACAGAACAACAGAAAACTCGTGGGGAAACTGTTGAATAAGAATAACTGAATGAACTAATTGTGTAAATATCACGCCTTTTGTGCAGGTATGAAATTATCTATACCAATATTAATAGTGAGAGAAATTCATAGATGATTTATTGCTTTGGTTTTAACAAAATGAGGGATGGTAGACTTCGAGTTATAAGGAAAACTTTGAAACTTTAGGGTTGACCTTCAATAACCCGCACCTGCAAACGGAAAGATATATTCAACATTTTAAACCATTTTTCTGTCATTAGAAATATGCGAATGATAGTAAGAGAGTTTTACAAATCAAACGGACTGGTTGAACAGCAAGCTACTGAAGAAAATGCATAAGGTAATATTACCTCGTCCGCACGGAACATGTTAAGTGTTTTTCATTTTATTGTACATTGGAGTTAACACTAATGTACAACGTAAAAAAGTGACAAAAGCCGTTAAGGTTTTAAGTCTTGTTTGGGTGGAAAGGAGTATAATAGTTGATAAAGTTATGATATAATAAATTTGTAGATAAGAAGCATTTCCTGTGGAAACAGGGTGTAAATTTCAAGTTTCTAATACCTACTGAAATTTTGTTACAACAATGAAAAGATAATGCTGCTCTTTATTGGCTCTTCTGAAACATCACCAAAATGTAGTTAACACCTTTTATTTCTCAGGTACAGATAATATGCACTCACTATTTACAAAAATTGGTAATTTATTGTGATGCGGGGAAAAATCCACCTACCTAACTATATATGTTCTAGGCACAACCATGTTCTATGGTAGATTTGATTAGTGCTTTCCGTTTAGGCAGAAGTCAGTTTTTATGACCCATAGTATAAAAAGTGAACCAATTAAGGATTTGACCTATGATCAGATTTATTGGAGTTCATCCGGTGGATCTCATGTTTATCTTGGCTAAGCAACCACATACTGACTACCTTTTAAACTTTCTTATGTTCTTCAGATTACTGATAACAATAGGCATAAGATTTAAATGTAAAGGCATAAGTTAAGTTTAAAAGTTAAGGAGCTAAATAACCCGATTGTCTTTGGTATAATTTGGTGGAACTTTGTAGTCTATAATCAAGTTTCAGGTATTGTAGCGATGAGTTGTTAAGAGGAAAGTGTTTTCATTTTTAAATGCCAGATAAGAACTTTTTCATGCATAAACCTGTCGAATGTTGTTTTGACTGTTACTTGACAATATCTTATTTATTTTCGAGTTTAGTTGAAGCTTTAAATTCTGAAATCAATTTAATTAAAATAATCTATTTTTTAACTGTTTCGTAGTCCGAACTTAATAATCACTTTCACTATTAATCATATAAATATATAATTGTTTAGTTTAAAAAAGTCTTGTTTGTTACTTTATTATAACCGGATCCCCAACAAAAATTAACTCAAGTGTCAAAATATATGTATTTATTTAGTTATAACATATGGTAATGATGTAATTTGATTAAAAAACAAAAATTGTAAAAATTCTTGGGAGATAAAAATGATTATTATTAAATTACACAAATGATATATGATATCCAGTTGACAATGTGCGTGTTATATTATATGAGCAGAACACAACATGAGACGATTTCTCTTATACATTTTTAAATCCGTTTCTTCCCATTTATGTTATGTCTTGTTTATTTTAAAGGGCAGTCTTGAATATTTATTTATACTAAATTACCCGAGAAGGCATAATTTTGTGTAAGGCGTAAGAGTAATTTGTCAACCCACCCAGTAACTTATTCAATGTAATATACTCACAAGCTTCCATAAATTTTGTTTTCTTTCCATTAATTTTAAGTATCATGTTTCGTGGTCTTTTTATCCATTAAACTGTTATATATATTATATTCAGTAACATACTTTCGTCAACACGTATATTTTTTCTTTAATTTATTTTCCTATGTTTCTTTCTCTTTCTTTACCTTAGCGTAGAGAGAATTAGTATTGTGATAATAAAAAATTTTCTATATGAAAATTTTCAATGATGTTTGCGTTTCATGACTCCTCAAACCCAGGAAACTGGAATTCAGAAGAATCCCTCGTTTAACTCCCCAGGAACAAGCGGTAAAAATTTTAATGCTGCAGTTCTTTTAGATATATAAATACAGAGAATAAGCATTAAGCCTGTACCTAATCGTGAAATTTTAAATACATGTACTGTTTAGTATTTGATGTAAGATGCCATTATTTCTTCTGTTTGCGATAAAAGAAATACCAGAAAATATCATGTGGAAATGCGTCTTATTCTAACCAGTTTTTATTAATTTATATAATAATTTTTACGCAAAATTTTGATCTTACCCGGATCACCCTAATATAATAGGCCTATAATGTGTTATGTTAGTGCATCTATTTTACGATAACGGTGCTAAAATATGCACTTTTATTAAAAAACATTTGTAGTGAAAATTGTTCCCTTTGAAAATGTAGGTAAGCAGCCTGCTCGCACACTAAGCATATATGACTACTATTTTTTATCGAGCGATAAATTGACCAGAATAATATATTCACACACAATACTTTGTATTAGCGTAATCACATAATTGCTATTAAATATATATTATATTTTTGTTTATAATTACGAAATATACAATTACAAATATCTTCGTTATTATGCGATAAAATTAAAACTGTTGTCTAGTATTGACCATAAATTTCCTCCAAACTTCTTCACATTTCTCGGTTTTTTGCTTGTTGTGCTCAGTTTAATAATAAAACTTGATGTTTTTTCTTCATCGCATCAGCGGTCATCCGCGTGCACCTGCTCTCATCCTGGTCTCCATTTTTGAACAACACTACTCCCAAAAGTCGCTAATCCAATTTGGCTCGGGCCTAATCGGATCTCGTAATGATCGGATAATCCGAAAAACAAGCATAAAAAACATACCTAATTCAAAAATAGCTGAATCTAATATTACGCACACATTATTGGAAGATGAAGGACAAGGAAGTTGAAAGAAACTGAGATGCAGTTTTTGAAATCGGTGAGAGAAGCAACACTTAGGGATCGCGTCAAGAATGAAACAATGCGGCATGATTTGGATAGAACAGAATCTATGAGTCAGAGGATTGAACGATATAGGGAGAGGTGTTTACAACATGTACGCCGCGTGCCAGTTAATCGGTATCCGTTTGCCGTTACAATACTGTTCGCAAGGAGATTAGTCGTTGGGTAGACCAAGAAAAAGATGGATGGAAGCTGGAACAGGCAATCTGCCTAATCAGTAAACGAGGAAGAGAAAGAGATTATTAGAAGTCATGTTATTGTGAAACGTCATGTTTATGACGTGCTGACAAAATATTGCGTAATCATCAATTACGATATTAAAATGGAGTGCTTTTTGCAGCCAGGCTGTAATGAAAATGTATAATTTCTTGTAATTGCTAATGAACAAAAATAAAAGTCTCCTTGAATGTTTCGTGTTCCCTGTCCTGTTGTACGGTGTGGAAGCTTGGACTCTCAATAGATTCAGTGAGAAGAAACTACAGGCTTTTGAGCTGTGGACCTACCGTAGAATGTTGAGGATCTCATATACTGAGCATGTCACGAATGAAGAGGTCCTCAGTAGAATGGGAAAGCAGCTGGAACTCATGGAGGAAGTTAAGGCACGAAAATTAAGGTACCTTGGTCATGTTATGAGGGGACCAAGGTATCGAATATTGCATCTCATCATTCAAGGCAAAATATTAGGAAAAAGATCGGTGGGCAGCAGAAGGAGAAGGATATCCTGGCTGTGTAATTTGAGAAAGTGGTTCAGGTGTTCCTCAAACGAACTCTTTAAAGCAGCGGTCAACAAAATTCGTATCGCCATTATGATAGCCGACCTCCGTCATGGAGATGGCACGTGAAGAAGAAGAAGAAGAATAACATACTGTAAGCATCTTGAATTAAGAACTTGATTATGTTAGTTTTTTTATTATTGACTATACTCTTTAATTTTCTTTAAATTTAATTTTTATGATTACATGCCGATTGAAAATATTTTTTTCATTATAAAATCACTTTGGTATTACTTAAAATACGATTTTCCTTAAAAAACCATGTTAAAAAACTAGAAATTACTTCGAATTAAAATTTTGGATTTGCAGGGTTCTTGTGTATTTCATCTACCGCCTGTGTGTCTTGCATTATGGCCCCTAATTTTCCGTACTGTTAAGTAATTTTTTGATCGATGTCGAGCAATTTGATGATCTTTGTCAAAGAATATATTCTTTGGGTTTATTAACCCTTTCTCCTAAAAAATTCCCACCACTCGGTGAGAGTGTAAACATTAATTCTCGTATTCAATCCGATCATTACCAAAACCAAAATTCTGGTATTCATGGGATTTGGTTCAACTGTTTTTGCTTGTAATCGTAATAAGACAAACAAATTAACGAAAAAGAGCCAAACATTTAGGTGAATTTATTTGCAGTATTTTATTGATCAATCCAACGTGAGGTTTTTTTGGAAAATTATACAACCACAATATTTCATTTACGATGTCCAACGAAATAAAATTTTTTCGCAGAAAAATTTTCCCGGGAAAACTTTCACAAACATATTTTTCTACGTCGTTAAAATACTAATTTTTGTGCAAAAACATATTAAAGCAAAAAGGTCGAAAATCATACAGTACATTTATTTATATCCAAGTTTATATACATCACAAAAATATGTCAAAAACATGGGTCATAACTTTCATCGTTATACTTTTTTAATATCAATTTACTTTTATGATGTTACTGTCAGAAATCGAGGGAGTTGCTTAAGGCAATCGTGTAATTATACGGAGTTATTGATTTTACTTGAAAACGATATTGACATTTTGAATAATTTGAAAGTGATATTCACTTTCAATAATAAAATTTGATACTTTGTCATTATCTAATCGACCCCTCCAACACATTCTATAGCGTTCAGTGTACTGTATTACAGATTGTGATATATTATTTATAATTAACCGATATGAATATATATTATGAGGTAGCATTTTCAGAGCTTTGACCTGAAACCTTTCACCATTATTTGCACTCCATAATTAACAAACGGTTCGGCGTATCACCCTAAATTTTCGCTAATCATCTGGTAATACTGACTTTTTAATTACTTTATGTTTATTTTGTCATATATAAAAAAATTATTTTGATTTTTCCAAACAAATAAAGATTTATTTATAGTCAAATCTGCTGAATAGGACTACTATTTTAAAGGGACATCTTTTGAGTGTATTAAAAGGAAAAGCATTTTACCCAGGGTACAAGTAGATTAGGCATATATCTAATGAGAAGTGATCTTTACAGAACTATCGCACTGATCTTAAGAGTACGCAGTTTATATATCATGAGTTGTGCGTTGTTTACCCAGTATGCCATTTTTCATTTTTTTATAAACCAATGTTTATTAGGTATCGGTTAAAAAAACCTAACTCATCTGCATTAAAAACAACCCTCTGTTCTCCATAGCAGTGGGGGTAAAACAATTTCTTTCTGTAATTTTTAACGTTGTTTTAAATAATAATAATTATTATTATTCCTTGATATAGTCACTTATTTGGACTGTGATTTTTCAATCTTTCAATTTCTTACGTGCCCAACAGACCTACATCACCTCTGACTGATGTGCCCTTTGAATTTCAGGTCTTTGTCCAGTCTTCCTTCCAGGTTCCTTAAAATATACTGTGTTGTTGAGCATGTGTTCTTGTGTGGTCCTGAATGCAAGATCTTGTGTTGTGATGTTCATTTTGGTCAGGCCGGCATTTTGTGACGGTACACTTCCTCATTACTTCTGAGCCTGTATTCCCCGTCTTCTAGTCGGGAACCTAGGATGTTTCTTTTCCATCCTTCGTTTTTTAGTTGCTATCTTCTCCAGTATGCCTTTCTTGGTCATGGTTAAAAATTCAGCTGCGTAGAGTGCTTCTGACCTAATTACTGTTTGGTATTGTCGTAGTTTCACTGCTTGAGATACATACTTTTTGTTGTAGATATTCTGGGTTAGGCGGTATGTGAGTTCAACTCGGTTGGCTCGGTTCATGCACGCGGTAGTTTGAATTGTTCGACTCGCTTTCTTTGGCCAATCGAGATATGAAGTGTCTGCAGTCGTTTATTAGTTCTGTATGAAAAAAACTGTGTCTTTTTGAAGGATACCTGGAGTCCGGCTTTGGACGCTTCTCTGTGCAGAATATTTAGTTTGTGGGCTGCTTCTTCTTCCGACGTGGCTAGAGGGGCGAAGTCATCTACAAAAGCCAAGTTTTGACTGATATATTTTACATTTTGGACCTAAGCAGATGCCTTCGTGGACTTGCTTAGTTTATTCTTAACGACCTTTTTCTAGAGCACAGTTAATCATTACGGGGGAGTGTCCGTCTCCTTGTCTAACTTCTGACTTTTCGATTACTAATAATTATTTTTTAGAATTTATTTATTGAACAGAAACTGAGCGTGATTAGCGGGATTCAGCGCGTATTAGGAGAGGATATTTTCATTGTTTTTCATACCTTAAGGAGTTTATAAAAATGCGCAATAAACGGGAAATCGTATTATAAGCGTGAACATAAGTTATTATATGAACTTTTATTGTCACGCAAATAATATGCATTATATTATGACATGTAAAATTTTTAAATTTACAGATTGGGAAAGTAATGCTACGTTACAGATTTCAAAAAGTAACTGACTAGGCAATCACTTGGAGTGGTCCAGGGAAACTGCAAAAATTCCTTGGCCGGGCCAGCCGTTTCTATGCAATTAATTACAACATAATGTCTGATTTTCGTCACGATATGTTTATTTTCACAAGTCATCAAGGTGAACAGTTTCTCGTAGATTATTTGACAGTTTTCAAATAGCAGAAACAATGATTCATTGACTAACAAGGAATTTTATACATAAAAACAACGCTGAAAATATTTACGAAATGAATAGCAGGCTAAACACAGAAAACAAAAACCATCAGATCTTAATCCATGATAAAGAAGCTTAGAAAAGTATAATTGTACGGGAAATTTTTAAATACCTACGTAAATGCAAAATTTTTGTAAATTTATAAAGATATGAATTTACCTAGGCTAAATATAAAGACTATTACCTGCTGTTTTATTTCAAAAAATTTAAACCTATATCGAATATGAATACAAATTAAATTTACAAACAACATTTAATATTTGAATTCAAAGATACAATAATAAAATAATAACTACTAGAAAATGTAGAACACACAATTTAATTTGCATTCACATTTTAATTAAATACAGAAATAGTATTCAGTGATTAAATGAATGAATGACACGTACGTCAGTATGCCAGAACTCCAGAACTACAGAATGATAAATTAATACAAGTAAATTAATTTAATTCACTTTTGAATTAATTTTACCTCTTCTTTTACACAGAATAGGTTCACAAAAGCATTGTCTTATTCTTCGAATGCCGGCAGAAATTTATTATTATGAATATACTTTTAAAAATATTTTCACTTCCTCATACTCTATGTTAAGTAGGAACATTAAGAGAACATTGCAATGGGGTCTAATTTTCAATACCAGATTACAACTGATCTTAATGATATATATCATCCCTTTGAGGTAAAAAGTGGTTTTAAAAGAATATTCTTCTGTATTTATGTTATTTGCACTTCAGCAAAAAAAGAAACGATCTAAGATCGTGTAACCGGATGGTAAGCATGAGTGGTGTGAAGAAAACCTTAGATATTTAGGGGCTCTGAATAGGCCTGTTTATTGTTGGTGCGTCTAACAGGCTTTGGCGGTCGTAGGAGGTGGAGGACAAGGCGTCTCGTCATCCAGGGAGACGTCATTGTTTTCCCTCGCATTAGTGCATTGACGATGGCTTCGTCTGGAACCGGTGGACGTAACGCTTGGTTAAGGGACCACTGTGGGTACGGCTGACAGCAGCAGACATAACGGTACCGGCCGACAGCGCTTACGGGCACGCGCGCGCACGTGTTGTGTGTGTGAACAAAATATCTCAAGAACGGAACAACGCAACAACGAAAAAGTTAAAACTTATAACTCAAGTTAGGTACTAGTGTGTAGCAAAGATTTGATTGCCCTCTGCGGAGAGGAGCAGAATCGGCCCGCTACTAGCCTTTTCAATAGCTTTTTTCATTATATGTTGTTTAGGTCATCAGCCGAAAAGCTGGTTTGAACCTGATGAGGTTTTACTAAGTAAAACGAGGAGTGAGGTGGTTTACCATTGCCTTCCTCACTGAATAGAAAAATACGCTTATCAGCATGCCGGGCCCTCTGAGCAGCATGTATTTCCCACTCTGCAAATGACACCTTCACTTCATTCACCACAAGGTCTGGCTGTATAATGAAATCCATTACTTTCAGAAGAGATAACTCTGATTAGTGTCTTTTGCACCTCTACCTCTTCTGTTCTTAAATGATTCAGTCATTTAATTGGCTGACCATGTGATAAGAAACAGAACAATTTATTTTAGCCAAGCAACGAACAGATTGAGTGTAAATAATTTGACTCTCCACCTGTCTGTTATGGGCAGTTTCATTATGTACTACTATACTAACTAGTAACGGGCCGATTCTGCTCTTCGCCGCAGAGGGCAATCAAATTTTTGCCACACAGTACTAGAGGACCCTGCACAAACATTCCCTTGTAGTAGTTTTTTGTGCGATATTTTAATTTTTAAAAAAAAATTAATAGAAACAAAAACGGTTCTACAAATTTTTTTGAAAAAGTCTCATTTACTACATTTTTATGCTCTGAAATATAAGGTAAAATTCTTGGTGGTTGTGCTCAATTTTTAATTTTTTTTAAATTACAGCCTTAGTGCATTACACCGGAAAAGCGTATATGACTGACGTAATAGAATATTATAAAACGCACAACTTTTATTTCAAACGTTTTTCTACAACGCTAAGTTTATCATTAACTAGTGATTTTATGTATTTTGCTCAACAAAATCAATAAAAATTGGGGGGTTTTAAGGTTGGGCCTTATGGCCAAGTTATAGATAAAAAAAATCCTACAACTTTTATTTCAAGCTTTTTTTCTCTAACAGAGCCTAATTTTGCGTCATTAAGTGATTTTCCATATGTTTTAGTCCAACACAGGTAGATTTTTATTCACTCATTATTAAAAAAAGGCTTTTCTTTTTAAAATTCTACATTTTTTAAGTCTACTCCCGTTTAAATTTATAAGTTATATTTTTATTTACATTGGCGAGAGAAAGTATTGTGAGTGTACACCTGCTTTATTCTTGGCTAAAAATAAATTAAATTAAATCTCTTTACAAATTATTATCGTAATTATCACAAGTATAAGATTTGTGAAGAAGTTAGTTCGATTTATTGTTTAATTTATATTAGTATTTTTATTGTAATATTTTCTTGTTTAATTTACTCGTAATGTTCAGGATATCCCACCTTTGCTAAGGATGTAGGCCTTTTAACAGGTTTGTTCTAAAATCAATAGGTATAATACGCTATTTTGGCAAAGGTTTTGACGTGGTTTATCTTGAGTGCTTGAGGTGAATACCGGAACAGTTCCATTTTCTTGCCAAAGAATTATCATAACTTTCCTTCTCCTTTTTCATTTCGACTTGTCACATACAATATTTTATTTTACGTGAAAATCTAAAAGATATTTTGTTTTTGAATTTTAGATATTATACAGATTTCTCGGCTGGTTTGTTCGTGTAAATTTTTATATAATGTAGCATCTTTTGTCCATTATAGTCAGGAAGAGTGTCAAATTATTTACCCTCAATCTGTTCGTTGCAGGACTTAAATAAATAGTTCTGTTTCTTATCACATAATCAGCCAATTGAATGACTGAATTATTTAAGAACAGAAGAGATAGAGATGTAAAATACACTAATCAGAGTTATCTCCTCTGAAAGTAATGAATTTCATTATACAGCCAGACCTTATGATGAATGAAGTGAAGGTGTCATTTGCAGAGTGGAAAATATGTGCTTTTCAGTGGGCCCAGCATGCTGATAAGCGTACTTTTACGCTTAGGTGAAGAAGACCATGGTTACCACCTCACTCCTCGTTCTACTTAGTAAAACCTCTACAGGTTCAAACCAGCCTTTCGGATGATGACCTAAACAACATTGCAGCATGCAGAACTAGGTTCATTTAGACTCTGAGTATGATAAATAATAAAAATAATTACTTTAAGTTAATACATAATAATTAATTTTATATTTACACAATAATTAATTATTAAACTTAGCCTGCTAACAAATACAATTAGATTACATAAATTAAATAAATTATTAAACTTAAGCTTAAAACCACCTCACTCCTCGTTTTACTTAGTAAAAGTTCCAAAGGTTCAAACCAGCCAACAACAAAAAATCAAAACAATCAATTTACTTGACCACAACCACTAGCTACTACTCGTACGCGCAAACACTATTAACGTAATTGAGAACCGGTTCCGTACAGACACTAATTAGAAATTGTCCAAGAAGCACTTTCCATTTATAATTCATGTATTGACTACATGATACAAAGACTTTTATACCTGCGGTTATCAAACCGCAAACTATCAGGTTCCCAGCATACAAAATCTTTCTTATGAAATCGCTGCTATTCTGGAACACAGTGGAAGGAAACAAAATGAAACCAAACGTTTTTTCCCTAGAATTCCTATACAAAGCATCTCATTCAACTATCCTTGTTTAACACACTCAAAAATTTCTAGACCAATCACGAACTACTCCAAAGTTACAATAGTATATCAATTATTTGTTCATTTTTGTAACTACAACAACCTTTATTCAAGTAAATTTTTTGACATTAATTTAACCTATCTTCGAAGGGTGGGTTAAATCATGTGGTTGATAGTTTTAGTGATCTCTGTAAGAATACAAATTCTGATTATAATAGCTTACTTAGTTTTAGGAAGGAACGAAAACAATAGCTATTGATTTAGGGTAGTTACCCTACTTTTCACCATGAGATTAATATGATAACAATTTAATGTTCCACTTTTTTATTACATATTTTTTTCACCGTGCTTATTTATGAAAAATCAGTTTTCCAGTGTTTTTTTATTGATATTGTTACTAATATTACTAAGTATTTTTTTTTATTAATTTAATTTAGCTTTGAAGTTATTTACTATTGTTTGTACTCATTACTCGTAAAGTGCCCAACACCTAAGAAGTCGTTGGATTTGGAGAGCTCTATTTCAGAAAAGGATCGAACGGAAAATTTTTAACGCAACAGCAAATTAAACCCAGTCCTTTCCTGCGTTGATATGTTTGACTTAAACTTTTTATAAAAACTTAGAGATACAGCAATTTACGCGTAAAAAGGATCTAGTATTTAACCAATTTTCTTTTAATGTGCTTTTTAAACGTCTGTTACTTCGTCCAGTCTACATAAATATATTCGGCGTTTAAGTGATTAAATAGCATAGTTTTCTCTATAGTGTGGATATTAGGTCTATATGAGTAAAATCCGACGTTTTGTTTTAATATGGCGGCCAATTTAAGAAAAGGAATTTTTTTGACTCAACTTGAAGGTAGGGAAATTATTTTTGGTCTGAACCAAATGTTTTTAAAATAGTGTTATGTCAAGGATGGCTTTTTCTAGATATAGTGACGAATAAAAAGGAAACTGAAATAAGAATGATCAAGGAATTCTGATTTCAGTAGCTACAACAAACCTCGGTTGCCGCTGGACATGCTGTGGAAGTACAGTAGGCCTATGTTTTATAACTACTACAGAAAACTGTGTTTCTAAATATAAAATCGGATCCGTTTCGGTTAAGCCGGGTTACGGTTAAGCGGGGTTCGGATAATCGGGTCGTTACTGTATTTTAAATTCTATCATTTACGCTTAAAAGTTAATAAAAGGTGTGATAACCCAAAACATAGCATATTACTCCTATTTATGACTTATTCAAATTTATGTTTAAAATGTATATCAAATTTTCGAATGTGGTTTTATTTAAATAATTTGTAATGTTGTCATACATTTGTTTGTCGTCTGCTTTGATTTTTTGTTAATGAAAGAGTGAATTTGTAAATGGTTAAAATTAATTAATAAAATATTATTTTTGTGCTTGCCTAAATCGATACATTTCTAAAACTCATTAAGCAAATATATTTTAAAATAACCTTTTAACCCTTTGGAGACTATTGACGGATGTATCCGTCAAAAATCTTTCCCATAATTCATTTTGCATATAAATATCCGAATACAGTTTAAATGGTCACGGTCGTTTAGCGGAATGGATCCATGTTTAGCGGATTTTTCTTTATAGTCAACAGAATTATGCAAAAATAACTAAATATTCCAGAAAGTTTGCACCTGCAAAAGCTGGGTTGACAGCACTATCCGCCAGTGTTCCTGGCTGCAACGAGGTGGGTGTTTCATATTATCCATGTTTTCTGTGTTCATTACTACTTACGTGTCGTTCGTTCGTCCAATTTAATCATAATATATTTTTAACAATCTTTATTCTTTTAGATATGTTTAATCTTTTATTATGAAATTTAATGTACAAATATTATTTAGTCAGTTAAATTTATGGATTTATCTGCATACATCACTTCACTCAGAACTAAAGACGAATATATCCGCATCTATTTTTATTTAGTAAAAGTAAAACGAATGTATGCGATAAAATTTGCGTGGATTCTGAGCCTTTAAAAACAGTTCGTTATCCAGGAAACACATTTTTCTAAAAGTATTATTTACCCCAACCTATAATTAAATGGGTTTGTGACATGAAACTAATTCCGTTCACGAAGAGTTAATATTTTGAAATTTGAAACTTTATTTACTACTTATTTTGGTACGAATTAGTTTTGAAAAGATTCCTTTTCACAAAAATAAATGTGAATGAGTCATTACATTTCGAATCGATTTAGTTATTTTTAATCACTCAGTGATATTTTTAAACGTATAGTAAAGCATCCGCTCTGAGGATAGCAAAGAGCGCTTTTGAAAAGCAAGCGCAATTTTTATTAAAATTAATGTAGAATCATTTTTAACCAGAATATGGACTTGGGAGACCAACACATGACAGCTCATTCGCCTAAATGCAATAAAAGAATGACATAGTTAAATTACAACTTATATTAAAATTTAAATGACGTTATTACATTTTCCATCCGGTATAATTTAAATAAAATTTACAGGGATCCATGTAATTTAATTTATTTTCCATTGTAAGAGTATTTTTACAGTAAAATTTTTTGAATTTTTTCATAACAAAACTGCATATAGAAAACTAAAGACGTTTGTATGTTTTCATCTGAAAGTTTTGTATAGGTACTGTCATACTTATATTATTTATATATTTTATTAAAATTCTTTAGCTATGAGTGTTATGAAATATTGCTATTTAAATTTTATACAACTTTTTAAATAAATGGTACACGGAAAAGCTTGAATAAATAAAGTAATTTAAGTTATACAATATAAATTAGTTACTGCTTGTCAATAAAATCTTCGCATAGCTGCTAAGCAGAAAGTATATTAGACCAGTATTGGAGTGGGGGGGAAATTAATTAAAAAAAAATAATTGCAAGAACATGATAGCGTATGATTACGGAAGTAAAACTGAGCAGCAGTAAGTAGTAAAAGAGGTGATTTTGAAAAAAGGATAAATTCGTTTTTGAGAAAATCACTAAAATGTGTAAAATTGGACGAATAAGCTACTGCGAGGGTGGCCAACTTATCCACACATACTCGTAGAACGCGAACAGAAACAAATAGCAAAATCGGGTGAAAAATAAATTAATGTAAAATTCCTAACCTTCAAAATCATATATTTATTTTTCAACAAAGTCACGTTTAAGCATTCTACACATTTCTCCCAACGTAAAACAAGTTTTTTCATTCCGTCGCTGACAAATTCTTCCGCCGTTTCTTGAACCCTGAACGCAATAGCTGCCTTCACCTCATTAACCTAGCTGTATGATTACCCATAAGGTCTCTCTTGAGAAGAGGAAAAAATAAAAATCGCAAGGTGCGAGGTCGGGGGAATAAGGAGGGTGTAGAATTGGTTTGAACTTCAGGTTTCTCTGAGACTTTTCCAGGTAATCAGTCACATAAAATCGGCGAGCATCCCGAAACACAGTCAGAAAAAGTTTTTCTGCGGATGGTTGTGTTCTGAAATTTTTCACATTGGGAGAATGTGGGTGATGATATTCAGTGCTCTGTCTTTTGTTCTCGGGGTCGTAATGATGAACCCGTGACTCATCCCTCGTTACAATATTGAAAAGAAAGTCGTTTCCTTTGTCACGGTAGCGCTTCAAAAGCACATTGTTTAACTCGCGTTGACAAAGCATCAGAACATAAAGCCATACTTCCTCAACTCAAAAAACCACAACTTAATGAACGCAACGTTGTCATACTGCGTAAGCTTATAGAGAAGAAATAATACTTCCAAATGTCACAGGCACGCTTCTGAAGTTTATTTTGTTCGCGTTCTACAAGCATGTATGCATTAGTTATCAGCCTACCCTCGTACTTCTGGTTAACAGATTTTGATAAGAATGTTTGTGTTAGGTTCCGTTGTATCTAACTTTTGTTCCAAGTTTCAACTTCGAATGCTATAATGTTAATAAAATATTTTGGTCAAATGCAAACATACCAATTAGTCAAAACATATTTATTGGGTTCAGGGTTCTGAAAATGGGTATTTTGGTGAAAACTTTAGGTCAAAAAGTCGACATGAACACAAGACCTACTTTCCTTCCGAACGTATTTATATACGGCAAGAAAAAGTGAAAAATCTCACTAGACTTTTTCTTGCCAATTTAACAATCAAACATATAACATATAATCATAAGTAAACAATGTACAATTTAAAACATAACCTAATTTTACTCATGAGTAAATTGCGAAAAATGAAAATCAACCTCTATTCGAATTATAAATATAAAAAACCCCTAATTGACGCTAAACTAAATTTTTTGAGTAGAAACAAATTTAAATAAAACTTGTAGGTTCTTTAATTTTCTGTATAACTTTACGTACATACACTTTTGTCGTAAAATGCACACTTAGGCCGCATTCTTAAATAAACCATTTTTGCAGATTATAATAGGCAAAATACAAAAATCACTACCGATCCTAAAATAAGCGTCTACAACAAGCGCTGCAGAAAAAGAAAGCGTTTTATTTTTGAAATAAAGGTTGTAGGTTGTTTAATTTTGTACAACTTCAATTATAGTCAACATGCTTTTGCTCTAAAACACTGTGACACCTTTTGTCACAGTGTTTGTTTCTGGATCTGGTTATAATAAATAATTAACAAACTGTCATTAGAATTACAATCAAGTATTTATTTCACACTATAAATTACAATTTATAACTTTACTTAAATCTACAAATAAATTACAATTAGGCTACTACAATTAAATTGATAATTATAATAAATAATAAACACTAATTATAATAAAATAATGACTCTAAATGAACTCAACCAGTAACTAGATTATCTCGCACTTAATTTAAATAAATCCTATTTACAAACGATTTTACGATATTTACAAATAGGCTGGACTTTTCACAAACTTATCTGTTACACAGCATAATTTACTTACTGAGTGACGATTCGAGACTGACTAACTCAAAACGGCCGCTAAACCGAACTTTTTAAGTCTACCTACCAGACTTATAAAAATATTCTAGAATGCCAAAAAATTAAAATACAAAGTTTTCCTGTCGGGTTCTGAAAGTCTCTTACAAAAAGATAAATAAAGTTAGGTAATAAAGTTAGGATTGAATACAGAGTTACGACACCATTAGAAAAGAGCAAATTCTCTAAATAGATATACAAACCTTTTAGGTAGCCGTCACAACAATAGGCCTACACTAAAAAATTTGTAAGGAATATTTCTTACCATTTCTTGGAACTAACCTGATTTAACATCTAATATTATTTACATTAACACCTCTACAAACTCGGTCTTACTAGAGAATTCTGAAACTAATACCTACTTTTAGATATTGTCACAATTTTTAAAAAAGGCAGCAATGTTTTTTACTTCGGAAGCAGAGCTCTCTGAAGAATTTCAGCAGACACAGCGGTTACTGTATCTTGTAGAGCATAAAAAAGTGTAGTAAAAAATTAGGTGACTAAAGGAACTCGTTGTACAAGTTTTTGAGAAAATTCAAAATATTTGACAAATTACACGTATAACCTACTATTTCCGCTTGACCGATTTTGATATAAATGTTTGTTGTCGGGTCCGCTCTGTGGTACCTAACTTAAGTTCCAAGTTTCATCTTCGTACACTACTATGTTTATGAAATATTCACACAAACACACACAAAGATCAATCGGTAAAAACATAGTTTTTGGGTTCAGGTATTTTTGGTTTAAATGTAGTTTCTGAGAAAAATTGATTTCGAATAATCGACATGAAAACAATACTTTTTCCGCATATAGTCTATAACCTACATATAGGGCAGCAAAAAGTAAAAAAATGCGTAAATTGATAATAAATTATATAAGGTTAAAGAATAAATATAAAATTCATTGCTTCCAGTTTAGCTTACTAATATCATTTTCATTTATTGTGTGTGTACGACGAAGATGACATTATCGAAAAGCATATGCTTATCGACAACGTCATCGTAATTTATTTTATGTCAGTGTATGTAAAACACATCTTGAATATAAAAGATACTAAATCACAGTTGGAACGTGTTAAAACTGCCTATCTAACAAGAGCGTTGTATTTTTCATTTACGGTTATCTAATGTGTATTCAATTTTTACTTTATCGTAAACTATCTAAAGTTAGCAGTGAAATATTGTTGGGACGGGACAAAATTGTCCGTGTCCGGATATCAGGAGAGTTTTTTAATTTTAATCATTTGTACCTTGATTGTTTGAGGTAGATACAGCGGAAATATTCACAAAACAAAACTCTCAGGTGTAGTAAATAAAACTAGCAAGACAAGTCAAGATTAGACATTATAATGCTGTAATAAAACCTGTGTGTCTCTACGCGATTGAGTGCCTTAGAATGACCGGTAATGCTGATATCACAGAAGCAGAAATATACTAAACGATGTTTTTATTATTTTGTAATTTTCAAAAAACTTGAGGTGTGGCTTGCTCTGCTTGCACTATTTTCGCCTCTTCCACTCACGTGAATCGATACTATTCTTTTACTGCCCATCCAGCTGTTAATCATCGCTGACTTACCTTTAACTATCACAAAGAGTCTGTAAGAGGGGAAACTCTGTCCCAGTCTTCAATTGGCGCATGCGCTTCAGAAATTTTTCACTATGTTGTTCTGTTATACATTATCGTTTATACTTTGTAATAAACGATATTAATACTAAAAATTGTAAGAGTATTATACGTATTCCACTTAACTTTAGAACCAGTATAAACAAAACATTTGAGCGTACGGTTGGAAGAATAAGAATAATGTGACCGACGGTCTGTATTCGACTACTAGGCGCCAGTCACGAATTATGTTATATTGTAGTATTATAATAGTGATATTCTAGAAACCCATAATTCTGCCCAAAACAGACAGGTGAAAAAAAGAATAACTCCAAAAAAGTAAAAATAATAACTCCAAAAAAGAATTCTGCCCAAAACAAACAGGTGGAGTGTCAAATTATTTAAACTCACTATGTTCGTTGCAGGGCTAAAATAAATAGTTCTGTTTCTTATCACATGGTCAGCCAATTAAATGACTGAATCATTTAAGAACAGAAGAGGTAGAGGTGTAAAATACACTAATCAGAGTTATCTTCTCTGAAAGTAATGAATTTCATTATACAGCCAGACCCTGTGGTGAATAAAGTGAAGGTGTCATTTGCAGAGTGGAAAATATGTGCTTTTCAGAGGGCCCGGCATGCTGATAAGTGTACTTTTCCACTCAGTGAGGAAGGCAATGGTAAACCACCTCACTCTTCGTTTTACTTAGTAAAACCTCTACAGGTTCAAACCAGCCTTTTGGCTGATGACCTAAGCAACACATTCTAGAAACAGTTTAAATAACAAACTTTGTAAGAAATTAAGTGTAATGTAACAAGAGTAATGGATGGTCGATGACTAAAATGTGTTTCAAGGAAGTTCTTGAAAGCTTAGTCGAACTAGTGTGAAATACGGGGAATGGGTCTTCGTTATGCCTATTATTGATCATATCTACGATGTTGTGGATTGATTTGGTTAGGTGGAGAAGTGTCAGAAGGGTCTCGATTGTTTGAAAAACTATCAGACTGCAGATATAAAAAAAGTTTGCGTTTATGTTGTCAGTCAGTTAGTACTTGAACCTAACAAAATTAGTGTTGCCGGGCCTAATCTACAAAATATCTTTATTGGAACGGTTCTAAATTACGTTAATAGTGCATGTGCATACGGGCAGTAGTAGCATGTGGTTGTGAACAGGAAAATCATTGTTTTTATTGTATAAACTATTTTATTTTAAGCTTAGAGTTTTGTGATTAATTTAAATAATTTAATTGTAATTTGTGGGTAGTCTAAGCATAATAATTAATTTGTAATATGTACTGTATTCTTATCAAGAAATAATTATTATAAATTCAAAAGAATTTTCTTTGTAATTTATTATACCCAGATCCTAAAAGAACGTTCGCGTAAGTTTATTAAATATTTACGTTTATGTCTACTGCTAGCATAGTGATAGGCTACTTCGGTGCTTCGTGTGAGTAAGTAAGTACTTTAACTATAAAAATAAAATTGTGATTTTGTCTGTACATTTCAAAATGCCCCAAATTTAGCTTCTACGACAGATCTACCCAGTAAACGCTGAAAAACGTTCAGCTGAATTTTTATATGTTTGTCTGTTTGTATGTTACGGCATCACACAAGAACCACTGAACGAAATTCAATAAATTTCGGTATTTAGGTTCGGGACATAATCGAAATTAAAATAGGCTATACACTTTTTAATACTTCGAAGGGGCGGGGGAGTTCAGAGGGTGGGGTAAACAAAAAACTACGAATATCTCCGTTAAAATTCAATGTAACAAAAAATGTTATGTATAATCGAAATTACGAAACGTTTAAATACAAATACTAAGTAAAATTTATACTTTGATTTTTCATTTTCATGCTTAATAACGGAGATATTACCAATATTTATAAAAATAAACATTGTAACTTTTTTAGAAACCAAAATAAACAGAACAATAAACATAGGCCTAGGGCGCTGCCAATATTTATTCCGAAGCTCTGTTTATTTACCTACCACCACAACCATCCCTTACAGGACACACCCTTTCTCGGTCACATTACCAAAACGAATGACAGTCACCTTAGTAGTTAACCATCGTAGAGTGTTCCTATGGTGGTTTACCTTTCATTTAACGGTATCACAACAGCAATTTTTATTGCTCTGTAGCGAATAATTAAATTACCTTCAGTTACATTACACACTCGGATTTGTGTGAGTAAATCTTTAAAACATCATTTTTCATTGTTTTATAATAAGTAGTATATTTATTTATGTAAAATAATACAAATTAATTTTTGTGAAAATATTTTTGTGGAATCTGTTTGGGTTTCGCTCACACACATACCCATGATCTCCAGTAAACAAAACTGGCTCTCTGAGGTCCCGCCTCTATTAACAATTTCATTACTGTTGTACACATTGTGTTTCGATTCTTTCAATTTCATCTTATATTACTTCTTTTGTTGGTAATAGATTTGAAGCTTTTACAAGTACTGGTATTCTTTTTTAGTTTGTTTTCTTTACTCCTAGATATCTCTTAACTCCGTACGCTATGGTTTTTTCTTATGTCGAAGATATTTGTGCCTTCGCGGAAGAGGTCATCCTTGACCAAAGTTACAAGACGTGCCAAAATTATAAAATTAAACAGGGCTAACGAGAGCCAAGAAGCTACTACATCAAAGCTAAAAACAAATCGAGAGACGCTTAGTCATACCGCCAAATTGAACCCCTAAAACCATGTGAAAAACTACTGGTGTATCAACGAGTCCACCAAGTTTTTGTCCGCAGAATTGAGTGCTCTGAAACCCGTTTCAGTTGCCTGAAGGCTAACAGGGCGAGACACTCACGACTATGCGAGGCCGACTCTGTTGAAGAACATAAACTGCGATTGGCGTCTCAACAGGTCCATCAGGCTTCTATTCGCAGAATTGAGTGCTCTAAAGCCCATTCTAATCGCCCTTGAGGCTGACAGGAAAATACAATCCCAATTTCGCGAGGCCAAGTTTGTTGATGAACGTAAATTACGTTTAACGTCTCAACAAATTATTGAGTTAATGTGAATACATTGAGTTATATTATCATATTCTCAATGAAGGTTATTTAACATTTACATAAGCAATCATTTTTGTTGAAAATTAAAAATTAATTACGCTTCTGAAAATAATAAAGCGCTGCGTATCTTGATTTAAAGACATTAAGATCTCGCTTTTATTTTATGTGCAACTGTTTTTTCTTCATTATTAATAATTCTAACATTGAAAGGAGGTAGATAACAATGAATGATTAAAGAATATCAGACCTGACAGGGATCGAACTCGGTACACCAACAAAACCTTCCACAGCACCAAGAAAACCGTTCTAAGAAAGGGTATTTTAGCGAATCGTAAATATTATCACCCTTAAAAAAGATTTCAATATAATGTGATTTTTCTCTCACCGTTGGGATGACCCGCGCTTATTTTCTGTAACTACAACTACGCTTCTAATCATAGCAGAGCAACTCGAACGTTTACAACAGTTACAAAGATAAGCGAAATGAATTATGACATCAAAATTTTGTCAGAGAATTTGATTTCATTCCCTATTAAGGGCAAAAATGAACGTTTGCTCTACATAACAAAGTTTTATTCATTGTATAGTATTTGGTTTGAATCAGCAACTCCTACGATTTCCAATGTTTCATATATATTTGTTATGAATCGAATATTGCTGGAGTACATCATTAGAGCTTCATGTATTAACAAACTTTCATGTAACTTACTTTTTAGTTAATTATCCAAGTTCTATAATCAGTTTTGAACTGGTCGTTATTTTTCTCACCGTGCGTTTCGAATGTTCTTGACAACTCTACTTTGACTTAGAACAAGAACCTTCCTCCGGATATGCCACAAACAATAAACGAAGTTTTCCCACATTCAGGAAAATCGTCATATCATTAAATAGCATGCGGTTTACATTAATTTGTCTTTTGTTCTAATTAATTGTTTTATTTGTCTGGTGTTTATGCGAAGCTCACAATCCAGCATCAGATTCGTATGTTAGAAAAATTAATGTACTGCAACGTTTAATCCAACGTTCTTTTGGGATCTGATTATAATAAAGAATAACTAAACTCTTTTAATCTCATAACATTTATTTACGTAGTTTAATAATAAATTACATTCAATTGTTGTGCTTAGATGGCTAATTAAGTACAATTTAACTTACTTAGACTAGGTTAATTACAAAAATGTTATTGTATTTGCAAATAAACCGCAAAAAAAATTTCTGTTTTATTTTTTGTATGTGTTGATTTAATTAAACATAAATTTTTTAAACTTTGTGTTTGTTTATTATTGGCCTATTTTACATAATTCTCTTCAGAATTAAAATTTCTTCAAGTTTTGCTTAATAAATTTACACATTTATTAGCCATTTAACACAGTTATTGTTCTTCAAACCTAAAAAAAACGTATTTTTATTCAGAGATTTGTCCGTTTTTCATTGAATATTGCAAAAACACTGGTGATATGGTTTTGGAACTTATTTTATTCAATTTTTCGGGTCGAAATATATAAGAAATCATCAAATCTACTAATAAAATTTGGTTCGTAGACCTCTAGGATGACTTTATTTAGGCGTATGTTTTGAACCCAGGCCGAAATCTTTCGCTAGCCGTAACTCGCTAACGAAGCGTTTCCGGACCCATGTTTACATGAACTTTTTTCAATATTTTGATGAGAGGAAACCACCTTAGAAGTTTGTCGGGTTACTCGTGAGACACCCTGTATATAACGGAGAGGGGTTTTGGCTGATGATTTAAGTTTGTAAAAAGAATACGAGGGAGTAATTTATGATAGATTACCCTTTAGGTAGATCTATCCTCCACTAATGTTATTCAGTAATAATATGTACTTAATATTGTTTTGTCCTACAATTAGTTTAGTCTATTTGCAATTTTATTTTAAAAATTCCATTAAAATTGATTTGTTCTTAAGTCATACTGAAAATGTAACAAACGAACAAATGGTTTGGTCAAAAATATTTTGTGATTCAATCGTTGAATTTAATCATGTTATGTTCAAAGCTTAGTTTAGTGGAAAGAGAGGATATAATTTTGTAAAAACCCACATCAAGATTGGTCTATTTTCAAATTATTGAGCCTCCTGGCATTGTTGACTATGTAAAATCTAAAAATAGTGGATATTATACTAACATATGTTTTCGAATGAATACAATACGGCATTGAGTATTAGAGGGAAAACTTTTGAAGTTCAGTCTAATTATGTATTCATTATTGTTTGGATAAATAATGAGAAATACAAACGAACGTGGTGTAATAAAATAATTATGTTACCGATTAAAATTAAGGTTGATAAACTTTTCTGCTATAATTGTTATTAAGAGCAATTAATTAATTTAAAAATTAAAAATGAATGTCCAATTCATTTAAGTGCTTCATTGAAAAAAGAAATACTAGCCTACTCTATTCATACGCTTACTAATATTAAATAAATGTTAAAACATCCGCCGTACAATTACAGAAAATCATTTGAGATGAAGACGGAAGAAGGGTGAGTGCTTATAAAGAAAACATCCAATACGCCCTCACGGAATTAGGCCTTTTAACACAAATGACAGCTTCCATTCCAAAAAAAAAATAACCTACAATGGAAAATATACCATTCGTGTGGAAATATTTTTCTTTATTTCCGTTTGCCATGAAAATTCGTAAGTTACTGTCCATGTCTGAACTCGTAAAACCCCAACACAGTTAATAGTAATAATTTAGCAAAATATATAAAAAAATTGTAAACGAGAGTTTGTCGTTTTATCTAAAATTTAATACAAACAACTTTTGTCAATATAAACTGTTTCTGGGAATTTAAGTTACAAATTTTTTCATCCCATCCACTTAATTTTTTTCTAAATGAAACTTTAAAATGACTTCTAGTTTATTCCATGAAAGTCTTATGTGGATTGGATCAGTGCTTTAGATTTACAAAGCAAACCATTTTAAGACGATTTCATGTTAAAATTTATTGCCCTGTAAAAATTGAACGATTTAATGGTTTTTTGGTTATTTTAATGAATATTTATAAACCTTTATCTCTTATACACAAGTGCAAACCCTTACTCACTGATTCACGTCTTGAAGACGTGGTTTGATACAAATCTGCTCATAATGAACGGCCAGCTAACAATCTTTTTGGTCTACCCTTCAGTGACCGACTCGGCTGAGCAATTTTTTAAATTCCCGTTTCAATAATTACAGACTGATTGAATTTGAAACTCCCATCTACTTGCTGGGACTGTCCAAAACGGATCAGAAAACGATCTGAACCACACAACCTGCTTTCCCGATTTGTAAAAGTATAAGGCAGATATTTTTTATAAATTTCAAGGACAGCCTAATACTGAAGTAATATTTGTAATGTGATAAAATTTTTTATAACTGGATTTGAATTTCTATTCACATTTCACGATTCCTTAAAACCAAAAATTGGTTTTCGAAGGAAGTCCACCTGCAAGATATTGTGGATCAGAATTTTCGATCAACTTTTTTCTATAGACAAATAATGATGTTTTGTACTGAAACGACTAACAATTAATAAAACCATAAACATTTGAAGCTATTCTGGTCAACGATGTTATCTAATCAGTGTGAATTCACGTGGGGAAAATAACTTCCAGAAAAAGCAAATCCGTTTGAACCGATACTGCAGAACATTGCTGCTTTTTGGCCAGCTCAATATCATGAAATTTAATTATATCTCTATCTGAGTGAAGTTTATATGTTGCACCATTAAAAAACCACTCTAAATATATGGTTTCATTAATTTTCCACCCATAGTTTGCATCCATTCTCTGTACAAGTAAATAGAAAAAAGTTTAGTCGTTGGGGGCATATAACGGAATTTGACCAAACTTTCATGAAACCGTCGAAGTACGAAGTATTCGTGAACTTATCGATCATGAAATATATGTGGAGATCTGAATAAAATAACTGATATCACAAATTATTATAATTAAAAAAGAAAGTGGTTTGAAATTTCAGAAAGTATAATATACAATGATTATATTATAATCATTGTGAATCAAACAAAATAGGCTTATGTACTTTTATAGGTGATACGTTTTGGAGTTAAAAATTTTATATTCAAATGATCAGCTCAAAACCATATCAATAAATCGTACAAAAACGATGTAAAAATTTAAATAATATATATATATTCAGAATGTCATAGTCGGTATGCGGTATACTAAGGGTGACAGGTGTGAATATTTTAGTACTATAAACCTCCGTTCACTTCGCTTTGCGTTCACAAATATTTTATTTTATTTTCTAAACTTACAATATTTAGCACTGAAGTATTATTCACGGTTTACTTTTTATTGACATCCATTTTTACAATGTTTAGTTGGTGATTAAAAATTACCTCAGCAAATTTTGTACAGTATGAAAATACTGGTAATATGAACGAACCGATTGTGATGAAGTTTTATATGATATAGAATAATTTCCACCAAAAATTAATCGAACGAAAGAATGTTATACACACAAAATCTGGTGTGAATAAACAATATAACCTATGTTTAATCGTGAGTAAACAACGTAATATGAAAAACATAACCTAATTTTATCATGAGTGAAAGACGAAATATGAAAATCAACCTGTTAAACATAAAAATATGGAAAATCACCAATTGTCGCTAAACTAGGCTCTGTAGAAAAAAAATGTTAGGTATAAAGATTGTAGATGTTTTTATTTCCTATAACTTTAATCATTTAGGCCTACTTTTCTCTTAAAATTCATACTAAGGTCGCAATTATAAAAAAAATTCCTAAGTTTTACCGATTTTAATAAGTAAAATAGTGAAAATCACTAACTGACGCTTATAACTAACTAAGCGTTGTCAAAAAAACGCCTGAAATAAAAGTTTTAGGATTATTAATTTGCCATGCTTACTTAAGTTATGTACACTTTTGATCTAAAATTCGTATTAAGGCCGCACTCTTAAATAAAAAAACCTTTTATACCACGAGAGCATAACCCTTCTAAGAATTTCAGCAGACAAGCCCCTTACCCTATTTTGTAGAGCATAAAAAATTGTGTAATGAGGTACTTATTAAAAAAATTCGTAGGAGCAGTTTATGAAAAAATCGCAAAGAAGTAAAAAATCACACAAATAAACTACTACGACTGGTTGATTGATTTTGATGAAAATGTTTATATCGAACCCCCTTACGGTATCTAACTTAAGTTTCAATTTTCAATTTCATACATTTTTTCGTTCTTCAAATATTATTTTCACATACAGACGCAGAGCAATCGTTAACAAGTTATTTTGGGTTCAGGGGGCCTGAAAACGTGTATTTACGGTCAAAATTCGATTTCAAAAAATTGACATTAAAACAAGATACTTTCTACCCGACGAATAGTAGGCCGATATTTATTTATAATTTATATATCAAGGAAAGGAAAAAGTAAAAATCAAAACGCTCTTGTGGTTTTTATTATTGTTTTCACTTTTCTTACATCAATTCAATTTTTCAAATCTACCGGGTTGGTCTGTTGATAAATCGTCGCCACGTATAAGCTGTTTAACATCTGATTTTCGTAGACAAAGGTTCCTGGTTTAAATCCTAGTAATATACAGATATGAATACTAGACAGTAGTCACTGGTGTACTTCGATGGTTGGGGTTCTATTAACCACACACTCTCAGGTATAGTTAGGCTGAGTCTGTTCAAGACTAAACGTCACACGTATCAACCTCATCTCCTTGGGTTATGGATTTTCTTATTGTTCTTATTATATACATATTGTTCTTCTTGTTCTTGCGCATATTCAGAGTGTATTGCGACGGATTTTAAGTACTTATAAACTGCAAAATAATCAATTAATTGTAAAATCGTAATAAAAAATTAATCGTGAAATAAAAAAATACAACATCATGTAAACATAATTACGAAAATCCTTCATTAGCGAGTTACGGTTGGCGAGAGATTTCGTCATGATATTTGCTTTTCTGGACATTTTATTCCACATAGGCTAAATACATTTTGTGAATTGTAATTATAGAAATATAGGATAGTTCCTTATGGTTCTTGATGATAAATACGTTAAAACAGTCCCCTGAAATGTAACTTAATAGTTTTTGAACAAACTGTAAAGAAATCGCAAAAATTAGAATAAAAAACCACATAGGCCTATTTTGCGTTTCTTTTACAATAACTTTGTTAATTTACTTATTACCAGTTACAAATAATCGGTAATACTTTTAGAAAATTTAATTTTGAACAAAATTATATGCATAAAGAATTTATAGAAAATAATTAATTATTGAATAAAACAAACGTTTTTTTGAAACAATACAAAACTTTTAACTGAAATAAAATTATATTAATGGAATACATTAAACAAAATCTGATTCCATATTTAATTTTAGGTTCAACAAAGATTTTAAATTTTCTTAGTTATTATAGCGACTTGAACGCGGTAACGGACCTGCGAATGAGTTTCATAATTGTAAATATAATCTTGACAATAACCTTGTAAATATAATTTATTTTAAACAATTAATTTTAAGTAGTCAGCCTTAAAAAACAGCTGGTATTTATGAATAACTTGTTTTAACGTAATTTTAAAAGAAGCTGACAAATTTCTGAAAGAACAATAGTTTATTGTTGTGATAAATTTATTTTTCTTTATAAGGAACGGTTTTAAAAATGTAAACATTTTAATTGTCCCTTGCCCATTGTGCAAGTAGTTGAAAAGTTTGTTTGTATTTTGTGTACAATGTGTCAGACAATTTTAACCTAATTTCTCCAAATAGTTCGAAAGATCTATATGATGAGATTGCAAGTATAAAACGGTTAGAACATTTGGAGTGGACCAGTGAACATTTAAACTTGTTAATGAAAGCTGATATCCGGTAGTTCGAAAAAGTGTCGTTAAGGGACTGGTTCTTTGTTATGTTATCTAAATTTCTTGTGCGGTTGGTAGCAAGTGTTTGCGTACAGGTAATCGTATTGGTTTTTAAGAACAGTAATCTATTGTCAGTCAAGATGATTTAAGCTTAAGTTTTGTAAGTTATTTATTTAAATGTAATCTATTTAACTTATGTAATTTTGTATTTGTTAGGAGTGTCACCGGATGGTGACATTAAGCGGCGTAAGGAAACCTTAAATGTTTGAGGCCCTGAAAAGGGCCGTTTAAGCGGTGGTCGTCTAGGCGGGACGAGTCGGTCGTAGTCGTCGTGGCGGTCGAGGAGGTGGACGACATGGCGTGTTGTTGTCCAGGGGAGACGTCATCTTCTTCCCTCACAATAGTGCGTCGATGGCTGCTTTGTCGGGATCCGGTGGACGCGAGGCTTGGTCGAGGGACCGTTGTGGGTATCGATCACGACAACGGTCGATGGCGGTTGCAGTGTCGGGTCGGCGAGAGAAAGCATATTCTTCTCTCTTGCGGGGTCATTGATGCGTCTTCGTTGGAGTCCGGTAGCCGTGTGTCGATGGTGGATGTCTGGTCGAAGCTGTAGAGTGGAATGAATTGGCGATCGGGAAAACTGAAACTGAAACTGGTGGAAGAGGTAAATTGACGATATCGTGGGAGTTACCAACTACCTGATCGTTTGGAGTAAAAAGGCAGAACTGGGATCTCTTCTTAAGAGTATTACGGAAAAAGGTAGTTGATGAAAAATATTTTAGTTTCAGAATCTTGGGCTGAAGGACCATATTGATCATCAATATTTTAGAAGTATTTACCCAATTTTTAGTAATATAAATACTACCAAAAACGTGGCTGGGCAAGCGGGACTAACGTTAACATTTTAGTTAACTGGCCTAGAATAGTCGTGAAACTGCAGGATGCGTATCCATTCGTGCGATGGGCTGCATCGTAGATCTTCCTGATGAGCTCGATGTTATACGTCTTGCCGGCGTCGTGTAGCTTCCGTGACGTGTTGTGAATGTAATCCTCTACGGAAGGGAAAAGAAGGTGTTCTTGCACTATGGAGTTGGAGATTAGGTGGTGAAAGTTAGCGACGAGGCAGAGGATGCGGTTTTGGAAGAATTTGAATTTGCTGTGGTGACTTTTGGCTAGGAGGGGCCACCAGACTGTTGACCCGTACAGCAGGAAAGAGCGGATGATGGCTGAGTAGACGAGGAGTTTAAGGGTGTTACTGAGAGCTCTGGATCGAAGGATAGGTGTTAATTGATATAGGAGAATTCTTCCCTTACGGAGATTGTTCGTTGCGTGTTCGGTGAAATTCAATCTCTTGTCCAGTGTAACTCCCAGATATCTCACACTGGTTGCCCAGGGGATCTGATAGTCGTTAATCTTGAGCTGTGCTGGCTGGCTGATCTTTCTGGTGAAGTTGATTGCCACGCATTTCTGAGGGTTGAGGGAAAGTTTCCAGGCGGAACACCATTCGGTGGTGGAGGAGTTGGTTTTGCAGGTGGGTTTGGTTAAGACGCATGGATGTGCTGGAGCGGTGGTGATCAGGCTCAGTGGAGCTCTCTTTTATAGTCACTATAGCGCTGCGGTAAGGGGCGGGTAATAGCACTCTGCAGTGCTAACACAGTCCTACCGCCCCTGTTAGAACTATTGTCGGCATGTCGGAAGATTGTTAGCCAGGAGCACAGTACTTAATCAAAGGGGAAGATGATAACAGTAGGCTAGGTGTAATCATAAATTGTAATTATTAATTTTGTAAAATAAATTATTAATTGTTATAAGTTGAAGTTAGTCTGTATATTATTTCTTAAACCTAGATACCGAACGAACCTAGGCTTATGTTTTAAAATATTTTAACCAAAATATTTTTGACAAAGTTGAAATGTAAAAAGTTTTAAACATCTTAAATATTGTATCGAATTACTTAGTGTGGAGGTCTGTGAACCTCTGAACTTTGTAATGCAAATTAGTTAACTCATCCTACCTCTGCATTACTTAAAGGAAAGAGACCATCAATTTGAATATGTTAAATATCTTTTAAGTACTGATATTTACGTGTTCCCACTGCCACAATTATTTAACAAGAAGAAAAGTTCTATTAATTCAGTGATTATCAGTTTGGTTGACTTTGCATCGCCTTCATAATGCGAATTGATAAGAATATTAAATAACTTATTTAATAATTTCTTAATTACTTTCTGTTTGAAGTGAATTCAGATTTTTGGAGTCGTATTTTTTCTTCTTCCTTTTTTGTAGCTTAACCCTGATACTCGAGCTTTTATTGATTACATGATATCCTAATTACTCCATTATTATTTATGATTATTAATAATACTTAATAGCCTAATTATTTTAATTTTTTTAGCATTTTATTAATTAAAGAATTTTATTAATTATATGGTCTTGTTAAGACCAAAGTCTTAACAAGAATTAGTATATTCGTTAGACCTAAGTCTTATAAACAAGTATTATATTTAAAAGTATCAAAACATTATCAAACGACAATAAAATATTTTAAATAAAAATAAATTTTTTGAATGTTATTTAATTTGTTTAATAATAAAATTATTATAATATAGAAGGCCTATATTTTTAATAATTATTATTATAAGTGTATTATTTATTAATTATTCCTATTATTTTTATTATTTTATATCCTAAAGTTTGGGGCTCAAGTGCCCGCGGTATTTCTGATTCCTTACATAATAATAAAATAAGACATTATTCTATACACAAAGGTCCGAAAACGCTTCGCTTTCTGTCTGACTGGATTGGACATAAAGTGTGTGGCAGTACTGTACCGTATCTGATACCTGCTGCATAATAAAATACATTGTGTACAAAATTTATGATATAATACTATTACATAAAAGAACTAACCTTCCCAAATGACCTTCTTCGACAAAAATAAGAGATAAATTCGTTTTACTGATCTTAATGCTTTTCAAAATGCCGTGTTATTCAGATCTCCTGAGCTCACGACAACATGTTCTTACCGATAGATGTGTGTGTGTGTGTGTGTGTTTTGAAACTTGGAACTTAAGAAAAATTGAAAACCCTAAAATGTGTGTTTAAATTTTTTCTTGCACAGCTTATTTTAGGGTCAAATAGTGATTTTATATCCTTTGCTTATCAAAACAAAATCCATCACAGGTCGATTCTCATTTAGCGTCATCCACTGTTGATTAGAATCAGGTTGCGTTTTTCATTGTTTAAATTTTCAACAAAAAGTCCTGTGAGTGTTTCACTCCAATTTTTTTGATTATGTATTTTTAATATTGTTTTTCTTATGTTATCTCCTATTTTGTGTTATTAGGTATACAATTACGTAGTTTCGAGGGCAATTAAATAATTTAATTAGCTTGTTAAGTTGAACGCTAAATGTTAATTATTTGTAGTCAATTATTTTAAATAAGTTTATTATTTGGTTGTCGGTCAAAGTATTTGTGCAGTTTTTATGAGCCACTTCAAGCAAACGGCTTGTCAGTCTCTTTTTTCAGTTTTTTGCAGTAGCATAACCTTTCTTTTACTACCCTAAATTATGACAACGTGTACTATTTTACGTGATAATAAACTTTATTTATTTATCTACTGAGGGTTAAAAAACGTAAATTTTTAAAATGAATAATATTGTATAAAAATGTAGGGTAGTTCAACTTTTAATACATTTCACTTTGAAACCCTTTGACCTTTCCTCAGGTCAAAATACCGAAGACCAATAGAATACCAGGATTTACCTCTTTACTTAAACCCGACAGCAGTAGTTCCGTGACCCGTTAATAATCCTACTAACTCGATATAAACTTTCAGCGGTCAGATAACTAAATGGTTACTTACCATGTTAAAAATTTGAATTATAAAAATATCAGTAGCCTTTATATTTGCACCCGCGCTCACGGCGGATTCAAATGCTAGTATAACCCTTTTAATGTTGTTACATGGGTCAATTTTTCCATGCTAAATGTGCTACCGCAAAAATGATTTTATTACATAGTGTTACCGATTTGTTCATTAAAACTTTTATTTTTCAACGCTTTTTGGAGTACTTGGTTTTATTTTGTTCACCAGACTCTGTAGTCTCTTTAAATTTCATTTCAAATATTGTTTTACAGTAACAGAAATATTTATAGAAGTAAATTTACCAAAAAAAAAAAAATTAAAAGAGGAGAAAAATATGACTGGATTAGAAAATAGGGGTTTACAATTTTTTTCTTTGAATTGAAAATTATACCATTCAACAGAGAAGAAAAAACAAAACAAATTCCATTAATTTATTTATATTTATATAGCCTAACTAGCGGGGCTTGTGAACTTCGCAGAACGGGCTGGAAAATCGTAATGAGATTATGTTAAATATAAGAATTTCATGGTTCATAAATTTTTAAGGATTAGTGGAAGCATTTAAACCATAGTATAGTAGTAGCATAGTAGTAGCATCTTTAGTTTGTCATGTTGGCGCCGAAATGTACAAATTGTTTTATCTCTAACCCTCGAACATGAAACATATAACTGACCGTGCGAAAAGCAGGAAGTATTAAAGTATTCGAGCTAATTAAAATCTTAAGGATACCAAAAGTTTATATTTTCTAGGCCAAGAAATCTATTAGAAAAGGTCCGATTTCGATATTTCCAGCCGTTAAGCGATTATATAGTTTTTTAAGTTTTTGAGTTTTTAAAGTAAGTTGAGAGGGTCGCAACTCGGATTTTGGATTTTTCTTGGAAGTTTCAGAGGGCGAGGAACAAAAAATTTACCATTTTTTCGCTCCAAGGCCTCCTTATGGGTTAGAATTTTTAGACAAAAAAATTAAAAATACAAATATACAGTTTTTTTCGTCTTTTATGACCACAACGGATCACTTTAGTCAAATTTAGAAACCTTCTTATTTTCATATTGTTTAGCTTGATTTTCTGCCAGTATGTCTTCATTCGGGCTGATCTTGCTTGCCGAACTTCCTCTGAAACGACCGGTTTCTTCCTGCTTGGCTTTGTTCTTCCATCTGATTTTATTTTCAAATCTGCTTCCTTATTTTTTTAAATAATTTTTAATATTTCTGTTTTGTTTCTATATCATCGAAAGTTAATCCGAGTTCGGTCATATCTTCTTTGACATTTCGGATCCATTCTCCTGATGTTACCACTGGAAAGAGTTTAAACATTCAGATTTATATAGATAATTATATTGATTTCAGAATAGTAAATAAAAATAAAGAACAGAATGGGTAGTGAAATTTTGTTGCCACACAAAGTAGGCCTACTTGTACTTGTGAATAGATCAGGTCTATTGAAATAGGCCTATCACAAAAGACTACGAAAATAAACCACTACTTTATAACAATATTATATTTATAAAAAATACTAGTGAAAATAGTGATTAAAATAGAACGTTACGATAACCAAACAAACATAAACACGATTAATATGGCGAACAAGTGGTTAAATCACAATTTTATCAGTCAGCTGTATAGAAAATAAAATATGTTAGGTTATATTTTGACGCACCAGGGAAAATGAATTAGTTAGATTTAGTAAACGATTCCAAAGAGAATAAAACTAGTTGCAATGCTATCTGATAGATATGAAAGAAACTTCGTGTAGATAACTAAAAGTCGATTAGATCGACGAGCAGCACTAAAAGGGTTAAGAAAGGGTTGCATTATGTAATAATAACCACAAGCGTATAACTACATGCACATTATCACAAACACCAATAACTATTATTACATAATTACAGATAATTGAGGCTAACAATAATATCATGGTGTAACAATAACATATCCGTAATAACAGACAACGTAATTGGCTAGAAGTAAAAATACAACCTAAATTACCCAATTTACATGCACTGTAGGAAAATAGCTAAATAAAACCTTTGTAACATTCTTTTCAGAAAAGAATTTCAAGTTTTGAAGATCGTTATTACTATGACATTTTTATAAAATTCATTAAGAGCATACTTAAACTTTTCTCCAAAACTACCAAAACCCTTCTTTTGCTGAACTTCACGGAAAATAAAAGTTAAATCGTTTAACTTCTCACATAACCTTACCCGTTGAAATCAAAATCACGCTGTACAAATAAAACCACTTAGTTTTTGAAACAAATTTTTCTGATATTTGCATGAAAAAGATAAATACAACCCGGAAATTAACTGCACACGTGTTTTGAGTAAGAGAAGGGAAAAGCGACTTTTTAAAAATCTGGTGTGAAACACTCACACGACTTTTTCTCGCCAATTTAAAATTATGAAATATATATATAAGCTAATTATTAACGATATATTAATTAACTATATTTAATTAACTATGTTTAATTAGGTATTAGTAAACAATGTAAAATTAAAAATATTAACAGTTAATGGAGTAAAATGAAAATCAACCTCTGTTCGACTTAAAATTACGGGAAATCACTAATTGACGCTAAACTAGGCTCTATAGAAGATAATTCTTGAAATAAGAGTAGCAAATTTTTTCGCTACAACTTTAATTATGTACACTTTGCCGTAACATGCATACAGGACTAAAAATTAAACTTTTCAATCGACATTACAAAACAGATAAAACAAGCGATGATGTTATTCTTCTACCAATCGCAAAATCTTTTTCTAAAATTTAAATTTATATAATGCCCCATATAGCTTTATGTTACTCAAGTAGCTGTAAGCTTTTCACCAGTTAAAGGGTTCTTCGCCATCGGTTGGGTAGAAATAAAACTTTTGAAATTCGTAGGGCGTAGTTTATGTAATTACCTCTTACAAACAATCAAACGTTACTTTTATATTATTAGTATAGAAAACATATTATGTATTACAATGCTTTTAACTATCGTGTAATGCACAATTTATACTTTTGGCAGGTCGCTACAGAATTTTTATTGGCATAACTTGAAACTTTATCAGAGTAAGAGTTACTATGGAAATTGAACACATAATTTTCTGTTTCGATTCCACTAGAATTTTGTCATTTTTACTAAAATTCTCATCGTGTGGTCTTGGGTTTGAATCCCATTCAGGCACGGCATATTTCCATACGTTACTAAAAATCATTTTATCCTTCACCGTCTGCATTAGCAGTAATTGTAAAACACAGTCGGACGTTAAACCAAAAAAAAAAAAAAAAAAAAAAAAAATCTGACCAATTTTGTATAATAAAAGATTCTCATCATATTTTTGAGTGAAGAGTGATGAAATAATACCTGAACGAAAAATTATTTTTGTTTGGTTCCGGATTTCTTTGGTGTTTAATATTTTTTGGTATTACTATATGAATACTAACATATATTTTCAGAATATCAACTCACTTAGAAGGTATAGAAATAATATGTATTAGTTGGGTAGTTACCGTTCTCGAGGGTAGTTTGATAGGGGTATTTACCGTTCTGGAGCAATCGGTCGAAATGTATGTAGAACTTTTTTTTCTGTTAATTCCCTAAGGAACAAATTCCTAATTTCAGATCTCTAGGTGATCGAGAATTTAGAGATTACTAATAAATGCGTGTTTTAGTCAATTTGTAATTATTTAGTTTTTGTGTAATGTTTGCTGTCTTGGTTAAGATTTTTGCAGTTTTCCTTGGTCACTCCAAGCTTACGCCTGGTTAGTCTCCTGTTTGCATTCTGAATAGTAGTAGGCTATAACCTTCTCATTTCATACTAAAATTTTTTGACACGCCATGCAGGCCCATATGATAGGCCCATTGATTTAGGTAGTATAATATTAAAAAGTTATGTTAATAAAAAATTATTTATTTTAGTGAGGACTTTTGCATTAAGTATACGGGTGGCCCATATGTCGGTTCCCATGATATGGGACATTTCATTTTCATAAGTTAGTAATAGTGTAATGTTGGCAGCATCACGTAAAACATTTATTAGTTGTCTGTAACAGTAAAATTAGTGTGAGGTACGTCTCAGTGTTGTTACTATTTTTTTCTTTCATAACGGTACTTTTAAAATGTTTAGAACTGAAAAACGAGTTTATGTGCTTCAGTTGTGGTAGCAACATTATAAAAATACTGCTAAAGTGCTGGAAAAATTTAGTGATAAGTATCCAGGTGACTCGGCAACATTTACGAAAGTTAAATAAGAAATTTGAAAACACAGAAAGCGTACTAAATGCCTCGAAGTGTGGTCGTTCACGATCGATTTGCAATGACAATAACCTACAATAGATTGCTGAAGCGTTTGTATCAAGTCCTATGAAATCAACCTGTAAGGCATCTTCTCAACTAAGGTTTTCACGAACTAGCGTGCAAAGGATGATGAAGGAATTAAAATTGAAGCCATTTCGTGCATTTTACTCCAAGCGCTTCATCAGAACGATAGTGACAGACGGTTAGAATTCTGTGGGAAAGTCGCTATCCAAACAGAAACCGATCCAAACGTTTTGCGATCAATTTTATGATCTGATGAGGCATGTTTCAAACTCAATGGATGTGTTAATCAGCATAACTGCTTGTACTGGTCAGATACAAATCCTTATATTGTAATTCAAAAATGTGCCTGGTGTTATGGTATGGGGAGGTATTTCGAATACTGCACTGATAGGTCCTTATTTTTTAAGGGAAATGTTAACTCGAAATTTACTCACAAATACGGCAGGAAGAAGTATTTCCGGAACGTGAAATTAATCCTGTTTACAATATTCAATCGCTCATCTGGCAACAAGGTCGCGCCCCAGCACATTTCGGTTCGTGAGTTTTTATTTAAATTCGAAAGTTTATGAATGGATTGTTCGTCGTGGTACAATCAAATGACCTGTGCGTTCGCCAGACTTAACGTCGTGTGATTTTTCTCTGTGAGACTTTGTAAAGGAACTAGTGTATTCTTCGAAACCACAAAACATGCACGAACTAAAATAATCAATTAAAATTGCATTTGACTGTGTAAATCACGATACAATTTTACTGTTGAAAATTTGTGAATCAGTTTTAAGTCACTGTATAAAGTGTATAGAGAATCATGGTGGACATTTTGAACACCTGCTATAACATTTTGAGGGTAATACGAGGCGTATTTTTAAAGTAAGTACCGTTTGAAAATAAAAAAAAAATAAAAGGAAATTTGCAAAAACTAATTTTATTTTCGGAATCTACATACTTTTATCTATTTTTCTACATAGTTTCCAAGTTTTTGTAAACCCTTATCATATCGCACAACTTAATTTTGGAAACCTTCTTCATAAAAACTTGCCGCCTGCTGTGATAACCAAGAATTCACGGCCGTTTTCAAATCGTCGTCATCGTCATAACGGTTGCCACCCAAGTGATGTTTCAGATGACGAATTTCCCGACGTTTCGAGGTCTGTGATTTACAAAATTGTTAATGAAAAATTAAACTTTAAGAAACTGTGCTCGCGTTGGGTCCCTAAACTCCTGACGGAGGAGCACAAACACAAAAGACTCGAGAGTTCCTTGAATTTTCTGACACGTTATGACGAAAATGGTGACGACATCCTGAGTCGGATCGTAACTGGAGACGAAACGTGGATTTCGCATTTCACTCCTGAATCGAAACAACAAAGCATGGAATGGAGACACACGCACTCTCCCGTAAAGGTCAAAGCCTAACAGACTTTGTCACAGCGCAAGATCATGGCGTCCGTGTTTTGGGATAGGCATGGTGTTTTGCTGGTCGACTTTATGGAACGAGGAACGACAATAAATGCAGAAGCCTACTGCCAAATCCTGAGGAAGCTGCGCAGAGCAATTCAAAACAAGAGACGTGGCATGCTCACAAAAGGAATTTTGTTTCTGCACGATAATGCAAGCCCTCACACTGCTGCTCAGACCCGAGCTGCATTGGACTCTTTTGGCTGGGAAGTTTTGGACCACCCACCCTACAACCCTGACCTTGCGCCGAGCAACTTTCATCTCTTTCGTCATCTGAAACATCACTTGGGCGGCAGCCGTTATGACGATGACGACGATTTGAAAACGGCCGTGAATTCTTGGTTATCACAGCAGGCGGCAAGTTTTTATGAAGAAGGTTTCCAAAATTTAGTTGTGCGATATGATAAGGGTTTACAAAAACTTGGAAACTATGTAGAAAAATAGATAAAAGTATGTAGATTCCGAAAATAAAATTAGTTTTTGCAAATTTCCTTTTATTTTTTTTTTATTTTCAAACGGTACTTACTTTAAAAATACGCCTCGTATAATATGCGTAGTTCGTATAATAATTTTTTTTTGTCTATAGGTTCTCATTCCATTAACCTTTCTTCAAATTTCCGTAAATATTGGGGAATCATCACATATGGGCCACCCTGTAAATGCAGTTGTAAAGCCATATGTTATGAGGCATATTATCGTAAGTTTGGTTTATGTTAGAATAAAATAAAAAATAAACAAAGGGATGAAATTTGTTAATTACCCTAAAAAACTACAGTTATTTATTATATATTTTCAACTTAATCCTAAAGATTTATCAGTGTTATGCAAGCATCAGTATTCCACCTTCAAAGAATCCTACTAACAGCGTTTTAAACCATAAAGTATCGCTGTCTTATCGTTATCTTTAAACTAATGTAAAGTGAGCCACTTTACATTAGTAAAAATAAGGCATAGTGGGTATTTGACTTAAATTTTGATTTATTCTCAATACTAGAATTATTGTAAAACGGGTAATCGAAATTGTTCCAGCATTAAAACTGTTTGCTTTGCATTGTATGATCTGACGTTGCCATACACATGAGGTGTGGCTATTAAATAACGAGACTGACGTTGTAAAAATTTTTATTTTTATTTTATACATAATCACATATTATAACCTTCAATATACATTCCTCCTCTATCCCTACAACGCTCCATGCGAATTTTCCATTGTTGGAAACAGTGCTGGAAGCCATCTTCCGTCAGCTCCTTCAGGATACGTGTCACTTTCTCTTTTACAGCTTCCACAGACTTAAATCTTGTCCCTTTTAATGCAGATTTCACCTTAGGGAACAGTTACAAAATAATAACATGTGATGAAACGTGGTTTTTTACTTATGATTCGGAAACGAAGCGCCAATCCATGCGCTGGAAGAGCCGAACTTCACTGAGAGCCAAGAAAGCTTGAATAAGCAAGTCAAAATTTAAAACAATGATGATTGTTTTTTTTTTTGATATCCATGAGATTGTGTACTTTCACTGGGTTCCTGAAGGTCAAACAATTAATCAATATCACTACCTTGAGGTACTTTCTAAACTACGTCAAAGAGTAAGGAAAACGCCCCAAAATGTGGAAGGACAATTCATATGTTCTTCACCAAGACAATGCACCAGCTCATTCCGCGTTATCTGTCAAGAGGTTCCTAGCCAAGTACAGCATCTCAGTGTTAGAACATCCACCTTATTCACCAGATCTTGCACCATGCGACTTCTACCTGTTCCCTAAGGTGAAATCTGCATAAAAAGGAACAAGATTTGAGTCTGTGGAAGCTGTAAAAGAGAAAGCGGCACGTGTCCTAAAGGAGCTGACAAAAGATGACTTCCAGCACTGTTTCCAATAATGGAAAATGCGCATGAAGTGTTGTAGGGATAGAGAAGGAGCGTATACTGGAGGTGACAATAAGTGATTATGTATATAATAAAAATAATTTTTTTTTACAACGTCAGTCTCGTTATTTAATAGCCACACCTCGTACATAACAAAATCTCGTTTGACAGCATTAGTCCTTTATTTTGATTGCTCATTTACCCATTTAAGGGGCAATTTATTTAGTGTCATGTTTTACCGTAAAGTGTCTGTGGCTGTTATGTTGACCACACACAATAAAGCTCACTTTCATTTGCCTCCGGGAAGCAAATTTGAATCTTACGGCATAAAGAGGTGTACAATTACTTGCTTAGTTTAGTCAGTTTAGTAGTGCAGGGTTAGGTTATGAAAGAAACACAATCAAGAAATTTGGAGAAAATTGTGTGGCAAATATATGTCACAACCACTGACATTGTTAAGCTTTTTTAACGTTTCGTGATGTATATAGGTATAGTGTATCAACGTTCCATGATTAAAAAATTCAACTTGAATAGCAACATTAAAATTCAAAAATCAGTGGTTGTGACTTCTTCCCGGGGAAGTTTGAACAAAATCATCGAAGCCGGAAATGGAAATCGAAGCGGTCGAAGAAAATGAGATTTATATGTTGTGCGTCGGAGTAAAGTACCCTTAATTTAAGAGCTACGTTGTTAATTACAGAACCATTTGTTTTTTTTTTTTTGCTTTAAAAGAAACAGTTTTTGAATTTTAATTCAATCGTTTCGGTGGGCTATTCTTCAGAACGAATAACGCATGCGCGCTTTATAACTTTACGCAACCTACATACATATAGACGGAGATCCTTCCAAAAAACAATTTTGTTGCTTTAGGTTATGAATTTCAAAAACCAGTTTAAAATGCGTGTATTGAAAATGTTACAACTTTACAATACCCTGATGAACTGAATGGACAGAGGATTTTCTCATCGTTGTTTTATCACATTAATAGTCTTTTTGTCAGAGTGATTTATAGCTCTCCGCCAACATTTGTTTTCTTTATAGAATATTATAAAGTAGAGTAGAATACGGTAAACTTTTGAGGTGTTTTTATTTATCTAGAATAGTAATTAATTGTTATTTTATTTTCTTCATAGTTCTGTTATTTTTTTATTTTTCTACTAATTCTAAGGTAGGTTTTATTACAGTCCCGGCTGTAAAATCATCTGAGGATAAACGGGTAATTTAGTAGTAACTGGGATATGAAACCAGTGTGATTTGGACTGCAGTTTGTCAAAACAAGTTTTTTACTTAATGCGGTACTAACTAACAGTTGTCAGCAGATCTTCGTATACCAGAAGTTAAAGGACAATAGCTTGGTTTTGTAAGCAAGAGTTAACTTATTAGTCTATTTATTGATGATGGCCATATTTTATTTTTAGTTAAGTTCATTTAAGTTTAAAATCGTTCATAAAATTTATAGTCAATATAGTTCAAGTAGTATAATTGTAATTTACCAGTATTTATAATCGTAATAACTTATTAGTTTGTTAATAAATACTTGTTTTAAGTTCTAAAGAAAGTTTATTTCTTTATTAATAATCAAATACCGAAAGAACCTGGAGTAAACGTTAAAATACTTTCTAACTATATACAGTACCATTTATGCAAACTCGAAAATATTAAGAGGTAAATATTATTTATATTGAAGAATTTAGAGTTTTACTTTTGAAACGCATGTTCATGTTTCTGATATGAATTGAGAACACGCGGTTAAATTATTCCATTTGCTTGCTTTCAGTCCAAGTATTTGAAAATCGATCAGGGTTCTAAACAGAATGGATTGTCGCGCACTCTCGTGAGAAAGCTTTTAACTAAAACCAACGCACGTGGATATTCATTCTTAATCGTATTTTGTCGTCTCCTATGCTACGCAATATTATTTAATTTTCAGTGATTTCGCTTCGTTGATTTTATTATTATAACCCTAGGAAACTCTATTTTAGACACTAAATAATAGCATTTGAACTTTCTCTCCCTTTTGATAGTAATTGTTTTGAAAAATATAGTTAAAGTTTTCTTCATTTAAATGTTATTTAGTTGGACCTAATAGTATTAATCAATTACCAAAATTTATTTGCTTTATTAGGCTTACTAAAAACATAAAATTTTCCCTAACACGCTTAAGACTTCTAAAATCTTAGAATTCTAAAATCTTTAGAGGGAAAACTAACAGAACATTATCTACAGTAAGTAGTGTGTCAAAAAGCCGAATGTCATTAATCTGAACCAACAAAAATTGTCGTATGTACATAATATATACAGTTATTATATAAATTCGGTTATTTTTCAAGACATTCGGAACGAAAATGAGATAATCCTCTAAGATAATTCTGAAACCGCATAGAAGAGAGCATTGTTCTATAATAAAAAGTAAAGAAATTAGGTTGGAAGTTTCACTTGAAAAAAATAAATGGATGAGTAACATCAAGAAAAACTTAGAACTACGGAAACCAAATTTAGAAAAATATTGAGAGCGAATAAATTTAAATATTTGGCATAAGTAATTGTGCCAAATGGATTAGATCAGAAAGTATTCTTAAAAGCAAAGCAAAAAATTTTAAAACTTTTAAAAATGGATACTAAGAATAAAATATCAGTTTCTCATCATGTTTTGGGTATTTAAAGTCATGGTGATTAAGACATTTTAACAACGGTTCTGAAACATAAATTGCACGTTTGCTGCTAAATATAATATTAGTTACTAAAAAATATGTAGAAGAGATAAATAAATATGAAAGGAAAATTTTGAGAAAAATATAAGGTCACAAAATGGTAAAAGGTAAATGGTGATTGAGAAGCGAAATTAATTTTATAAGAATTTCAAAATGTCGGAGACAATTAAAAAAACTGGACTAAAACACTCACGCGACTTTTTCTTGCCAATGTAAATAATAAAACATATTACCTTTGTTAAATCATTAGTAAGCAATGTAAAATGAAAAACATACCTAATTTTAATCATGATTGAATGAGGCAAAATAAAAATCAACCTCTGTTAGACTTAAAATTACGGGAAATCACTAATTGACGCTAAACAAAGCGTTATAGACAAAGTCAAAACATGAAAGAATGTTGGCTCGAAAATAAAAGAAGAAACCATCAAAAGTGCTTCGAGGATTATTGACGTATATATCCTCTAAAAAATCTTTCCCACAGGTCGTTTTATAGATGTATCCGCTAATGGTTTTGAACAACTGTAGTCGTATAGCGAGTATACCCGAACATTTACAAATTAAATCAATACAAATTTTGACTAAAGTTTGTTTTAGTCATCAAAATAACTAAACATTACAGGAAATTTTCGCCTGTGAAAACTAGGTTGACTCTGTACGCCAGTGTTTCTGGCTGCCACGTGATCAGTGTTCACATCAGTAGTGCTTCCTCTATTTCTGTTCACAGTTAATGTATGTTACGTAAGTCCAATTATTTAATCATAATATTTCTCTTAAAACTGTATTGTAAATTTGTTTTCTTCTTTTGTTCTGTAATTCAATGTACCAATAACATTTTAAAGTCAATTCCATTTACGGATATATCCACTTACGTCATGTCCCACTGGACTAACGACGGATACATCGGCATCCATTGTTATTGAGTACTAAACGAAGAGAGAAATATTCGATGAAATTTGCGTGGGTTTTGAGTCTTTACAAAATAGTTTTCTATCCAGAAAAACACACTTTTCTGAAAAGAAAACTTTCTTACCTTAATTCATAGTTAATGCGTCTGACATAAAAATAATTCCGCCCACGAAGGTTAAATTATTTTCTTGGTTTTAAGTAGGCCGGAATGAAAAAAAACAGATTAAGCTCCTTAAACATTTGAATGCAAAGTTCTGTAGTACCAGTTAGTGAAATGTTTATGAACGTGAAGCGAAATGTGCATTTACTTACACATTTACAACACATTCGCTAATTTTCTGACTTCCCCATCGGCTAGAGAGATGAAATTAAGCACATTTTTTTTCTTACGGAGTTGAAAAATTGAATCATGGGGAATATTTTTTTTTTTAATTTGTTTAACGGTCCCGACTGTTCTGCAATTACTGCTAATGCAGACGGTGAATGATGAAATTATTTTTTTGTAACGTATGAAAAAATGCCGTGCCTGAATGGGATTCGAACCCAAGACCGCATGATGAGAGGCGAGCACATGGGGAATATCGATCAGTTTTGTTTAAGGAGTATAAAGCGGGTGAAATGAAATAAAAATAAAATATATTTTGGGTTCTTTAAGGATAACATGTTAGATAACAAACATGTGTTTACAACCTAATTCTTACAGTTATAAAAACTAGAAAATATACTAAACTACTTTTAATAAATAACAATAAATTTTGTACAAACTGTTCTAAAAATTTACCAAGACGTAAACAAAATTTTACTAAAAAACAATGGTCGTATACATTCAAATATATAATCGATTCATACTGACAACCCGTTGACAATATTGTACGCTATTTGCACGTCACGAAGAAACTAGTTTGATGCGTGACGTGTTAGTTACAAACCGCTTTTAACAAACTGATTGCAGGAACTAAGAAAACTATCTTATAACTTTCATTTGTAACCGAAAATAAAATTATTGTACGTAAGTTATAACACAATACAATTATTTATCTAAGAAGAAACACTGTCAAATGAAACATGCACGTTAACAACCATAATAATCATAATTATTATTACTATTATTAAAATAAACTGAAACGTGTTTTTTCAGTGACAACTCGATTTTAAAAAAATGACATGAAAACAATGCTTTCCTTCCCTAATTCATAAAAGGCAAAAGGAGGTACAAAGCAAGAGGAAGACACTTCATATTCTGATAGTACACAGTGAGGGTCATTGTATCTACAGCAAAATGTCTCTAAAGAAATGCCTCTTACTATATGTCATTAAGGTTAGCTTCAATTTTTTAGGATTTCGGTTTAAAAATGTTCAAACATATGATTATAATTTGACACGCATTGTAAATACACATTACATACCATGTCAATACCTTCCTAAAATGCTACTTTTCTAACAAAAGTGGCAAGCGTATTCATTAAGTGATACAAGAAAACATAAAATGTGTGGGGGAAAATCAATAAAAGAGTTTGTTTAATGTAACCTTAAAAGGTTAACAATTGTGACCGCGCGTAAAGCGGGTAGTCTCTTACACACGTGTAGTTGATTAAGAATTTTAATTCCTCACCAATTTATATTTTTACTACATTTTTATGAGTTTATTTCTCTTCGTGTTATTAATGCATGCAATATAATTTGTAGCCAGGTATTAAAAATCTACGATTCTTGTTTCTATGATTCACGGAAAAGAAAAGAAATAAAATTTTCGCGTGTTAAGGTAAAACTATGTGTGATATGCTGTAATGTAACCTGACATGAAATTTGTTGTAAAATATTATACTTATAATATATTCCATTATTTCATTGTAGTATGTTACATTAATTATAGTAAAAATTATCCTTAAATAATTTTATTCCGTAATATTTTTACTATATCTGCATACATAAATTCAAAAGTATTCATTAATTTACTCACTCATTAACTCATCGCTAATTGTCTTCTTCTTTTTCTCCTTCTCCTCCACCCCTCCCCCTCCCCCTCCCCACCTCCTCCCCCACCCCTCCTCCTTCCCCTCCTCCTCCTCCTCCTAACTCCGCCATGATTCTCTTCTTCTTCCTCCTTCTCTTCTTCTTCATCCCCTTCTTCTTTTTCCACTCATGATTAAAATTAGATTATGTTCTTACTATGTTTACTTATAATTGAACGTAGGTCATGTTGTTCGTAATCTACATTGGCAAGAGAAAGTCGTGTTGTTTTACACAGGGGTTTTTGGTTGTTTTGACAAAGTGTAGAAGTTAGGTTTAATTAAAAATAAATAACTATTAATTTACTTTGTTATTGTAAAACTTATTATTAAAATCATTATTAATTATAATCTCAGTCATTCTGGAAATTAGTGTGACTCATTATTGTAACAAAATCCAATAGGTAAGGGTTCGATCATAATTAGTTTGTGTGTAAATTACCATCCTTTTTTATACGAGTATAACTTAACTAAAATTAAAATTTAAGCTTTCAGTTTGCAATACCATTTTTAATTAATCTGGTCTAACTACTTAATCATTTCATTTTATAGCCGTATTAGCGTAATATTTTTTTGCAATTTATTAATTTGTTATAAGTTTTAAAGGAAAATTATCTATAATTGAAGGGGTCGGCGGAAGAAAGTGGTAACCCACAAAATTTCCAGCATGATTTTTCTTAAAAATTCTGTAAAAATAAAATGTACGGCACGTGTTAAACAGAATTCTGTATTTACGATCTTAAAAACCTAGATTAACAGAAAATAACAAATGTTTAACAAAAATTCAAAAACTTGATTTGTAGATTTCAGTAAACTGTTAAAATGACTTTCCGTAAATCTATGTGAATGTGGGTTAGCACTGTCTTCTCCCGACCCCTTCAATTTATACAACCAGATCTGGAAAGAACTTGGATTAAATTTTACAATATATACTATTCTATATTCTTACAAAGATACGTTTCTATAACTTCGTAGTAATTTAACTAAAGATTTTGACGTAAATTATGAATTGTATTATTACCCATTCGTAAAAGTAAGCCCGAATGGAAAAACACACATGAGTGCATCCGAATAAAGAAACTCATTACTGGCTCACTCATCGATTTACTCACACACTCACAACTAATTCCATAATTTTTATCACCTAGAAAACTGAATTTTGGAATAACTGTTTTTGAAGATTAAATAGAATAAAGAAAGCATTTGCGTTTTATCACTTTTATATAAGGTGTAAAAAAGCTTGAAGGCTTCAAGGGGCTATGAAACATAAAGATCAGGTAAAATCCGGTCAACGAACGTTTTTCTCTGTTGGAATTTTTCTAATTTCTCACAGTATAATAAGAAAAACTAAAAAAAAGATAACATTAATCTATAATTTTTTTGTATTATTTTCAACTTAGTCGCTAAAACTAGGTATTTTTTACACATATATTTATTTTCCCGCTATTAAATAAATTGCTACTCCTTTATTAACTTTTTCAGTACATAAAAGAACATGGTTAACCTGAACGAAAAAGAATGGCCAGTCAGTGGTTTCTTTTCATTCGAGATTGCTGTGTTCCTTTTAAAAAGGGTTTCGATTTTCATTTTCAAAAGGTTTTCATGTTACGTAACATACTTTTTATTGATTAAGTTTTTTTGGAATTTAAGAATTTCCTTATTTTGTGGAAAATACCCGTGGTAAATATATCTAATAAATTGTTTAACAGTTTTTATACACTCGTGCCGGGAAAGTAAAAAATATTTTCGTGAAACACTCACGACTTTAGCTTACTGATGTATATAATTAAAAATATAACTTATGTGTAATCATTTGTAAACAATATAAAATGACAAACATAACCTAATTTTAATCGTGAGTGAATGACGGAAAATGAAATCAACCTCTGTAGTAGGTCTACTTGAAAATACGAAAAATCATTAGTTGACGCTAAATTACGTTTTGCTCAAAAAAACCTTGAAAGAAAATTGTAATTTTGTTAGGTTTCTTTAACTTTAAATATACATAGGCCTACTTTTGTTGTACAAGGCAAACTAACGCCGAAATCTTAAAAGATTCCATATGTTAACCGATTTTAATGAGAAAAATACAGGAAATCAATAATTGACGCTAAGCTAAGCACTGCAGAATAATATAATCTGAAACAAAAGTTGCAGATTTTATAATTTTACACTACTTTAATCTCGTTTGTCGTAAAGTGGATATTAAGCCCGCTATCGTGAGAAAAGACTTTTTTATTATGAGAGGACAACCCACAAGAATTTCATGAGACTTGCCGCTTCTCGTATCATGTAGACGATAATTATAATGTAGTAAATAAGATATTTTGAAAAAATAGTAGGAGTAGGTTTTGAGAAAATCACAAAAAGTGAAATATTGCATGAATAAACTCCAACTTTCTGTTGACCGATTTTGGTGAAAATGTTCGTTTCGGGTTCCTCTTGTTGCACCTAACTTAATTTCTAACTTTCAATTTCTTACGGTATGCCGTTCTTGAATATATTGTTATCTCTCTCTCACGCACGTGCGCGCACTCTTACAAACACACTCAAGGACGCACACGCACACGCTCATACCGACCGTTAAAAACATTTTTGTGGGGTTATACAATAGAAACGTGTATTTCCGGTGAAAACTAGATTCAGAAAAATTACAGTAAAAGCAATACTTTCCTTCCCTATATTTTTATATGGGATGAGAAAAAGTAAAAATGAACTGAAATCAAGTAGGCCTACCTTAATTAGAAAAACAACAAATCACTTTTTTATTAATTATACATATTCAGAAACTGAGAAAGCTGTTTTATTCGCGCTGAACGCGGGACAAATAGTTTTTTTAATTTTATATAGCCTAATTTTAAATATTTTGCAGTTTCTAAATATTTTACAAGTTTTTCGCTAATTAATATTCTTTTTGCTACGCTACCTTTTTTTTGAAAAAGTATATATGAAGTAGTCTACCTGCACGATAAAAGGAATTTCATTAATATATTTTTAATCATTTTTAATAAGTAAATATTAATAACTGAAATTCCAGCACTGAGTGTATAATCTCTTTTCTAACAAAATAAATCTGTGATAACATGAAGCGGTTTAATTTGTGTTTATACAAAAATTAAATCTTTCAAATTATTTTTGCAAATAATCGACGAATTCTTTATATCTTCATCCTACCCCACAGGATTTTATCCTATCCCACAGGAAATTTATGATGGCGAGAGGTCAGGAGATCGTGGGGGCCATTTCACTGATCTTTTCAACGCATGTGTTGCCTACCGGTTTTATTTATATGGTTCGTAACGTTATTTGAACAGCACATTTAATTGTTACACATATTACACATTTATTAGCACATTTATATTCTTATTTGATTAGCACGGATTTGTGACATATCTTCAAAACAAATATCTACGAAGAAAGTGGGCTGGTTTGCTTGTGAAAAATTTAAGTACCCTCGTTTTATAAGCCTTGTGTCTTTATAAAAATGGACCAATTACCAACAATACCAAACCAGACATTATATAAAAACGTATACTGGAAATATACCTTGTTGGAGTGTCGTTTCGGTTTCTTTCGGCCGAAATATGAATGCCACGTTAATTAATTAATTGATTATTCCATTTCTTGTGAAACAATCGAGTTTACAAGACAAAGACTACTTGGGAAACAGGCTCAACGGTTTCCTAACCTCATGCCATCAGTCTTTTCATGTGTAATAGCATGAAATCAATTGCTCATTTAAAACGGATTTACGCACGAAACGATGTAATGTATCCAAAAATAGAACCTTCAGAAACTGATGAGAATAGTCTACTCCTGGCACTTTTGAAACTATAAAAAAATGAATGGAAAGCTAAAGTTTATAAGTGTCACTAATGTTCTCTAAGTAATACCTTGGAATGGTAAAACATTAACGACATAGTCAAACAAAAATTATTTCTACAAAATATAGGCTATTTCGTTTAAATTTGACACACGTCTGCATAAAATCATAAAAAAATGTTTTCTTTTAATTAATAGAGACAAAATAATTATTAACAACCGCTAATGTAAGACAAAGAGGTGAAATTAGGGTTCCAAAACATTTAATGACTTCGCAATTATCAACATGCGTATTTTCATACCATACTGACCTGAATATTTTGTTGAAGTTTTATAAAATCCGATAATAATTTGTAGATCACCCCGTGTTTATAGGTGATTAATGAGGTTCTCCCCCACTTCTGTAACGTATTCTACCAGTATAATTAATTAATTCTTTTATATAAACGTAGTTCCAAAAACGCTTCGTTAGTAAGTTACAGCTAGTGAAGTATTTCGGCATGATTCCTGAGCAAAGAGTGAAATAAAACCATATACTGAACTTCTGGAAAAGTAAATTAAGTGGAAAAATTTATAGTTTCTTATGTATTTTGACCTGGAAAAGCTAAAAAATAGGTTTCAGAACAACGCACCTTTTAGCAGTTGTTGAGGAATTTGGGGTTTAATGCAAAAAATTGGGGCATGAAACCCCGTTTTTTACGTTTGATGTAAATCTGTAAATATAAATTGTAGAGAATTTAATTCTGAGAAAATGTATGTAAGTTAAGTCAAACATAAAACGGAAATAAATACAAAAATTTAATTTTATATAGTATAATACATTACTGATTTTCAATTTACTTAATTTTAAATGTAAGCGGCTAGCTAACGCGACCTTTCACAAAAAAAAGAAATGTGTATTTACGATTGGTCTGTGTGAGCCCCTGTGTTCACACACCTATTAAGTATTGAAATTAACTAAAAAAAGAAACAACGATTTCATTTTCAATGTGAAATGGTTTACAAATAAAAAACTGTCTGAATCATCAGCTGTTTTAATAGATTTTACTGCCGTAATACTACGAATCAAAACTGTCAACGTAGTTTCAGTAATATCCAACAGGTTGCGCTCATGTATTGATTTATAACTTTGAACAAATATTTCGAATTATTACGGTACAAATAAAATCGGCTAAATAATATTTAATACAAGTTAGGTTTCGAAAACAATCAAGACACTTTTTAAAAAAACAATTTTATTTAATTCCACATACATGGGAATCGAACTAAGACTTTTACATATACACTGTAAAAAACATACATGTTCATTGTATGCGGTTGAGTACAAGACTAAACTATTGTTCTATTAACATTAAGAAAATTATAATACAGAATTCTTAGAACTAAAGCCTAAACTATCAACTTACACTAGTATCTTATTCTATAACTCCTCCACCCCTAAATAAAACTTCCGGGGGATTCGGACCACCGAATTCGGGTGAAGTTTTCCTAAATAATTTGTGATACACAAAATAACAAATAAAAACAATTGATAAAACATATAAAACTATTATCCATATACTAATTTTATCTGTAAGAATTACAGTTCTTTTTGTGATTGTAGAAACTTTATTTAAATTGATTTTGTCCAATTCTAAGTGTTTAATATTTATGGAAATTTATGGAAAGTTCAGGTTCTTGTTCTACATGAAGGTCTAATTCGCTAGTATCCAAGAGTTTTGGATGTCCTTTTATGTCGGATGAATGCTGAAGTATTTTTGTTTTTGTAAATAATTTGATTATTATTTGGATTTAACAAATAAATTCCTTGAAGTGTTTTTGGACAGTATTTCCCTATAATTTTCAAATTTTAATGTTTCTTTGTTTGGTAGTATTGCCAAATATTGAGACATTTCTGGAACCCATTTAATTATATTTTCATTTATTTCTAAGGCTGTGTATTTACAGTTTGTGGTTGTTCCTGAGCTGATAATCGCACTTTCGCAATTTAAATTGTCGTTCACTAAATTTTCTGATGAGCATAGATATTTTGATTTAATTTTATTTTTACAATAATTGCTTAAACCTAAAACTTTTGTTTTGCTATCTACTGAGTTTGATTTTAATAAATATTTAATTTTTGGTAAGATGGTCACAAAATTTACTTAATATTTTGATGGCACTGAATACAGCATATATAAGTTAAAAACAGTTTCTTTTACTAATGGCATTTTCATAAAATACACAATATTATTATTATTAATGTTACAACTTACTTCTATTATTTTTTCAAACTCCCACATATTTTTAACATCTGGTTCTAACGGCAGTTGATTATTATAATACTTAGAAATTTTCTTTATCTCGTTATACAATTCTTTTGTTGATATAATACTAGGATGCATTACACCTAGTTTACAAAAGGTCAACGAATTTTCTATGTCATTTACCAAGTTTAACATAATATTATATAGAATATTTAACTGATTTAGTAAGTTTCTAAACTTTTCTAACTCTACAACATTATTTTTCTTAACATTATTATTTATTATATTTAATTTTTCTCTTAATTCATTAAAATTATTTTCTACTATACCTAATGTTTCATTAAATTCTAACATAACATTCATATTCATTGAATTAATTAATTCAAATCATTGAATTAATGGTTCTCTATTTGATTTTTAATATTTTGTTGATTATTTTTAATATGTTTAATCATTTTATCATACCTTTCACCATCGTATCCATCGAGGTTTCCGGTAATAAATTTAATAACTGAGCCTAGCCCATTTATTAGGCCTCTCTTTTTTCTTACATTGTTATTATTATTGTTATTACTATCAATATTTATTATTTCTAATTTTTCTTTAATAACTGAGTTTGTATGATTAATAAATTTCATATAATTAATAACATCTCTATGTTTATTACTGTTTTCGGTAACATATTCATTGTTTCCGCTAACATTATAATTAATATTAAAACTATCTGTTACATTTTTATACAAATGATCAAATTTTTCTATTTGATTAAATATTTCACTTAAACTATAATAATGTATAAAATTATGATATGAGAATTGTAACTTAGCTAAACCTAAATCTATTGGTATTACTCCTTGATTAAAAGTAATATTTTTTATTTGTTCAGTTTCGCAAGTGACTCCACTGAGGAATGGGATTGACCTGGAACAGGGTTAAAAACAGGATTAGTATTTTGGGGTTGGGATCTCCCTTTAATTACCTTAATTTTCCTAGGCCTCTTAACTTTTGACAGGTGGATCTTTCCTTTGGTATCATGGTGCCTTTCTTCAATTTTTGCGGTTTTTAGTCGCTCATTGATCGATGTGATTTTTTCCTTGTTGTATTTATTTTTGGTCTTGCTCTGTTTTTGCATGTTCCTAACATAAACCTCGGCTGGGATTTCAGGTAATTGTTCTCTTCCAGTATTTCGTTGATTTATGATATTTTCTTTGGTCAGGTGGTTAACATCTTTAATAATTTCGTATAATTTTTGTGTTTTCTCCCTATGATTACTAATAAAGTCGTTTACTACTTGCCTATCAATATCTATATCTAAGAGTGAATTTGTGTTAATGTGTCCATATAAAACTTCAAACGGTGTTAATTTTGTTACAGAATGTATACTGTTATTGTACGCTAACGTTGCAAATTTTACTTTATTTTCGATAGTTTGATTTTTAAATTCAGGTTGATTGTTTATTAGTCGAATATGTTCTATTAATGTAGTATGAAATCTTTCTGTTATTCCATTGGATGGTGGGTGCTGTGTACTTGTAAAATGTAATTTAATCTTATAAATTTGCATGAATTCCTTAACTAAACTATTATTAAATTCTGTTCCGTTATCTGAGACTATCGTTTCAGGTATTCCATGGTGAGTGAAATAATTTAACAGTTTGTTTACGATCTCAATTGCTTGTGCACCGGCTACCGAGTATACTTGAGCGTATCTGGAAAAACTATCAATGATTGTCAAAAATTTTTGTTTATCTAGTGTTACGCTATCTACATGAATTATTTGAAGTGGTCTTGATGTTGTGGGTGTCAAGTTCTATTCTAACTTTAATGGTGTTCTATCGTATTTGGTTCTTAAACACGTTTCACATTTATTAATATAATTTTGAATATGAGATTTTAAATTAGGCCAATAATATTTTCTTTTAATTTGTTCGTAGGTTTCTTGAATACCTCGGTGATTATTTTTTCCTATGTGATAATTATTTATAATTTCTTTTAACTCCTCTTCATCTGTTATGTCTAAAATTTTATTCGTACACCTAACTAATTCTAACTGAGATGTTTTAAAATACTTAGCGACTATTGCTGTGAATTTTTCATAAAAACTTTGTTCAAAATACAGATGGTATTTTATATTAGGTACTAAATATTCTTTAACAAAACTAATAACATCACTTTCCAAATTATTTTCCGAAATTTCTACAGTTAATCTTGTTTTACTATTATTAAATAATTTTTTAATTTTTGGCTTTCGTGGGTTATACTTTACTAAAGATAATATTACTTGACGTTTTCCATAATTAACAGGTTCTTCTAAAATTGGTATTTTTATTATAGTGTTTCCTTCGTAGTTAGAGTGAATTGTCTGATTACTGTCTTCTTGTTCATCATCTTCTACGTCAATGTTTTCCAAATTTTCCCTAAGTGCTGCATCTATTAATTCACTGGATAAATCTTCGTTTATGTCTAAATTTGCTACCATCGATTGGCTATCATCTAATTCGGGAAAATACAAGTTTACTGACTCTTCTATAAGATTTTGAAGGTCGTCATTATTTGAAATTTCAATATTTTCTCCTGTATTTTGAGAATTGTTTTTATTCATGTTTAACAATTGTATTCTGGACAACGCATCTGCATTTAAGTTCCGTTTACCCTTTTTATATACAATTTCATAATCGAATTCTTCCAATTTTAAACGCCATCGCAAAAGTTTTGAATTTGGTTCTTTAATGGAAAATAACCATTGAAGCGGTTTATGATCTGAAAATATTTTAAATTTCCTTGCGTATAAATAAGGTCTAAAATATTTGGTTGTCCACACAATTGCTAGGAGTTCCTTCTCGATCGTGGAGTATCTCGTCTCACTATCGTTGAGAGTTCGACTTTCATAAGCTATTGGTAAATCTAAACCGTTTGTAATTTGACTGAGTACGGCACCAATTGCAAAGTTGCTGGCATCCGTAGTTAAATTAAATTCTTTTTGAAAATCAGGATATTGTAGTAACGGTTCGTTAGATAAAACGTTTTTACAAATTTCAAAACAATTTACATATTGTGGATTATTTATATCAATTTTACTCCTTTTCTTAAACATTTTGTCATTGGTTTAGTAATACTAGCAAAGTTTTTTATAAATTTTCGATAATAACCTAAAAGTCCTAAAAATGCTTTGATTTCCTTGGTAGTTTTTGGAATTGGGTAACGTTTAACTGCTTCTACCTTTTTTGGGTCTGGTTTAACTCCTTCTGCGGTAACTAAGTGTCCTAAGTATGGTACTTCTTTTCTCAAAAATTCGGTTTTGTCTAATTGTATTTTAAAATTAGCGTTTCTTAATCTTTCAAATACTTCCCTTAATCTAACGATGTGCTCTGCAAGACTAGTTGAATAAACAATAATATCATCTAAATAGACTAAACATTTTTCGTTCTGAATGCCTCTTAAAATATTGTTCATTATACGTTGGAATGTCGGCGGGCTGTTTTTCAAACCGAACGGCATGCGTAAAAATTCATAATGTCCTATGTCAGTTGAAAATGCGGTCTTCTCTACACTATCGGGGTCCATTTCTACTTGATGAAAACCAGATGCTAAGTCTAAAGTAGTAAAATATTGCGCTCTTCCTAATTTATCTAAGATATCGTTGATGTTTGGTAATGGAAACTTATCGTCTATTGTTTTTGAGTTAAGCCCTCTGAAATCTATAACTAACCTAAATTTTTTCTTGCCAGAAGCGTCGGGTTTTTTCGGTACTATCCAAATTGGTGAATTCCAGGGTGATCGCGAGTGTTGAATTATTTTTTGGTCTAACATATCTTTAATTTGCCTGTTTACTTCTTCTTTATAAATTTCAGGGTATCTATAATTCCTGGTGTGAACTGGTATTTCGTCTGTAGTTCTAATTATGTGTTTAGTTTTATCTGTAAAGGTCAAGTTACTACCTTCAGTGTGGAAAATATCTTCGTAATTTTTAATTAAGTTTATTATAGCGATTTTTTCTTCCTAGTTCATATGGTCTGTCCTAATTTTTGAAAAATCTAACTGTTTTGGTTGGTGATTAATCATATTAAAATTTGCGTTATATTTTCCGGATTTTAAATCATCATTCGTTAAGCAATAATAATTATTTAAGTTTTCTAACGTAATAGATTCTTTTATTGTTACTTTCTTAACATCTAATGTAGGATTTAATATGGGACATAATGCTATACCATCCCTGGCATGTGCTATACTCTCTGGAATTTCCAGGCCAGATATATTTCTGTAGCGTAGTACTCCATTTCCATTCACTATATTCTTTACATTTAATTTTATAAATCTCTTTGTTCTACCTTCTATATTAAAAGATACTATTTCACGTTGACGAACAGATGTGCGCTCTGTTTGTTTACGTGACTTATCTAATTGTACGTTTTCTTTATATTCTGTATTAAAATAAAAGATAGGTATTTCTTTACCTTTAAAGATTAATTTATTATTAACGAAGTCTAAATTAATTTGCAAATTTCTTATAATATCTAATCCTAATAATAAATCAAAATCTTGATGAAAATCGAACAAGTAAAATTTACTCTTAAACTTGCCGAATAATGCGATTCTACAACTAAAATTTTCTTTTGAGTTTCCATGTGCAGTGGTTACTTGAAAGGGGTGTTTCTTAAACTACTCTAATAAACTTCTGTTCCAATTAATTTTTTGACAAATGATCTAGTGCTCCCGGTGTCAATTAATATCCTAAAATTAGTTGCTGGATCTATAAAATACGGTAATTCATTTTTTTCATCTTGGAGATTCATTATGGCGAACTGTCTATTTGGCCCTCTATTTCTAAAAAAGGGTTCTGTTCAAAATTTAGTGTTTGGCTATCCTGATAATTACTTTGATCATTATTAACCGTGGGTTCAAAAGTTTGAAATTCGAAAGAGTCGAAGTTTTCTTGTGGCTCCTGTTCTTGTTCTAAGTTATGTCCGGATATTTGGTAGAGTTTCGTTCTCGGAGTTCCATCGGATTGCCTAGTCGATGTACTCATAGGAGTAGGACGATACGGTTGATTTTGAATTGGTGTTGGTCTAGGAATATTGGCATTGGAATTATTAGGTAATGACGGTTGACGGAATTGGTGTGGTTGTATAAATCTTGGATTAGGATTTTGATAGAATGGTTTTTGGTAACTTTGTACTGGGAAAGCTGGATTTTGATTAAAATTTGGGTTTCGGTACTGTTGCGGCTTATTACTAAAATTATTCTGATTTTTATGAACAAACTGACTTTTACTTTGTGGGTTATGTTTACTTGGTTTAAACTGAAAGTCGTTGGTGAGCATGTTCAATGCTTCGGCCAGCGTACTTGGATTTTTAGTTCTCAATAATGATCCTAAAGGCTCATGTAATCCTCTTAATAATACTCTTAAAGCTAATTTGTTTACATATGCACATAATACTTTAGCGTTTGTTGGTTCTTTGTTAATAAAATAGGCTACCTGTAGATTTAAATGTTTTTGAATCTTTTCATAAAATTTAAAAGGTGTTTCACCGGCTTCTTGTTTAAGTTCGGCCATTTATAAATTTAAAGTAAAACAATCACGTTTATCTACATAGCTAGATAATAAATTTTGTCTAACATCAGCCCAAGCATAGCTGTTTGAACTGGTCACTAATTCTAAAGCTGGTCCTTTTATTTTTGTTAAAATGGTTAAGAATAAATATTCATTTTGGAAATCCTCTGGGTTATTGGTTACAAAAAATTTAGCTACTAATTTATCACAAATTGATATGAACCTATTTAACATCGTAGGTTCACCTGTAAATTCGGGTATCATATTTAAATACTCCCTTTTTAAAGTTGGGATTGCCATCTTTAAGTATTTTGATGAAAATGAATCTTAAAACTAGTACAAAAATTATTAACTACACTAATACAAAACAACTAATTACTTACTGTAATAAAATGATTAGATCTATGCTCATCATAGTATCGTTGCACTGAATACTTTAATTTTATTCACCTTCAAGATTAATATTAACTTGTTTTCACTTAACTTTTTCACTTTATTCACTGAAACTTTTTATTCATTAAACTAATAAATTTCTTCTTACATACTAAAGTTGGTTGTAGCGTGGATATACTTCGTAAACGATTAAAATCGACGAAAATTATGTGCATTAACTTTCTCGAAGCGATGTCCTACCGACTGCGCCAGTTAGGTCTCAAAAACAATCAAGACACTTTTTAAACATACAATTTTATTTAATTCCACATACATGGGAATCGAACTAAGACTTTTACATATACACTGTAAAAAACATACATGTTCATTGTTTGCGGTTGAGTACAAGACTAAACTATTGTTCTATTAACATTAAGAAAATTATAATACAGAATTCTTAGAACTAAAGCCTAAACTATCAACTTACACTAGTATCTTATTCTATAACTTACATAAATTCATATTATTTTTTAAATACTTCGCGTAATACTCATATTAAATTTTTGTATTTTTGTCGTTCATGATAATTTTATACCTCGTGTTGAGTAATTTTAAATGATTTTGAAAATGAAATTTGGTAATTTAAAGATATTTAGGCTTTTCTATTGTCTTTCATCAAGCTGGTGTTCTACTTTTGTTCTTTGTAGAAGCTCTTAAAGTCAGAAAACAATTGTCTGAGTTCGGTTTGCAACATTATTTTTGGGTTTATTTTAATTTTTCCATGATCCATTTAAAGGAAAAAATTTTCATCTTCCTCTATACAAGGAATGTTCAATAATTAACTAGACAAATTATTGTATAGGAAAAATAGTTCTTGTAATGACAAAATTAAAACTTTTTAAGGGTCAAGTTGGCAACCTTGGGACCATTCTTAATCAGTTTTTTTATCATAATTAATATAAACAACCTCTTTCAGCCATTCAAAAATGTAATCCCTGTTTGAAACGTTTACAACAAACGAATTAAGCTCAGTGATAAGATTTTTGTTATCCGAATACGTAAAAACGACGAAATTTTACTCAAGAATTTTGGAACATTATGGTAGAGTGTGTTTAAACCGTAGTAACACGTGTATTAATAGGTGGAACAGTTTATTTCGGGCAGAAAATGAAACTGATCTCCATTATGTCATCGCACAAAAAATTTCATTACCTACACGTCAGTCCGTAGTAAAATGATTTTTCCGGTTTTCTTGGATTCGCAAGGCCCATTTTTTATTATTATTTACATAAAAAACGTAATACGAATAGCGAGTACTAACAAGCTTCAACAGAAAGATATGTTGCTACATCCTGCATGCAGCCCAAACTTTGCCCCGTCCGATTTTCATTTGTTTGACCGGATCAGAGACTTTTTACGCGGCAAGAAGTTTGACAGTATCGAATCGGTAATGAAAGCGGTAAACGATTGTTCAAGTAGCAAGGAAAAGAATTATTTGCTGCGTTAGTAATACATTTCACAGAACTGTGGGACAAGTGTTGCTGGAGACTATGTTGTAACGTATTGTTAGTCTATTTTCATTGAATAAATAGTTTTTTTCTTAATTAACAATTTTTTCAATTAGCTAGTCTCGTTAATTTATTGACGGTTACTTGTATATAGATGTCTGTAAAATTTTAACTTCCGTTTTATAAACGTTTCTATTAACCGTTCTCTGTTTCCCTTGGACAAGTGTTTGTAGTTACTTTAGGGCAGTGGTCACCAACCGCAGTTTGCGTCCGGACCACCGACTTATTTTGTACGAAACGTGAGCTCTAGAGAATCATTTTTGTGTAGGCAGATGTTATTTTCGTGTGTAATGTGAAATATTTTACGTTTAGGCTGTGTGCAAGCTTAGAAAAACTATTGATATCAACACGATATATTTACTTAAATTTCTCTGAAGAAAGATCGCTGGATAAGTTTACGGCCACGATCAGGCTAAAAGCAACTCGTGATAGCACCACGCTACAAAATACAAAAATGTCCAACTTTTTTTACGTGCCAACAGTAGTTTCAAACTGTTACATTTTATTGCTCAAATCTTTTTGAAATGAGTAATGAATACTAATATTTACATGATTGCCATTATCTAAATTTTAACTGTGAGTAAAATATACATACGTAAGTAAAAAGTTGGCAGAACTATGGCAGCGTCATCAAAATTGTTTAACAGATTTAATTTAGTTGACCATAATTTTAGGGTATTAATTCGCGCACATCATTTCAGCTCTGTAGAATATAAGCAAGTTAGATAATTTGTAATGAGTCGGTAAGAACTTTCCAATTTATTATACAAATATATGTATAATAAATACATATATTTACATATATTGTTTGCACAATGTATGGAACCAATAAATGTAAGATCGATATATGGTGACAATCGCTTATTTTTTATAGTGTTGTAGAGAAGTACCAATCGAAATTTTACCGCTTTCCCAAATACAAATGACGCGGAGAAGTGTAAATTAACTTTTCCATGTAAAATTTGTTGATTAGCAGAACAGTTGCTAATTAGGTGATTGCTACAAAATATTGCTAGAAAAATAGAGCTAAGCTAGGAATGAATAAATAAAAGAATAACTGTGTCAGGAATCACTGATAATGGTACTGGTGGAGAGGCTGCTGAAATGGTAGGACTTAGTAAGTTTGGATTCGGTGGAATCCGATTTCTGGAAGAATGAGCACTTCTCGAGATTGACGACATCGTACCTTGTGCTACCTGGTGGTTTGGGGAATACGATTACACAATTTATGGGATGCTTTATTTAATTTTTCAGAAAATATTAGATGGGTTAATATATTCGCAGTCAGGTAAGTAACTAAGGAAAACAGGCGTATTTATCGAGAGATAGAAGGACAATATTTTATCTAAAGAGATTGGGGTTATGGAGGATGTTGTGGAATGGCAATGTCATCTTCACTTCTGAGTAGCATGATTCGGCGTAAATACGTTAAATTTTTGGCTATTCTGAACGTTTTCATGCCACAAGCAGATTTCTTGAAGTACAGAGTATAAACTCATACAAGTGAGTGTGTAATTGTGGTCAGTTGTGTTGAAACGTGGTTGTGGAGGTTGAAAAGTAGTTGAATGACAATTATTATGTTACAAAGGAAGTGGGTAAGAACAGAAATACTAAACATTTTGTAGCAACGTGACAGAGACAGGTACATACGGTTGTCAGGGAACAAAGATACGAGAGCCGGATCGCCTTGGGTTGTAAATGAGGGACTAGATGAAACGTGACAAAGAGGATGGCAAGGTGCAGAAGAGACTGGCGGAATTCACTTCATATTCCCCGCGCAATTTACCGGTACAAGATAAAAAAAAATGAGAAAGGTGCAAGTGGTCGAGTATAAATGCTGTAGTATTTCTTTCCGATTCCTAAGGGGAAAAATATCCCAATTTAAGGGTTCTAGTTACAGGGTAAATTAAAAATCAGCGATAGGTCAGTGAGTAATTAAGAATTTATGTTACTGTTATCACTCTGTCCGATTTTTCACCTGAAATACTCACATTGACCAGAAAATAAAGTTGTTAAAAAAACGTCGCAATAGTTCTGTTATGTCCTTTACTCAGTAGACGCTCACGTCTACCCATTCATTTTAAATTATTAACGTACAAATCTCAATTATGTCCAATATGGACTTACGGGTGCCAAATCTTTAGCTCAGCTAAATTTGCTGTTACCAACAAAATTCAGAGTATCCAATCTAAATGCCTACTCATTATTTTCAATGCCCCTGGTACGTCAAATAAAGAAACTTTTTGCAACAACCTTATGATACCTAAGTTAACAATGTTTTCCTTCGCTTTTACGGACGTTTCAAACAAAATTTGCCCAAAAACGAAAACCGGCTTATACGCGACTTCAGTTTACGAAATTTACCTCAAAACCCGCGAAGGCGTCTTTTTAGACGTTGGATTAGATATAACACAGAAATTAATATGTACCCCGTGGGAGTTTCACTATTGAGTATTATCTCCATAAAGTGATTTCCAATCCCATTTTGTATTGTCATTATCACACTTAGTGGTTTTGAATTCACAAAATTGTAAATACACAAATTTTATACAGTAATAAAAAAAGTAGAAATAGGCCTATAAAGAAATAATAGTTAGACCAAAGAGTAATACCACATTTATATAATATTAACGCAAATAAAACAACTTCGTTATTCAAATCCGGAAATGCAATAAAGAGTAGTATATTTGAATGCAATCCCCACAAGTGGAACTATTATAAAACGAATTTATTGGCCTGATTATTATGCATTTTAATATTAGTTGTATTTGCAATTTCCCCAGAGTATTATATCATTTCCCCAGTTCATTATAATAATTTATACCTACTACAAAGCAATATAGCTACATATTACAAATTCAATATCATGCATTGTTTCCAAAAATACAGTACTTTTTGACTTTTGAAACCCTTAATTTGGCAGAAAATTAAAAATTATTAAAAAATGTTTCTTTTCATGCATAAAAAAGTATAATGCTATTATAACTGTAAGAAATACAGAAAAAATATTTTAAAAATTACAGATTTTACCTTGAAGCCAATATTGTTTGTGTTATGTGTTACACATTGCCAAGTTCATGGAGATATCAGATGATCATAGACATTGTCATCTCTATTTCTTTAGTATCTTAATATTTTTAATACCTGATTAAACTCTATTCTTTACTAGAAAATAAATATATTGAATGGAGCAAATTATACTAGTAGTAATAATGATATATTAAGAAATACAATTGTAAAAATTATAATAAAATAAAATATGGCCATTTACAATCAAATAGTTAATTGTTTGTGAACCTACTGTTGTTTAATGATTTTTAACAATAGTACTGTCACCGGATGGCGACATTATGCGGCGAGGAGAAACTTTAATAATGTTTGCGCCCCTGAAAAGTCATTTTAGGGGTGGTCGTCTAAGCGTGTTGTCGTCCAGCGGAGACGTCATCTTCTTCTCCCGCCGTAGTGCGTTGATGGCTGGTTCGTTGGGCGCAAGGCTCGATCTAGGCACCGCTGTGAGCATCACTCGCGGCAGCGGGCGATGACGGTCCGGTCGATGGCATTCGTTGTCGAGGCGGCGAACGGAAGCATCATCTTCTTTCTAGCAGAGTCATCGATGAGTCTTCGTCGCAGTCCGGTAGCCGTGTACCGATGAAGGTTATCTCGCCTTCTGTTAATTGGATTGGAATTGAATGACCTTGGGCTCAGTGGAGTGGGCTCTTTATACAGTCTCCAGTGCGCAGTGTTGGGGGCGATTACAAGCCCTCTACAGTGCCGACACATTCCTAACGCCCCTGTCGGAACTATTGGTGGCTTTTCTCTGTCGCTAAGTCGGAAGCTTTCTTAGACGGGAGCACAGTACCTAATCGAAGAAGGCGATTTTCTAGGTGACAGTACTACTCGTCCAGGTGATTATGAGGGAGTTCGTTTGCATAATATGAGGGACGCAATTTCTGTTAATGTACTTTTACTAGGCATGTTTGCAACCCGGAAAACCGGTGTTGCCAGGCGCGGATGTGATTGAACCTGTCTGGAGGGAGGATTCTTCTCCTCACCAAGTCTTCGCTTCTTTTTGTAAAATGGAAGAGGTTAGTCCGTGGGCCAGATAGGGTTACCGTGCACCCTTCCCCCGTATCCCAACTTGTCATACATCGACATGTTCGTTTTAACCTCCTTATCAAGAATATCCAATGTTCCCAAAAAAAAAAACTCCGGCGAAGTTCACCAAAATGGCGATTAAAGATGGCCACCAAGCGTTCCTGCATTAATTCGTTTTTTTGATTATATCTTCCGTTATAATTACCGTACAGTCTTTTTACACACACCAAATTAAAAAGAAAGAGTTCCCAAACATTTTGAACATAAAAAAAATTATAAATTGCAAAAATTGGAGAAAATGAACAATTTTGAAATTTTTGCAAAAATTTCTTCTAGAACTCGTTTAAACTTGCATTACACAAAAACGGCTAAATATTTCGATAAAATATGTGAAATAAAAAATTTAGGTAATTCAATTTTCTAATAAATCCACTACTTACATGTTATATTACTGCAACGTGTGATGTAACAGTCTTACTTGAAGTGTCAGCGGCACACAGTCTCGCGCACTGTTCAATTTTTCACCAGTCCCTGAACACCCAAATACCATGTTTTTTAGAGATGGCCTGTGGGTGCCTGATATCTCAAGAACGGAACATCGTATGAAATTGAAACTTAAATAAGGTACGACTAGATAGATGAGCCTCACAAACATTTTTATCAAAATCCGAAAATAGACATAATTTATTTGCGATTTTCTCAAAAACAGCTCCTACGAGTTTTTGCTTTATTATTACTCATTTACTACTCTTTTAATGCTATATAAGATAGGGTAAGCGCCACCTCTCCTGAAATTCGTACGGAAGCTGTACTCATTCGGTAAAAAAAAGGTTTTTTTTATGATTGTACATGTGTATAATAAAAGTATATAAAATATGTAAGTATATAAATGTAAATAAATATATGTATATAAAATATTATCCCTTCTTATGTAAATTACATAATTAAAGTTGTAGAAAATTAAAATACCTACAACTCTTATATTAAATTCCTATTTTTAGAACTTTTAGTTAAGCGTAAATTAGTGATTTTCTGTATTTCGCTCATCTAGTCGGTAAAAAAATAGGAGTTTTTAAGATTGTATTATATTAATATGAATTGTATGTACGTGAAAGTGTACCTATATAATCAAAATTACAGTAAGAAATAAAAAGCACAACTTTTACACCAAGCATATTTTTCTACAGACCTTAGTTTAGTGGCAATTAGTGGATTTTCCGTATTTGTAAGTCGAACATAGATTGATTTTAATTTTGCGTTATTCATTCATGATTAAATTTAGGCTACGATTTATTTATTTTACATTGTTTACTGATGGTTAAATATAAGTTATATTTTTCATTATTTTATTTACATTATCAAGAGAAAGTCGTGTTAGTGTTTCATACCCGATAACCTACCTATGGCGGGTAATGCCAGAGTATTAAGTTAGCAAAATATAGATATGATGTTATTCTATTGATATGTAATATTTGTTTCGGATAAAATCAGCACTCTGTAATATTTAAGAAAATCAGCATGCAGAAATAACCGACTATAATATTGATAGTTATTTTTTCTGATATGAGTCGGAAGTGGAAAAATCCATTGGCAGCCCTTTTTAATCTTTTGCTTCTTCCATAACATGTGATGATTTATTACGGTTTCAACATACGTTTCCTTTTAATCTGTCAAAGAATATCTTTTCTGATGTCCTTTCTAAGAGGATATTCTATATCTTGTATACGTTCATCGATTTCTTCAGTTTTCATCAGTTGTTTTCAAAGTGGAATCATTTTATTCACTCGTGCTTTATGTACAATAAAGCTTGTCTGACGGCTTGAGTCGGCCGTCTTTAGAATGAGGTAAGTCCTTACTTCTTCTCTGAATCATTCTGCATAGTTGTTTCATTAACATCCAAACTGTAATAGTAGGAAACATTGTTAATTTATATTTTCTTTTTTATGTGATGTTTAAGAACTAATCTTTTGCAAGAGTATTGCTTGGGAATTTTTGGCGATAATTCTAATTAAATATTTTTATTAATTAATATAATGAGTTTAAAAAAAAAATTACTTCGTTTACTGCCTCCTTTTTTAACTTTTTACGAGCATTTTCGCTGGTTGAATTTAGACTTAGAGTCTGAATTAAAACTTTGACGAAAGAAGATGCATTCTTCACATTTCTAGAATTTTCTAGAAATTTCTAGAAACTTTAACTGATGAAGCGGTACACACCCCAAAAGTCTTCGTAAGAAGTTAAAATAAAAAGTAAAAAGAAAGCAGTAAAAATAAGCTATTTTTAAAAATTCATTATATTAATAAGGATTCTTCTGCTATATGCTAACTAATGAATTAAATATTGAGTATTTGTGTATGCAAAAAATTTTAATGCGTAAGGTTGAGTTTCTCTACTGCGTAACACCATAGCTGAGTACAAAGTGAAATACAATGTCATCAACTTGTCTTCTTCCCACAAGATTATTCTAAGATTTCAAAAAATAAAACACATTGAACTATATCGGTTTAATAGGTTAGAACTGCGTACTTTTAGACTCTCATCTGTGTAACCGTCAAGACAATTGGTGCCCGTTACTTTTTGTTGGATATGCCTACTTCAGATTAAATAAATACTTGGTGAATACAATAATACTTAAAAAATATATAGTCCACTGTGTAGATCTAAATGTCAGCATGATGTAGTCTAGTATTTAAAAAGCTAAAATTTAATCAATCACATTTTAAATGGAAATCTTTTAATCCTCGGATGGAAAGTTCTTACGAACGGATTTCAACACTTTTTACATATCAGTAATGGAGGTGGTTATACAAAAAAGAACCAATCCACATAAAGTGTATTTTCAGATATAAAGGGTTAAAGCTTTTCTAATATTCTAATTGTGTATTTTTAGGTTATATTCTTTTAAATTACATAAGAAAATCTTAAAAAATTTCTTTATCAAGAAATGTTTACATTTCTCTGGTTTATTTGCTTTTTGAATAGAACTGTGGGTTGGTTCCTAATTTTTTGTAGAATTATAACCCTGAACATCTTTAATATAACTTTTAATAATAACCTGTACCTTGCACTAGAACCACCTTGCACCCTTTGCGCTTTTGCCTGCCCTGTGCTCCCCTTAAGCAAAATATCGGTTATAATAGCAAATTTTTTCAGTTACCTACACGCATTATTATTAATCTGCAAAAAAGAATCAACCCACAATTTTCTTTAAAAAATTAATTTACCAGAGAAAATGTTAACAGTTTTTGTTAAAGAAACTTTTTTAAGGTTTTCTAATGTTAATAAAAAATAATAAAACGTACTAAAAACAAATAAATAGATAATGAGAAAAGCTTTAACCCTTCATATCTGAAAATAAATTTCATTTTTAATTTTGAAATTTCATTTTTAAATTTCAATTTGGTTCCTTTTTGCATAACCACCTCCAGTTGCAAAGAGTACATTTATGGAATCCTGGAAAATATCTGAAAATAAAAATTGGTAAAAGTCGTTAGAAGATTTTTTGAAGTAAATAACATAATAATTGAATGAAATATTCAATGGTGCTACTATTCTGCTGGTGACGTTGCGAAGTTCGTTTTGTTACCATGTCTTTTAAATGACGGGAGTTGGTTGTTTTGGTGCATATCTTATTTAATTATAAAAAAATCGTCATAATACACTACATGCGTTAATGTAATTGGGTAATTGATTGTTAACAAATTTGTGTATTGGTCGAATTAATTTGCACGGAGCAACTAGTGTTAAAAACAACTTCAACCAACGACTACGGAACGAGAAGTCGCAAATAATTGTGAACCTTAACATAGAACTTCTACCTTGGAATTTCAGTCAGAATTTAAATATTTTACCATACGAAGGCTTTGATCGGAAGTTAAAAATTCTTCTAACCAAACATTCCTACATTGAACAGGAATTCTTAGATTATCTTAGTGACCAGACTTTTAAAGACCTTTGTTAATTTTGTTTACATTGTAGTTATTATACTATAGTCCATGTAATTTCAATAGAAGCTTGCACTGTACACGTTCGCTCTACTTGCCTCCTCCGTTTATTCCGAGTAGTCAGCATATGTACTGGTTGTTAGAAAAGTATGCCACTAAATTGTGACCAGTGTTTAATACTTTCGTATGAATTCAATTCTTTTAAAGTAATTCATTGTGTTTAATTGTATAATCCTATTTTAGTATCGATTGCATCTTCCGAAGAAATTTTATCCGAGATGACACAATGTCCGCACACTCCATAAAAAACCTTCGACCGTCATTACCTTTCTTGTAACTATACCCCAAATTTTTAATTATTCTCCATGTAGACTTAACGGACCCCGTGTACCAAACTTTTTCTTCTAAATTTTTTTTAACTTTTTCGCGTGTAAGGTACTCCCCACGTTAAAAAAAACTCGGTTATTGTTCTGCGAATGCATTGCTCATCGAAACTGTCAACACCGGTGACCCATTTTTTGTAAGGTATCTTCTTATGAGGAGACGTAAACGACACGGGTTATTCATCATTGGTCCTACAGATTTCATTGATGGCAGCTGATGCAGCTATGTTCTCACGGGCTTCGGCACATATTATTTGCACAGTGCTGCGACTACATGAGCAAGCAGTTGCAGTCACTGCCTGGGTTGATGAAAACATTTCACGAATTGTTGCTTCAGGATTACTATACAGAAGTTCTTTAAAGTAATTATACACACTGTAAATAATGTTTTTGGATTGGCTTCGTAAATCACGTTTTTCACTCATCGTTGACCGGTACTGCTTACACTTTAATCTCTTGTGCACTGAACGGAAACTCAAACTGAACTGGTGAATTTATTTGTACTATAATATAATCATATACATTTATAAAAGCCTATGTATATTTTTATATATGTATTTAAAATAGAAACAGCCGTACATTTTGTGTTTACAGTAATAAAAGCAAACACTGCAGAGTATAATACAATCTGTAATTAATTAACTAAAAGAATTTGACATTCTGATTTATAAAGTATTTATTTTTACATTAAAGTAATATATCAATGAAAGTAAAAATTAAAAATAGATGGTGATTTGTGCCTATTACTCATTTGTTTATAATCAAGAGTATGGAAGTAGTAGTACGTTTTGCAGCACACTATACAAACTGCTGCAACCACTTTACATGTATGGGAGTAAAAATACTTATTACGGAAGCTTCTATTGAAATTACATGGACTATATTTAATTTTATAAATTGAGTTATCGTTAATTAAAAGAAGGCTTAACTCTTTGTATAAGTACAGTAATAAAAAAATGGCTGTTGCTGGGCCTAATAATAAGAACAAAAGATTTAAAATATAAACGTATATATCTATTAGATTATCATATGACTAATCTTAATGAGTGTGTAGTGCATGTATTTTGTAAACAAAGTATTTTATTGTAATTTTGTTTGCCTTAATTTTACAATATCTGCAAATACGGTAGCCTAAAGCAATAATAAAATGTTTTATTTCATAATCACAATATACAATATATATAACAATGAGCACAAATATTAATTACTATTTTCAAAACTTAATTAGTTAATACAAAATACTCAATAATAATTATAATAATAGTAATTAAAATAAACTTTAACTGGAAAACAATTTTTCTAATTAATAGTGACAAAATTAGGAATCCTTAATGCTAGCCATACACGTACCGGCAAGCGTGTCAGTTATGCCTGAACAGTCGACTGGGAACCGGAGGCCTGTTGGGCTGAAAACCCCTGACACCATCAAATGTACAGACTGGCAAGCACTCAATGTCAATTTAAATTTGGTTTGTTGTTTAAATAATGTTTCCCAGTAACAAAGATTCGCAGGAGATTCTCGCTTTATTAGTCATTTTAGAGGCAAAAAAACGTGAAATGTGGTGCAAAAAGTGGTTGCTGATGAGAAATATATTTTCACACACAATTTACTAAACGAATTGAAAACGAACTAAAAGGATTGGCACAACTAGCTAAGATTGTACGAAAGTACACACCACATTTCTTATCATTGGTTGCTCAATTGTTTGAGAAACAAAATACTGTGATGAGAACAACGATATCCCTTAATTAATAACTGACTGCAAAACTGAGGTTTTTAGCTACATGGAGAAGTTTTGATTTAAATTTTTTGTTTACATTGTAGTAAACTACAATGTAAACTACAATGTTTACATTATAATAAACAAAACTTAAATTTTAGTTATGTTTATACGTTTGTTGTAAAATGCATACACATCAATAAAATTCTCTAAACACGGATTTTCTTTGTCCCGTGACATTTTTGTTTACAGGAAGATCTCAATTCTGAACGATACTTTACGATAGTGATACGGTAAACGCTGCTCACCACGCGGACGGACTATCACAGGCAGCCGGCAGCCTGGCGCCCTCCCGTCACACATACCGGCTTGCCTCAACTGTCTTCACGCCTCCCGGCTGGACGAACGTGTTTTTGTTCGATCACCGGATGCCTGTTCAATCGAAAATAAAAAACATATCCTAAATTTAATCCCGAGTAAAAACGTTAAATTAAAATCAACCTCTGTAGGACGTAATTAGTACAAAAATTACTAAATGGCCTTAACTAGGCTCTGTCGGTAATTCTTAAAAATAAAAATTGTAGGTTTTTTTATTTCATATAAAATTTTAGTTATGTTTATACTTTTGTTGTAAAATGCATACTAAGGCTAATGCATACTTAGGTCAAATTTTTACCGAATTTAATGAGCAAAATACAGAAAATCACTAATTGTTCTACAGAACAAACATTTTAAAGAAAATAGCATTGTAGAAAAAATGTTTAAATTTAAAGTTGTAGTGTTCTTTATTTCCTACAACTTTAATTAAATACACTTTTGCTTTAAAATTCGTATTATGGCCACAATATTTGAAAAAATTCTTACCCTGTCTTGTAGTACATAAAAGTATAGTAAATGAGGCAAATCTTTAAAAACACTAAAGAGCCTTTTTAAGAAAAATTGTAAAAAACAGAAAAATTGCACCAATAAATTACTTCTTCCAGTTTTCCGATTTTAATGAAAACGTTCCTGCCGAGTCTGCTAGTGGTAGCCTACATAACTTATGTTCGAAATTTGTACGGTATTCCGTTCTAAATATATTTTCTTCTCAACACGCGCGCGCGCACACACGCACATACACTCAGATTAATCGCTAAAAACATGTTTTTGGGGTTCAGGGGCTTGAAAACGTGTTTTCACCGGATTCCCGGTGAAAACTAATTTTAAAAAATACTTCCCTTATCTATAAATTTATTCGTATAGAACAAGAGAGAGTAAAAATACACTTCCTTTTTACAATAGTATTTAAATTAAAGGAATATTTTAATTTTTCTGATAACTAATTAAATAATAACCTAGGAGGAAGAAATGTAAAAATATTTTTGTAGTATTGCTTTATTTGCTCTAGGTACAATAAAATTTAATCAGTATTTATTTAAGGGTACAATCTGTCGTTTCAGCGACCTAATTTTTAGAATTTACGTTAAAAATTCGAAGCACAAAGAAGATTTCCTCTTATCAATTTACCCCAATTATCCCAATATTATCCAGTATCAATTTTTCTTTAATTTTTAAAGAAAATTGTATAAAATGTTCATTTCTTTAAGTCGTGGTTGGAATCGTACAGGCTATTTATATGGCTTTCATTTCTGTCCGTTAAACTGGTTATCAAAATTTGATTATCTATATTAAAATTTTTAATCTATATTTATTTTTGTGAATTGGATCTGAGGGACTCCCAAGGGAAGTAATTATGAACTACTAGGATAAACAGTTTTCTAACACTAGTTTCTTGTATAGCATATAACATAAATAACAAAGTACTTCTGTCTTACAATGAGAATTTTGTTATTTGTTTTCTTAATTGCATGCTTACTTATTTGTTACTCACTTAAATCAATGTATTACATGTCATCAAAAATGTTTACTCGGTAATACACAATTTTCTTCAGCATTACCTTAACTCTAGAAAGCTCACTATTCATTTAGAAAATTGCACAACTATTGGTATTTGTTTTATCTTACCCTCCTTCCATCTAATCGCTTTTTCCATCCAATTGCTTTTGTACTGGTTTTGAATAAGTAAGGTAAAAAATCGTTTGTTGAGACTGCTACTCTTTTGCGTAGGGCTTATACCGGTACCGTGTCTTTTAGGAGTCAAAGCTTTGCCGTTATTATTTACTCTAAATATTACCAAAGATTTCAATGAAGAAGAAAAAGAAAGGACTCTGAAAAACAATAAAGATGATAAATTAGGACATATACACGGGGATTCACGAAGTTTTACCGGCGCTTTCTGAGCTGACTGACTATCCAGGCAAAAAGAAACAAAAAACTTCATATAAACATATGTCCTAAAACGCTTTGGTAACGAGTTATGGCTAGCGAAATATTTTCCTCGGAACTCAGTAGGCCTACCCTCGGTAAAATTAAGACTTGCTGAAATACTGAGAAGGTAAATTAAGGAGTGAATTCAGTTGTTTCTTATGGTTTTTAACCTGAAAATCTAATAAATCAGGTCCCATAACTACATTCTCTTCATTTTTAAGATATTCGACGTGTAACAGATATGACTGTGCCTAAAAACATGGTTTTTTAGGATTAAACTACAATAACTTTGTTAAATGACTAATAAATAGGCCTACATATAATTGTTTGTTTTGTTTTACGTCTGTTTTGCAATTTATGCTAATGCAGTCTATACTTATAAGTTAAAATAGAACTTGTTTTGAAGAAAAAGTTCTGCAGGGCAGCCTTTAAGTTGTGCAGCGCATCCATAAATGCGGGCTTTTAAATTCCTCACGGGTATAAATTGGTTGTTTCTTGCCTTATTTTATACTAATTTGTTCAGAATTAAATCTTTTACATATACATAAAAGTTTAAACAAAACTTCTAAAAAATTTAATTATAAACAAATTAAATACAATTTGGTATAAAATAAGGTAAGAAACAACTAATTCATACCCATGAGGAATTAATAACCCGCATTCTGGATGTCACTGCGCTACTTAGAGACTGCCCTGCGAAGTGCGATCCGCAAGCGTGCAGACAAATTTATTACTCAAGAAGGACAAAATTTTGAAAATCTGTTTATTGTAACATTTGGTGAGTTAGCTTACCAGGCGTAATTAAATATCAGCTAGTGGATATTTAGTTTAATTGCAAATTTTGTCATTTATTAGTTGGTACGCATAGATAGGTTATGTTTAAACAAATGTATGTAAAACAAGAATATTTACCGCTTGTATTTATGGTTGTTTCTTGCCTTATTTTATACCGAATTTTTCAAAAGTAAATTTTTGTTTTAACTTTTAATTATTTTATTGTCATTTAACAAAGTTATTGTAGTTCAAGCCTAAAATAACGTGTTTTTGGCTGAGTTTTTTCTGTTTTACGTCGAATTTCTTCAAAACCAATAGATAGGCCTACATAGGCCTAGTTCTTGACCTATTTTAATTGATTTTTCAGGTTAAATACCTTAAGAAACAACTGAATTCGCCCCTTAATTTACTTCTCAGAATTTTAGCAAGCCTTCATTTCACCGAGGATACTGAGTTCCGGGCAAATCTTTCGCTAGCCTCAACTCGATACCAAAGTTTAGGACATTACGTTTATTATAAAGATTTTTCTTTCTTTTTCCTGTAGAATGAGCTCAGAAAGCGACAATAATTTTCGTGAATCACCTGTATAGTGTTCTAAAACAGACAATAAACCCAATTATCTGCCTCCTAAAAGACCCGCAGGTGTCAAGAAGAATCATGTTCCAATTATAATGATAATGATAGTACTAAAATCCACATCTTAGTAGGTTTGACCTAAATATTCAATTGTTTGAATTAATTATTAACCATCTTTAATCTTCTATTCCTAGAATTGTTAATAATACAAAAAAGCGGTAGTATAAAATAATTATATGTTTGTCCATGATCTCTTACAAATCGTGTCAAGGACATTTTTACTCCTCAGGAAAAATTTTCGTTTTTCTGTGAGGTGTGATCAGAAAATACGGTGAATAATTTTATTACTACTTAACTTCTGTTGCTACATACATTTTATAGTATTAAGTTCGATAGCCTCATTCTTTGAGAACTTTGTATAAACTTTGAAGAACGTGTCAGAGCCATAAGAACGTGTGCGTCTTTATCGTGTCTGTCACGCACAATGGATTTTAAATAACGCGTTAACATTAAGTTTTGTACCTCATTTATATTATGACTTTCTATAGGAATTAAAAAAACAGTCTAGCGTAAAACACTCATACGACTTTGTCTAGCCAGTCTACATAATGAAATATATTTGCTTCTACGCCGGATTCCAGGTTCTATTCTTGGTCAGGTCTGGTATTTTTTCATCACTCATTTTCATATAGGGCCTATCATCATTTTCAAGCGTCTGCATTAGCAGAAATTGCAAAACAGTCAGACGTAAAACAAAAACAAAAACCTATGTTTATTTATGAGTAAAATGTGTATAAATAACCTAATCTTAATGACGATTGAATGGCCATAATTCAACCTCTGTTCGCCTTAAAAATACGGAAATCACAAATTTATGCTAAACTAAACGCTCTAGAAAAATATGCTTCAATTTAAGTTTGTAGGTTTTTTAATTTTCTGTAACTTTGTTTAAGTACAGTTTTGCCTTAAAATTAATAAATTAAGGCTCTAAACTTAAATTTTTTTGCAAAAAAATGAAAAATTGCTCGAATAAATTTATTACTTATCTACTTCCAGTTGACCGGTTTGATGAAAATGTTCGTCGGCTTCCTTTGTAGTACCTAACGTTAGTTACAAGTTTCAACTTTGCACGATATTCAGTTATTGAGATATTTTGTTCACACACACGCGCGTGCTCGCAACAATCGATAAAAACATGTCTTTTTTGGGTAAAGGGGGTCTTTAAAACGTATCCGTTGAAAACTTTTGACATTTTCAAAAAATTGACATGAAAACAATAGGCCTACCTACTTTCTTTCTTTTATGTTCGTATAGAAAAGAAAATGCCCATAACTTTGCCCATAACAGACAGGTGGAGAGTCAAATTATTTACTCTCAATCTGTTTATTGCTGGGCTAAAGTAAATAGTTCTGTTTCGTATCACATGGTCAGCCAATTAAATGACTGAATCATTTAAGAACAGAAGAGGTAGAGGTGTAAAAGACACTAATCAGAGTTATCTTGTCTGAAAGTAATGGATTTCATTATACAGCTAGACCCTGTGGTGAATGAAGTGAAGGTGTCATTTGCAGAGTGGAAAATACATGCTGCTCAGAGGGCCCGGCATGCTGATAAGCGTATTTTTCTATTCAGTGAGGAAGGCATGGTAAACCACCTCACTCCTTGTTTTACTTAGTAAAATCTCTACAGCTTCAAACCAGCTTTTCCTAAGCTTGACCTAAACAATAGGCAAGAAAAAGTAAAAAAGAGTTCGAGGTTGTGACGTCCTTGCTCCAATCTTTAGCATCGCATTCCCTGTACATTACTTCTACGTATTACAGGCTAAAAAAAAACTTCATGGAAGAGAAATTAATAACTCTAAGAATAACATTTCAAAATTTCTTAAATGATGTAGAATGTATGTAGTTCTTAGGAATTGCAGACAGATGAAATTTCAAGAAATATATTTTCTGGTTCAATGATTAAAAACTTTCAAAAGTATTTTACAATCTATGATTTTTCTACACAGCGAAAAATAATTTTAAGAAAAACAATGTCAGAGACTGTCAACTCAGATAAACAATAATAAAAATAAATGTGAGCAATAATAAATTACATTGAGGAGGTGTAAAAACGTCTTAGTTCGTTTAAAATAACTTCAATTGGGTTTAATATTGTTGAGGGTTACGTGTGAAAAGGATCTCATTTATCTTTTAAAACAAGAGATATCTAACCAGCTAAAATAAGTTCTTCGTAGGCTGGTTTGATTTATTCTAGTTTGATTACACTACATAGATTTAAAAGTACTTTCAAAAACCAATGTATCAAACTTGACAACTATAGGCGCTCAGTGTATAAAATGCTCTTACAGTTTTGTTATTACTGCTACTACATTTTGTTTTTCTTTTGTTTTACTTCTGACCATTTACAATTACTGCTAATGTAGACGATGAAGAATGATATAAGAATAACACCCAGTAGTGATAAAAAATATGTCAGATCTGACCGGGAATCAAATCCAGGACCCCTGGCGTAGAAGCCAGTTGCTCTTAACACAACACCACAGGCACGGCTACTACGTACTTCTAATGGTATTAGGAATCCCACCCACGCTAAGCGGTGAATTTTTGTACCATTAAACCTTTATAGGGCAGTACTAAGAGGAATAATATACATGTTGTAAATTGTTAAATTGTGTTTTATAGGGACTTGAATAATGTATTTCTAGTGCCAGAACAGAAAGATATTTCATATTTTTTATGTTAAGCCCTCGTAAGAAAACTTAACAAGGAACGTTTATTGAAATGGGAAATGTTTAGTTATAAGAATGCTTATTAAAACATCGTGTAGTTCTATATAACAGAAAAATGTATAGAATCTTATCTCAACTTTATATTAGCATGAATGCTTGCTTTCCCGTAAAAAACTCGAATTTTCTAAACACTGTACAAAAGTAACAACAAAACAACACGGTTGCGTACACTGGTATGAATCCTTACCACATTCGTGTAACTCATGAATCAAATGGTCGCTGCGCACTAATTTCAAAATGTGGATAGCCTACTTACCAGAGAACACCTATAAAACCGACAAAAATAGGGTAAAACCGGTAAAATGACAATAGGATTCAACTGCATTGCTTATTCTTTAAAAATATTGATCTTATTGCCAGTGGTAAGTATACTTACCAAAAACCTATAAAGGGTTAACGGGGTTACAAAAAAAATAAGGGATGAGTTATCAAAGAGGCTTGTTAAACCGTACTATACGATCTATAACATATAACAAGTAAATCAAATGTTATATAGATTAACTACCACAATCTTTAAAAAGTGGTAATCTGAAATTAATTAAAAATCTGGTATGAAACACACACGAATTTCTAAATAATTAAAGGTATACGGTAATCTATATTTAATTATGAGTAAAGAAATTAGAACGAAAAACGCAATCTAATTCTAATCATGAGTGAATAATACTAGATGGAAATCAACCCCTGTAGAATTTAAAAATATGGAAAATCACTGATTGACGCTAACCTAGGCTATATAGAAAAAAAAATCTTGAAATAAAAGTTGTACGTTAATATAATATCTTAAACCGTTGATTCACTCCACCTGCCATAACAGATAGGTATAGTGCTTAATTATTTGCACTCGATCTGCTAGTTCCAAGGCTACAAAAAATAGCGCTGTTTCTTATCACATGGTCACCCGATTAAAAGATAGAAGCATTTAATTAAGAATGGAAGAGGTAGAAGCATAAAAGACACCAGTCAGAGTTATTTTCTCTGAGTGAAATGAATTTCATTATACGGCCAGACCCTGTGGTAAATGAAGTGAAGGTGTCATTTGTAGGGTGGAAAATTGATGCTTTTCAGAGGGTTTGGCATGCTAATAAGCATACTTTTTCACTCAGTAAGAAACGTAATCGTAAATAACCTCACTCGTCGTTTTACTTAGTAAAGTCTCTAGAGGTTCAAACCAGTCTTTCGACTGATGGCTAATATAACAACTTTGACTATATACACTGTGACACTTATCGCTAAGGTCCGTTTCGGGATCTAGGTAGTTAAATAACTAATACACTAAATTTTAAAATTACAAGTATTTATTACAACTAAAAGATTTACAAAATAAATAATAAACTAATTACAATGAAGTAATACAATAAATAACTTAAATAATTTACTTAGTACTACTTACAAACAAGTAAACAGAATGCACATACACAAAATCTATTCACAACGCACATACACAACAAACTGTACAACAATAGTTGACCAACACAATGCCTCGGAACCGTTGACCTGATCTAATGCACCGATAGCACGCAATAAACACTTGTCAAAGATCAAACGAATACTAACTAACTGACCACACTTGGGGCTTCCTTTATATAGGTAAATCAGAGAGTTTTCTTGAAAGACACAGAGATTCGATGCAAATAATAAAAATCCTTTTTATTTGTTCTCGAAAAATCATAACTTATATAAACAAATCACAATAGAATAAAAGGTGTTACAGGTAACCAACCGACTCTTTCACAAACAGTTGTACAACAAAGACCATACCTTATTATACACGGCCCTTTTTAAATATCCTTTTATAAATAACCCTATTGTTACTTTGCCACTCTATTATCTACTCTTTAACATTGTATGAATAGAAACCTATCTAGAACCCTCTCGAGCCATATTCCTTTTTCGATATGTCACAACACCTTTGTCGTAAAATGCTAAGGCCGCAATATTAAAACAATACCATTTTTACCAATTTAATAAGCAAAATACAGAAAATCACTAATTAACGCTTAACTAAGTGTTGTAGAATAAAATGTTTAAATTCGAAGTTGTATAGTTAATCAAAAATTTCCTACATTGTTAATAATATTAATTATTATATATACACACATACAGATTATTATATATACACTTTTGCGTTAAACAAGTGTTAGTAAGGCCACAATCTTAAAAAAATGTTATTTTATTACAACGGCAGAGCTCCATCGAGACATTCAGAAAGCATGGCACTTACCCTGTCTTATAGAGCATAAAAAATATAATAAATGCGGCGTTTTGTTTTGGTTTTTTTTATAAAAATGCTTTAGAGTTGTTTTTGAGAAATTGAAATAAGTGAAAAATCGCACGAATAAACTACTACTTCCAGTTGATCGAATTTAATGAAAATATTTGTGGCTGGTTTCCCTTATAGTGCCTAATTTAAGTTCCAAGTAAAAAGTGCGTTTGGCTTCGTACGCTATTTAGTTTTGGAGGTATTTTTTTCACACGTACGCAAGAACTTTTATTGTAACGTTAAAATATAATGTAAATTATTACCTTTATTTACTCAGTGGTGTTTTTTCCTCTTGCTCTGTACAAAATAGAGGTAAAGAAACTTATATTTTACTGATTTTTCTAAATAGATTTGTTCCCGGAAGTACACGTCTTCAAGTCTCCTGAGCCCAAAAAACATGTTTTTGCTAATTAGGGTGTGTGTGTGTGTGTGTGTGTGTGTGTGTGTGTGTGTGTGTGTGTGTGTGTGTGTGTTTGTTCGTAACCGTGTGTTTGCTACTCATCTCGGAAAATTTGTCGGAGGGGCTTTACTCTTGTGGTGAAAAATAGTTTTCTTAAGATCGCCTTAATATGCATTTTAGGTCACAAATGTACATAAATTGCATGTGTGTTTGAGTGTTTATGCGTGCGCGTGAATCTGTCTATACGAGTGTGTATGTGTGAGAGAAAGGGTGAGTGAGAACGCGCGCGCGCGCGCGCGTGTGTGTGTGCGTGTGTGCGCGTGCGTGTGTGTGTGTGTGTGTGCGTGCGTGCGTACGTGTGTGTGTGTGTGCGTGCGGGTGAGAACAAGATAACTCTAAAATATAAAATCGTATGTAGTTGAAACTTGACATTTAATTTATGTACCATTACCGTACCAAACAAAAACTTTCAGAAGAATCGGCTAACCAAAAGTAGCAGTGTATACCATTTTTCACCATTTTGCATTTTTTTCAAAAAATGGCTTCTATGATTTTTATTGACATTGCCTCATTGATTACAGTTTTTTCCGTTCTGCAAGACAGGATAAGCGTTTTAACTGGGAAAATTCGTCGGAGGGGCTTTGCTCTTTTTGTAAAATATTTTTCTTTAAGATCTTTTTATTGTTATGATCGTAATGATTTCATTATGCATTTTAGAATAGAAGTGTACATAAATAAATTAATAGAAAATTGAAAACCCTGGACGTTCAAGCGGATTGTTTGTACAGACCTTAGATGAGCGTCAACTAGTAATTTTCATACTTTTGCTCATTGAAATCGGTAAAAATCATTGATTTTCAAAATAGAATTTATTTGTAAAACAGCTGAATATTGTTTTAAAAACTAATTCAAGAAATATATTGTTCCGAATTTTCATGCTTTAAATTTGATAAAGGTACTGACAAAAGTAGGCTACTTGTGAATTGAAAACATACAATAAAACATTGAAGAGATTTTATTTAGATCAAATTTGCAATAGTTCGTGTAAAAACCTTGACAAAGAGATTGTACCATACGATTACATAACAAATTTTTTAAACAAAATTTATTACTGTCGTAAAAAGCATTTTTATTTAGTACCTAGGTTTAATAATGATTAAAATTTTAATTTTCTATTAAAGATAACCGAAAATTAATCTGTAGAAATTTTTTGTCGAGGGAAAACCCAATTCATAAAAATTAATAAAATTATTCATTAAATTTTATAGATAAGGGTATACATTTTATGAATTTATTTTAGTAAACTGAAAAATTAATTCAAAGAAGTTTCAAACGTAACTAATAGTAGATATTTTATTCATTCATTAAAATTAAAAAATGTAGTTATTCTGATTTATGATACCAACTCATTTAGTAGAAGTACGACATAGTAGGCTACAATCTAATAACAATAAACTATAACTAAAAAAAAAAAAAAAAAAAAAAAAATTTAGTGTGAAACACTCACACGATTTTCTCTTGCCAATGTAATTAATAACAAACATAACTTAATGTTTAATCATTAGCAATCAGTGTAAAATGAAAAACAACCTAATTTTAAAAATGAGTGATTGACGCAAAATGAAAATTAACCTCTATTTGAATACGGAAAATCAGTAATTGCCTCTAAACTAGGCCCTGTAGAAAAAATTACCTATAAATAAAAGTTGTAGGTTTTTATTTCCTATAACTTTGATTATAACTTACACTTTTTCGTAAAATGCATACTAAAGCCGCAATGTAAATGCTAAAATCCCGAAATTTCTACCGATTGCGATGACTAAAATACAGAAAATAACTAATTGACGCTAAACTAAACATTGTACTAAAACCTGTTTGAAATAAATGTTTTTAAATTTTCTAAATGTTACACGAGTAATAATGTTGTATGTTATATTTTTAAATGTTGTAACTTTAATTACACTTTTCCCTTAGAATGCACATTAAAGGCCACAATATTATTGAAAAACAATTTTTTATCTACGAAAGCACAGCCTTCTCAAAAATTTCAGCAAACATGGCACTTGCCTTATTTTGTACGGCATAAAAATGTAGTAAACGAGATGTTATAAAAAAAATCGTAGTAGCAGGTTTTTGAGAAAATTGCAAAAAGTGAAAAATCGCATGAATAAATCACTACTTTCGGTTGACCGATATTAATGAAAATGTTCGTGTTGGGTCCCAAAGTGGTACCTAACTTACGTTTCAAGTTCCAACTTCGTGAAATATTCCGTTTTTAAGATTTTTTCACACACGCACGCACGCACCCACAAACACACACCCCGTCACATACACACACACACACACACACACACACACACACACAAGACCTATCTCTAAAAGAATATTTTTTGGGTTCAGGGGACCTGAAAATGTGATCCTGTGAAAATTGGATTTCGAACAATTTCCGTGAAGAAAACTACTTTCCTCCAGTATGTTCATATAGAGCAAGAGAAAGTAAAACGTAGTGATTATAGAAAATTATAATGAATTATAATCAAATTAGGCCTATTGTTTCTCATGTGTTTTTATGTGAGTAGCAAACATTCAAAATGTGATTTGTTACAAAAAATTAAAACTTCAGTTAAAAATGCAGTTTTATTTTTCTTACATTATGGAAGTGACCTAAATTTTTGTTTTCAACCTATTAAAAATTTTCTCTTGTAAACTGGACAATTAAAATCAGCCTTTAGTTCAGAAAGTGTTTTGTCCATAGCTCGGTTTTATAAAAAAAATTTCCCTACAACGAATCAAAGTAATGACAGACTCTTCCCCAAAGTTTCTGATTGACCCTATTTTTACTTGGAGAACATTTTGAGAACTTCAATAAATTTTGGCTGGTGAAATGTTTCGTTGAAACTTGCCAATGATGAGGAAGAAATGTGCGAATGTTAATTGAAATTAAGTAGGCTAACATACGAATGTAAGTTTTTTATTGTATCCTTTTCCTAATTTCGTTCATTTTTTGTCCTCTTCAAAAAAATTCAGCAAGAACATAAATTTTATTATCCTGTCGCTAAAATTATTGATTTAAAGAATGTTTTGTGAACGATTCGTTTTATCCAATCTAAAATTCCTTATTTCACTTTCATTATGAATAAATAGACTTAAAACTTATTCATAAGGCTTTTTATTTCATATAACTATCGCATAAAGTAAAAAATTTAAGTAATTTACACAGATTTAATGTTGAAATTTATTATTTTTTGCATTTTGCCAAAATTAGTAAAAGTGTAACAAAACATGTTTTGAAAAACAAGCTCCTCTCTATTTAGGATTTTAGTTTATTTCCTAACTATGGAATTGTCTATGCCTTGAAGATCTCCAGTAGAAAGAAATTTTTATTTCTACCTTTTTGTAAAGTTAATTTAGTTGACTTTAAGAAATTATACAAACCTTCCAACTTCAATGTACTGCTTTAAAAGTAAGCAATTCTTTTCAGGAATAGACTTTGTCACAATATAGTTGAATACTTACAAAAGTATATAGAGGGTATTTTTTTTATTTTCTCCTACCCTATAAGAATAGGAAAATATTCTTTATCCTAAAAGCTAAAGAAATTATTGTTTCCATGTCGATTTTTCAAATCGAGTGTTCATCGGGAATACACGTTCTGGGCCTTCTGAACCCAAATAACATCTTTTTAAAGCGATTGGTCTTCGTGTGACTGAGCGTAAATAAAAGCTCACGTTTTGGCTGTTGAAAGTGTTGAATTTCATATTTTAACGTTTCAAATTTTGATAATACGTAGCCATGTGAAGTGAATGTAATTTACTGATCACGCGGTGATCAGACTTTTACCTATGAAGTGACTTTTGTGTAAACCATGGTGGCTTATGACCATAAGTATCATGATAGACCGATCTCATTATGTCCACCTAGTCTTTTGCCACATTTTATTAAAAATTAATGTGTTTGTTAATGTTATGCCTTCAGTTATTTTTACTTTTTTTGTTTTCGATTTCAGGTAATTTGACTGTGCAATACTCTACAAATAATTACATAAGTACATGTGTAAGTACACTTCACTATAATTTATTTTTCTTAAATATAGTGAAATAAAATGTTTTATACTATGATAAATTTAAATTTAACATTTTCGTTGGGAAATTTATTCTTCAAAAGAATAACGTAATAGCGTTTCTAGGAAAATTCTCGATGAGGTCAAAAATTGAAATTAATGGGAACATTTTGAACCAGGTATGCGGGATATGACATGTCTTTCGCTAACAAGCAGGATGTGTCAAATAACCTAAATAGGTTTAGAAATATTTGCGGGACGATACATTAAACGTTGAAGCACAGGACTAAGAAAATTATATAAAACGATGGCGATACCTGTAGTGCTATATGAACGCGAGGTGTGGGCACTTTCGAAGTGAAAACGAAATAGGTTTATGGGGCGGAAATTAAGTTTCTGAGAGCGTGAAGGGCTGTATCTGGGAGGATAGGCTAAAGAATCGCCGGCATACATGATGAGATGGGCATTATTAACCTAGATCTTCTTCATTATTTGTCTTCTGCTTCACAGCAGTCTCTACCATAGAACTCTATCTAAAGTAATACAGTTCTATGGTCTCTACACTTACTCCTCCATCTCTCCCAACCTCTTCATCTCCTCGTACCCTCTTTCCTGTTTCATATCATCAAGCATCGTGTACCTTTGTGCCCTCTGGCATCCTTCAATTAACTTGTCCCTCCGGCATGTCTGCTATCAGACACTCCCTTCTCACCCAGTGACCCAGCCACTGTGTTTCCTCCTTCTTACCGTCTACAGCAGCTCCCTCTTCACTCCCACTCACCAAAGCTCCGAAAAACTAACTATTTCTATCTAGCTAATCTTCTCTACCCTTCTCCAAATCCACATTTCCAGGCCCTCCAACGCCTTTTCATCTTTTCTCCTCAAAGTCCATGTCTTCGCTTCATACGTAGCTGCACTCCAAATAAAGCATTTCGCCAATCTCTTCTGTAATTCCAAATCAAGCCCACGGCACAAAGTCCATCTTACTCTCCCAAATGCCTCCTTGGCCATTACTGCCCTCACCTTCACCTCTTTGGTACACTTCATATCTTCTGTTACCAGGAATCCAAGATACCTAAAAGACTTGACCTGCTCTATTTTATTACCTTTTAGGGTTACCATTATCTTCTTTGGTGCCCTACTTATCACCATTTTGTCTTTTTAACATTTATTCTCATTCTATATATATATAGTATATATATATATATATATATATATATCACGAGCTCCATCCAGGAGCATATCATTCATCCCCTATTTCATTTCCTACCACCAGTCCCATATCATCAGAAAAATGTATTCACTGTACCCTCTTCCCTCTGACCTTGACACCCCCACCTCCAAGTATTCGATCGTTATCTCCTCCAATATATATTAAAAATAAATAGTATATACAGTCGAAATTCAATAAAACGAAAACCTTGGTTATACGAATTTTTTACTGCACCGTGACACTATAATTAAACTATATGTAAATATACCTTGATTTAACGAATAAGTACCTTGATATAACGGAATAGTGTTATGCAATAAGTACAAAGTGACACGCTGTATTATGATTTCTCTGTGAGTTTTAAGGTAGATTCTTTTGATTTCCGTCAACTGGAAACGTCAGTAACGAATTAACTCTAGAGAATTTCATTACGGTTTATGAACAGATTACGGTTAGTGATTTTTCGAACGTTGACAACATACTTCATGGTGTTAAAAGTCCGCTAACCGGGATGATGATGATGAAGAAGAAGAAGATGATGAAAACTGCGAAAACCAGCAGCAGGAGAGAAAACCTACCGACGACGAAATTTTACAGTCATTTAAAATAATTAGGCTTGAGCTGCAGCTCAAGGATGAAGTATTTGACAGTATTTAAAATATTTTTTTTAACCAATACTTGTCAATATCAAAACCAAAAGAATATATTTAGAACTAGTGCTTTCATAAACGATTTAGATAATGTTAGTGCATTTATCTTTTATGTTAGTGTTTTGAGGAAATGTATATATATTAAAATTGAAAATACAGTATTAAGCTACAAATGAGTTTCAGATGCTTTTAATTATAGCCAAGAAAGAAACAACTATTAGATAGCTGTGACAGCTATCTAATAGTTGTTTAAAATATAAAAACTAACTGTATTAAGTGAAATTTTTCACCAACCAACTGTATCAAGCTATGAAAAAAATATTTTTCGTTTTGTAAGTAACTCTATGGCGAGCTAAATTTAAGAATGATCAAATCATCATTCGTTACTGATTCTCCGACTTGCTCAATAGCTAAAAAGCTGAAATTTGGAGGGAATATTTCTTTAAGGGTAATATTAGAATTTAAACATAATTGATGTCGACATTCCACCGTTAAGAGGTTGAAAAGGGTGCTCAAAACGTAAAGCTATATTTTCCGTTTACTAAGTTCCAGACAAGCTAGATGGCTGAATCAAGGTGGAGATGTCAATAATTAATATTTATTTATATCTTTATTTTAAAAATTATTGCAATAACATAAAATTATATCCGGACTAATAAAGTACGCTAGATTAAGCCGGGACGGGCAGGTAGCAGGTATAATAATAGTTATCTGTTAACTTTTTGTTTGGTCGGTTGTAAGGCAGTAGTAATTAGTTTTTGTTCAGTTACCGTCTAATTGTAATAAGTGCAATTTGTAGCTACTTGTTATTGAAAATGTTCTCTTTGCTCCTGTTTTTCATATTCATTACGAGGAATATCGCTTAAGTAAAGACCAATCCATGGTTAAAAATATATTCTGAAAATTTTATAAATAAGTATTTTTTATTTCTCCAAACTACATAACGTATACTACTTCTCTATAAAATTGCCACTGTTAACGCCACTTCCCCCCCCGTCTAACAATTACTAATTATTATCGTTGTTAAATACACTGATTTTGTATTAATAACCTTTTTCCCGCCTCCGCCTGTATACTTGTCTTGACTTCCGATGGTGACCTCAGTTCATGACGTAATTTTTCTCCCTCTACTCACATTCCTTTCTTCCCGGTTCAACTCACTCACTGGTTAGATTCTGCGACATGTAGACTGTTCGTGCCTTCTCTGCGCCGGCCATCCTATGGCGTCGCTTCTGCAATTGTCGTTATGCTTCGTTCGTTTCTGATGTACCATACATCATTTTCAAGTGTGATTTTGCTTATGTGTGTAATTTATAATCATTTACAATTGTTCTTGTTTTCGTATCAAACATTAAAGTTACAGTGTGAATCGAACCCCGGACACGGGTCGCGTGGACGCCGTTTCTACACTTCAGGCCATTCAACAGGTAAGCGAATTAGTCTATTTTGTTGTACGCTTTCTGATTTTGTGTTTGAGTTGACCAGTGATGTCCTGCTGTTCCAGCAGTTACTTATCGTTTTACCTTTGCCTCCCGCAGTGTACTTTCTATCGTTGTATCTTGCTTATTCAGTCGTTCCGCCGTTGGTTTCTGGCGCCATTAAATGAAACTAGGTCCTCCGAAATAAGTCGTTTATGCTTCAGTTTACATTAATCTGCTATTAGTCGTGGATAGTGGGTTGATGTCCTACAGTTACAAGTCGGCTTACCGCATCACTCGTTTTATCCAATATTTTTTGGGTTAATTTCAAAACTCCTGCCATCAAGGCTCTAACATTTGGTCCTCCGGGCCGGATATTTATCAGTGCATATTTGGAAATACAGTCTATTGTCTTAATTTTTCAATCGTCAACAATTTCAGTATTTTGTTTAATTCGTCGTTACATGGTGTTACATTATATTCATCGTTTTATTTATTGTGTTTCGTGCCTTACATGTGTTCAATATATTAATAAAAACATTAATAAAATTATTAATATTAAAAACAATTTCATTTATTCAGTTAAAAAATACGGGGTTGAGTTGCATAACAAATGCAACGCATTATCAGTTTGTTGTGACGCGTTCATTCAATACAAGTTGCAACCAACGCTATGCTGACGTCACTGTAGATCGGTTCAGTGCTATATCTTTCGACACGGCCAGAATTTGGCTAGAATCGCCATTTTTTCCTTCGTTCTTGTTAACTGGTTCACGCAGCTTACAGCGCATGCGTGCCCTCTCTCTCATTCACTCTCTCTCGTGTTGTCCGTCGATACTGCTAGCGCTGAGAGAATCACTTCACTTGTGTCGTCTGCAACATACACATCATAGTTGCAACTAACCTAGATTCAATAAACAGCTGTGTTTTGTTTACATTCTATTATTTGTTTTTCGCTCGCTGTCTTCGTTCATTATTTTCAATATGGACGATTTACAATCTTTAATCAAAAAACGCAACGTTGTTAATAATCATCTTTCTCGTTTTAATAATTTTCTTCAATCTGACGTTGAAGTTAACCAAGTCAAATTACGACTTGACAAATTCTTAGACCTCTGGTGTGACTTCGAACAGATACAAACGAATATCGAATTACTTCAACCCGAAACAGATTTCGAATCAGAACGCACTGCATTCGAAACTCATTATTTCCAGTTAATTGATCGCGCCCAGAAATTAATTGAATCTCTGGACAATACAATCGTTTTACAAAATCAAGTCAAGTCTTCTAATTCGCAATTAATACAATTACCTCGAATTCGCCTACCTTCATTCGACGGAGATGTTGCAAAATTCCAGAATTTCATCAGCTTGTTCAATGATTTAATTCACAATAATTCTGAGTTATCATTTGTTCAAAAACTTCATTATTTGAGGTGCTCATTAGTCGGTGAACCACTGCGTCTAATAGAACACCTGCCTCTCTCGCTTGAAAATTATACGTTAGCGTACAATTTAATTGTTGAGCGCTACTCCAACTCAAGGCGCATAGCAAATGTTCACTTAAATCAGATATTCAATTTCGTTAAATCTGACACTCCGTCCTATCAATCGTTAAAAGGTTTTCTTAATATCCACGAATCATCAATCGGAGCCTTACGTCTGCTAAATATAAATTTACTTGAATATTTACTTTTTGAGATAGCTTATTCTAATTTGGATCCTGTAACAAAGCAAGCGTTCGAGGATTCAAATCCTAATTCAGCCGTACCTACATACGAGGCCTTAATGTCATTCGTTACCGCTAAAATGCATTCTTTAGAATTATTGAATTCTTCTCAACCTACAGATAACGCTAGTTCTTCGCACTCCAGCGATTCAAACCTCGATCAACCGGACTCAGCTAACCCGGTAACCGATAATTTCAATTCTGTACACAGTCATCGTAGTCCTATTTTGCCGTCTCCTAATTCTGATAATGTACCTTCGTTTTTCGTCAAATCAAATTCACTCAAATGTCTGTCGTGCGAATCTCACTTTCATTCAATTCACAACTGTAGTGAATTTCTTGCACAAAATGTAGATAATCGCTACAAAATTATTTCTCGCCTTAAACTTTGTTTTGCCTGCTTCGGGCGACACGATCGCCGCAATTGTAGCTCAAATAAACATTGTCGTATCTGCCAGTCAAAATCGCACAATACGTTGCTGCATATTGATCGCAGCCCTCAAAAATCTAATTCGTCCACCGCTTCTGTTGTTAATTCGCATAATTCGCCAACTGCTAGTCCGTATCATCCTGCCGTACATCCGGACACCGATTCACCGGCTACTGGATGCCTACTTGTAAATTCTTCGCCGCCGATTCAAGCTAATACTATCGCAACTCCGCCAATTAATTCTTGTGCTACCTGCTGTGCTGATAAGCCGGTAGTTACTTCAAATTCGTCGTCCTCGTCCATTATTGTTAACCAACCTGCCGATTATTCACTTTCATGTCGACTTAACGGCCAAACTGCGCTGCTAGGTACTGCTATCGTTCATGCTGTCGATTCATCCGGCAAAATCGTTCCGCTTCGCGCTGTGATCGACAATGGATCTCAGTCCAGCATCTTAACATACAACGCCGCTCGTTCACTGCAACTCGACATCGTTCCTACTTCTAAACGCCTGCAAGGCATTTCAGCCGAAGTCACCTCAGTTAAAGGTATTACAAATTTTACAATTCTGTCGCCGCAAAATTCTAACTTTCGCCTTCCGCTTCAGGCTACTGTTATTAACAAAATATCAGACCGCCTACCTGCTTCTCGAATTCATAAGTCAGTCGGTGAACAGTTTTCACAACATCTGCTAGCTGATTTTCGCTTCCGCAGCCCCAATCCAGTAGATTTACTGCTTGGCGCTGATTGTTTTTCAGAAATTCTCGATTTTAGTAAAACGCCTTTAATTAAAGGTACTCCATCCGCTTTATCAACCGTATTTGGTTATGTAGTATTCGGAAAATTGCCCGAACTACAACCACTTAGTTCTGCTTCAAGTAACGATTCGCTCTTAACATCTGTTTTCGCTAACAACGCTCAAGTCTCGTCGCCTGCTACTGATGTTAATCTCACATCGCCTGCTGTTCAAAATCACTCGTCAAATAAAAATTCATCTTCGCTTCAAATTATCGTCGCTGACCAACAAACTATCGTTCCTGCTAAGTCATCAATCAACCTCGATGTCACCTCAAACCCTGTAATCAGTGAATCTATCGCTTCTATCGTCCAGCCGCCTAGCTGCCTACTCGCTTCGCCTGTATTCAACAATAACTCGAATCACGCCGCTGTTTCAACTAATCGCCCTTCTGCTTCAACTAATCGTCTTCACCATACTTCTGTCTCTTCGCCTTCAAATCGTTTCACCGCTTCGTCCGAGATCATCGCTGTTGATCCTCGTCTCGCTTCGTCTACTGACTCCGCCAGTATCTCGACCGATCTTGCTGCTGGTACTACGCCAATTCGTCGCTTCAACTCTGCGCCTCGCTTCAAGTCAACGCCTCGATTCAAGTCTGTACTGAAGGCCTCCACCGAGTCGTCTTCAGTCAATTCTTCGCCAAACCGCTTCGCATCTCGCTGCATCATCGCTAATTCGCCAATAAAACCTACTACGTTCGCCTCAGTCGATTCTACGGCTAACCAACTCATCTCAAATCATCGCTTCTCGTCGTCTCTCACAAACACTCTCGATCAACCGCTGCAAGTCGCTTCGCTAAAGGGCAACCGGCCCTCCTCAGTCGTTTCATGTTCTGCTAACTCTCTTCGCACGCCTTTAGCCCCTCTTGGCGGGCGGGGCCCCAAACATCGTATACAATATTCACAACCGGTGAATAATTGTAATTTCAACTCTCTTCGCTCGTTCAATGCTTGGTGTGATCTTCGCAACTCTCGTTCGTCGTCTCAACCTCAATCACGGATTCACTCACAACTGGTTAGTGAAGTTCGCCGTACCGCAATTCTCGATTCTCGCCAACATTGTTCGCCTGCTCGTCAATTCGTTTCGCAACCCGCTTATCAGTTAGCTCTGCCTTTGGGCAACTAACTTCTCCGCCGTTTTCACTTCGTTCCACGCTCAACTCATCTCCATTCGTTTTGTTCTTCGTTCATTTTTTTTGTTCTTCGCTTGTTTTCTTCGTTCGCCGTCTTCTTTCTTCGGTTCTTCTTCTGCGTCGCTTCTGGTTGTCAACCCTCGTTGACAATCACATCAAGATACTCCGCTTTCTCGTTGGCTTCCGCGCGAGCCGTGGAAGATGTTCCGTTCGTCGTTGGCCGGGCAAACCCGTGCGTTTGTCACGCCACCTCAAGATGCTCCGTTCTTCGCTTCATTCGATTCTTCTTCGTCGTCTTCTTTGCTTCGTTCTCGTCGTTTTTGCTACGTTTACCGCTCCCTGGTTGTTTCAGGGCGGGCGGCTTCGTTCTTCGATCTTCTCTGCTAGTTTTGTTTCTGTAAATCGCTTTCATCGATTTAGGCGGGCGGTATGTTAACGCCACTTCCCCCCCCGTCTAACAATTACTAATTATTATCGTTGTTAAATACACTGATTTTGTATTAATAACCTTTTTCCCGCCTCCGCCTGTATACTTGTCTTGACTTCCGATGGTGACCTCAGTTCATGACGTAATTTTTCTCCCTCTACTCACATTCCTTTCTTCCCGGTTCAACTCACTCACTGGTTAGATTCTGCGACATGTAGACTGTTCGTGCCTTCTCTGCGCCGGCCATCCTATGGCGTCGCTTCTGCAATTGTCGTTATGCTTCGTTCGTTTCTGATGTACCATACATCATTTTCAAGTGTGATTTTGCTTATGTGTGTAATTTATAATCATTTACAATTGTTCTTGTTTTCGTATCAAACATTAAAGTTACAGTGTGAATCGAACCCCGGACACGGGTCGCGTGGACGCCGTTTCTACACTTCAGGCCATTCAACAGGTAAGCGAATTAGTCTATTTTGTTGTACGCTTTCTGATTTTGTGTTTGAGTTGACCAGTGATGTCCTGCTGTTCCAGCAGTTACTTATCGTTTTACCTTTGCCTCCCGCAGTGTACTTTCTATCGTTGTATCTTGCTTATTCAGTCGTTCCGCCGTTGGTTTCTGGCGCCATTAAATGAAACTAGGTCCTCCGAAATAAGTCGTTTATGCTTCAGTTTACATTAATCTGCTATTAGTCGTGGATAGTGGGTTGATGTCCTACAGTTACAAGTCGGCTTACCGCATCACTCGTTTTATCCAATATTTTTTGGGTTAATTTCAAAACTCCTGCCATCAAGGCTCTAACAGCCACATTAGTTAAAACATTATCATAGCGATACACCATCTTCAATATACCCCCGTCATATTAAGAGACTTGTCTCTAAGGTCCGTTTCGGGATCTGGGGAAATTAAATAATTAACACACTGTAGTTTAAAATTCAAGTATTTATTACTACTAAAAATTACAATAAATAAAGTTAATAAAATCTACAAGTAAACTACTTATAATAAATAATAAATTAATTATAATTTTAGTCCGATTCACGAAAGAAAAAATCTGGTGTGAAACACTTACACAACTTTATCTTGCCAATGCAAATAATTAACAATAAACCTAACATTAGTAATAAAATGTTAGAAATAAACAAAAACTGACCTCAAAAAACATTAGTGAAATACTCAAAATTAAAATCGACCTCAGTTTGGCTTAAAAATACGGAAAATCGCTCCTACACGCTAAACTAGGCACTGTAAAAAAAAGCTTTAAATAAAAGTTGTATATCTTTTAATTTTTTACTAATTATATTATACACACTTTTATCGTAAAATGCATTCTAAGGCCGAAATCTTAAAAAAATCGATTTTTCACACGTTTTCGTGAGAGAAAAACAGAAAATCGCTAATTACCGCTAAACTAAGCGTTATACAAAAAAATGTTTGAAATAAAAGTTGTAGGTTTTTAAATTCTCTACAACTTTTATTATAAAAATGTTTTCGCTAAATTGCATATTAAAGCCGTAATCTTAAAAAGAAAATGTTTTTACGTGAAAACAGCCTCACCAGAATTTCAGCAAACATGGCGCCTACCCTATCTTGTAGAGAATAAAAAATTGAGTAAATAAGGTGATTTAAAAAAAATCGTAGGACCAGTTTTTGAGAAAATCGCAAAAAAGTGAAAAATTACACCAATAAACTACTACTTCCGGTTGACCGATTTTGATGAAATTGTTCGTGTCGGGTCCGGTAGTGGTATGTAACTTAAGTTTTTAGTTTCAAGTTCGTACGATGTTCCGTTCTTGAGATATTTTGTATACACACACAGACAGACACACACACACACACACACACACACACACACACCAATCGCTAAAAACATGTTTTTTGGGTTCAGGGGGTCTGAAAACGTATAGATCCGGTGAAAACATGATTTCGAAAAATCGACATGAAAATAATACTTTCCTTCCTATATATTCATATAGGCAAGAGAAAGTAAAAACCTGTCTAAACAGCAATATCTTTAGAACCGTTTTATGCAAAAACCAAATACGATACATCAAATTAAAGTTTGTTTTATTGCTTGTTACAGGGTATACATTAAAATTTTCGGAAATAAGTGTATTAAATAAATATATTTAACCAATTACGCATAAAAAACCCTGTTTTAACCACTTTTCCACTATTCCCAACTTGAAGGTACTATAACTTTATTCACGCGTACTTTAAAATGTATACAGCTACAAAGTATTTTAATATAATTCTATAACCAACAAAAACAATCTTTAATTTTCTGCTGTAATTTGTTTTTACATACAACGGTTCAAAATATATTGTTTTTTAAAGACAGGTGTTTTCTTACGTGAATAGGACTATAACTAATAACAATATAATATATACTTAACCAATTTATCTATTTATTAGTAGTGAATACTACTTACAAAAACTGATGCAGAATAAATAAACGTTAAACAATAGACAGTAATTCAGAGTAACGTCGACCTTCTCTAGCGCACTGAACCACATACGAATCGAAACTAAATTCAAAACGCGCGTGCTCTCTTATATAGATGGGTTATGAAGATTTAGAGAAGGACAGAGATTTTTGGTACAATAATAAAAATAAAAACTCCTTCTAACGTCTTCTGGATAAATCTTAACAAATTTAAAAAAATTTTCATTGATCAAGATGTGTTACAAAAAGTCTAATTATCTAAATAGGTACCCGACCCTTTTACAATAGTCGAACAACAATAGGCAGCGGGTGTACTGTACCATACACGACCATTATTGTGCATAATGTTTTTAACTATTTCTTGGAAACCCTATTCATAACTCTTATTATTTACGTTAACTTTTTAAAATCTCGGTCCTTCTCGAAAATTCTTGAACACACATTCCCTTTAAATATTGTCACAATATTTTTCTTCCGTTAGTTCATTTAGCCATTGATTAACAGCATTTTTAAGTTCCTCGTCACTCGCGAATTGCTTATTACCCAATAATACTTTCAATTTCCCAAACAAATGGTAATTAGAAGGAGCTAAGTCCGGACAGTTTGGTGGGTGATTGTAAATTTCCTTTTCGAATGTTGTCAGTAAATCATGTGTAGCGTCTGCAATATGTGGACGTGCATAGTCATGCAGCAGTACGACGCCGTCAGTCAGCCGTCACGTCGCCGTAACTTACAAAGTTCCGCAGTAAGTTCATGCATGAATAGTTGTTCTACGGGGCATAAAATCAGTACCTATGTCAAATCGATCCCAAAAGACTGTGGCCATCAGTTTGCGTCCAAATGGCTTTACCCTTGATCCCGTTGGTTGTTTTTTTTTTTTTTTTGGTTTAACGTCCGACTGTTCTGCAATTACTTCTAATGCAGACCGTGAAGGATGAAATGATTTTTTGTAACGTGAAAATATGCCGTGCCTGAATGGGATTCGAACCCAAGACTGCATGATGAGAGGCGAGCACGATACCAGATCTCGTTGGTGACTAAGGATGACGCCATTCATTTGACTGCCGTTTTCTCTCTGGCGTGTAATACGAAATCCATATTTCATCGCCAGTAACTATTGAAAGTTCAAAATTTTAAACTCAGTTTAAAATGTGTTCTGAAAATTAGTATTTTTACGACTTAAGCACAATTGATTGAAATGAAACTGTTTTAGTTTTTCTGTTAAACAATTAAGAATTTAAGGTGCTGAATTTCCGGTTTGCAATTGATTAGAATTTTAAAGATTTAGTGATAACGGAGTGAGTGAGTTAGTCAGAATTAATTTTGAACTTATATGGAAAGATAAAAGAAAATAGCGGTTTTATTAAAATATTGTTAATAAAAAATAGGAGAAAAAAGAGGTTGTAAAAAAATGTATACAGTAATAGTTACATTATTTATGTCATACAATTCGTTGAATACAAAAAAATAAATGGTTTTACGGCCAGTGAATATTCTATTTAAACACCAACAGATGTTTTCATCCATCCAGACAGTAACAAAACAAAATTTTAAACAAGATATCAGGTTAGACAAGTTGCTTATTCTTAAAGAGTTTCAGGAAACCTTTACCGAACTTTTAGAAAAAAGTTACTCTACCGTATACCCTTTCTTCTCTGATATGGTTCAGTACTTTTTGGGCCATTTAAAGTTGATCCTATGGTTAAAGCTATATTCGAAGTTCTAGTACTCTCTTAGTTAAGGCTTTCAAGTTGAAAAACTTTCTCAGCTAGCATTGACACGTAATAATTAATGAATTTGCTTGAATAGGTATAATAATGAGATTTCCCAGATAAAATTAATGCACTCACGGCAACATTTTCTTTGGAACATCTAAAAATGATAAATTTTCAATTATACCTACTGGTAATTGTTATTAATTAATTATAAAATATTAGTTATATAATAGTTATTACCAGTTCGTCGTAACTGGTAATCACGTGGTCAGGATAAAAATATTTTTCCTGCGTATGTGGTTTAAAAATTAGCATGCCAATTTTCTGAATCATAGCTCTACGGAAGAAAATATATAAATTTACGTTGTGGCTTAGGGTTGTCACCCTCATTTCCTGATGTATCAACATTTTTTAAATTAGTCTCTAAAATATTTTAAAAGTTTAATTTGCTTTTCAACAAAGTTCAAGAATTGTCTCCTTATGAACGGAATAAAATAAAAGAGATGTCATAAATCTTTTAAAATAACATAAAAGTTAGGGCCGAAATGAACCAGCGGCTGCAGACATATTGATGAAGTAATTGAGACACTAGCTTTTGAAAATATTAAATAAACTGTTAGCTTTTACTTGACTAATGGGTGGTTAGATGAAACTGGGGTAGTCATTGAAGATTTTTCTGAAAACCTGGTTCTGACTAGAGAGTTAGTTACATTTAAAAGATATTTCGTCATGCATGCTAAAGTTATTTTAAAGTAACAAAGGTGGGACAGATTACTCAACCCGCCTTTATAACCATGGTTATAAGCTTTAAAGCTCTCCTCTTCAGTTATTCAGATTCTGTACTTATCCAAAGTCATCACGTTGTGGGTGTACTTAAAAATCAAAAAATTACTTACCACCTATGGAAGAAGCTTTTACTAATTTTGATTGCTCCAAATTTTTTTCAGAGCAGGAGAATGATTTTCTTTTTTTTGTTTAACGTCCGACTGTTCTGCAATTACTGCTAATGCAGTCGGTAAAGGTTGAAATGATTTTTTGTAACGTATGAAGAATGAGACCCACATCTATATTATATATATATATATATATATATATAACTTAAAAATAAACATTTTAATTACAGATTACTGAGTTATCTCACATGAACATTTAGTGAATTATACTTTTTTCCTGTAATCCTAGATACATGGTTAGCCTGGGATGATTTTTCCACAATTTATCTTGACCAATCTATGCAAATACTGCCCCCATTTTGTATTCTGTACAGTAGAAATTCCTTACCAATTCCTATCCCACATTTTTACGTGTCATATATATAAAATATTAATTATTTTACGTGACAATAAAATTTTATTCATTTCCTTTTAGTAAAAGTTATTATTTACTTCACAATCAAAAATTGTAAACGTTATATACCCGCCATTTCGAAATGGATCAATAGATTAGGTTCATTTTTATTAAACGTAGCAGTAAATCTTTTATACTCGGTTCATCGTAAGAAAGATATGCTGAGTAAATAAACAGCGTTTACGAATCAGCTGCTACAATGGTGACTCAGAAAAATGTGTGACACTTTTAATGAAAACATCAAAACTATAACTTATACGCGCTTTTAACCATGCACAGAATTATAGTACATCAGATGTTTTAATACAAAATTTAAATAGGAGTTTCTAATTTTCTAGTTCTTTTGCTCTATGTTCTCATTTGAGGCGTTTAGAGAAGAAAGGGCGAACTCGACAGAAGCGACTTTCGAGAAAAATGTGTGAGAAGTTTCATACACCTCAAAAAGTACCGGAGGCGAAGTCCACGCGTCGCTCATAGAAGTGGCCTAAAAATACGTTCTAGAAAACCAAATTCGTCAATTTTAATTTTATACATTTGTACAGTAAATTTTATTTTTATGTTATTTAAATTTATTTAGTATTGTAATAACATGTCCCTAGTATTTACTGCATTCAATTCATACTAATGTATTCGCTTAGGTACTCTTGGTTATATGATATTATTGTGAAGTATAACTGATTAATAGACTTATAATAAGCTTACATAACAAAATGTGAAATAAACAACAAATTTTGAAAACATAGTATTGTTTATTCAATAAAGAACATCATAAAATCCATGTAATACATGACGATCACCCTGTAACCATGTAGAAAATACGAATTATTAAGATGTTTTATAACTTTCCGATATTAAAAAGGTATATACGTAACAAAAGACGAAATAAAAAAAAACAATTTTCATTAATAACCTATGGTATATTTAATAATGTACGAAAATTACCAAATTCATCATGATTTAAATGAAAATTGTAGAAAATAAAATTAGCAATAAACTTTTTAAAGCGTACATTAATTTTATATTATTCAATATTTTCATGTTTCACTATGAAAAATTCTCAGCGAATTAAGCATTGCATGATCGCCAGTAATGTGACTCATATTCAAAGGACAGTATATTGTCGACTTCGCCCTTTCTCTTCCGACAGCCTGGCACTGCTACGAGGTAGCGAGTAACTACGTCTAATTGATTCCGTACTAATTTGAAAAGCACCAAGGCGAAATACATAAAAACTCTCAGTTTCATTCAGTCATTTTGTACAGGATCGGTAAAAAAACAAAATTCCGATTTTGTTGACTTCGCCCATTCTCCTCCGAGGGCTTCATTTTATTTACACTACTCACTGATACCCCCACTTAGTTCAGAAGTAAGTTTTTTAAATTTCACTACAAATGTTGGATTTTTTCTTACAACTTATTAAACACATGTTACACGATTGCCTTTTCGCCACTTCTTAAATACTTAATTTCTTTTTCGATGCTTGGTTACAGAAGATTTTGATACGGCAGCAATTACAATTCCGCAAAAAAGGATTTTATAAGACTAAGTAAAATTATAGCACTTACGCATTCGCACTCTACAAAAAGTTAACAGCAGATTACTATATACGGATAATCTAAGGTCAATGTTCGAACAATATTAACGAACAACGAAACATAAGCGGATGTGATCGTGTTGTTATTACAGATGAAAAACAAATGAGTCGTTCGGCACTATTCAGTGCATCTGGTTTTCAACCTGCTGTTAGTTTGGGATGACCTGGCTCGGTCGTTAGTGTTTAATATCTACATGCACTACTACAGATGCAGTGAAACGCACTATGCAAGTAAACGACTCGACGTATCTTTCTTACGATGAATAGAGTATAGTGTTCCAGTGCTGCACCAGAGTTCAATTAGGTTTACCTTGTCAAATTTAACTTTATGTTACGTAAGAATGCGCAGTAACACAACTCGTGGTGTTTGCTAGCGGGGCATCGATGTAGTGGGAGTACAGCGCCAGAAATACTAGCCTATCCCAAGACAATCAAGCTACAGCCTTTCGACACATACTTCCCAAACATGGGCTAGCTCGCTCACTGTAAACTCTCTGTGAACTTCTCCCTACTCTAACACTGCCCTACCATACTACCTGCGCAGTAACTACGCGAAGATAAAATTAACAAGCAGTACGCTTCTAATATGGCGGACAGTCGGAAAAACCAGTGTTTTCAGACTTATGTTGGTGTAGATAGAATATCCTCTTCCTTTTAATTTGAGCACCTAATTCTTGAAATCAATTTTTAGACCACAATGTATAATAGAGTAGAAATAGGAATATAGCCTATTGAATAAATTTATCCATTTTACACGAAAACCTTTTATTTATTATTTTATAAACAAACAGAAAAACTTAAATACTTATATTAACAAAAATAAGTAAAATTAACGCAAACACATTTTTTATATATATACATATATATATATAAGTTTCAAAACAAAAATCGAATTTTTTAATAATGAAAATAAACTAATAAACTAGCATTATTAATAAGAACAAAAAATCAAAATATTTAAATTTAACTTAACTACTTTATCAAACAAACAAAATTAAAAATCTGAAAAAATAAAAACTGTTATTAAATAATTAGTTACTAAATTGATCTTATTAGTTATATTTATTTTCAAAAATAAAATCTGGAATACTAAAAAAGAAAAAACTCTAGTTTAATTAATTCAGAAAATAATAATTTTGCACACAGGATAACACTTTGTACAATATATATGTATAAATATATACTTTATTGTTTTAGATATTATATTAAAAAACGATCCATAACTCTGAAACTTAACCAAAGAAAATTCTAATGATAGCCTAATAATAATGTCTAAAATTTTCTTATCATCAAACTAATTTTATACTCCTTTTATCACACTTTTATTTTATTAATTTCTCTAACGACAATTACGAAATTTCTTTAACTAAACATATTCTAACAACTTTTTTCGTGTAAACTTTCCAATAAAATGTTGTAAATAAAAATTATTTTATGTCAAATGAAATAAAAAAGAGAAGATTCTAATTCTACGGACATTTTGTAAAGATGAGCAAAAAGAACCTTATAAGACAAATATTTAAAAAGCAGGAAAAAATACAGAAAGAAAACAAGATGGTTAAAATGAACAGATATAATGACACTAATAATGTATATACTCGTATATATACATGATGTAACAGAAGATAAAAATGAATTCAGAAAAAAATTGAAAAACATAAGGATTTATAGATGCAAAAATAACAGACCAAAATGAAGCGATAAAAGAGAGAAAGTATTTTTGGAAGTAATGAAGAATAAATGGAGAAAAATCAGCTCAAGATCCATTATAAGAACTCAAACAAGAATATTTATGAGTAACAAATGCACGATTACTGTATTTTTGTTTAAGTTGACTGAGAAAAAAATGAACGAAAAGTATTTAATATTTTTTTCTTTTTACAAAATAAATTAGTTCCCAATTTTGATTTTAAGTTAGGCTACGTTTTGTAAATATATGTTTTATGGAACCGCGATCAGAATCGTGATAATGAATTCTAGAAACGTACTTTTGTAAATAATGCATAATTAACGTGATTAGATAGGCCTAATATTATGAATAGACCAACGTAGTTTTCAATAGCGTATATGATATAATATTTAAAAAAATTAATAAGCATTAAATTGAAGTATTACTTATTTGACTTTTTGTTTATCACATTTTAATATACCGGGTGTTTATAAATGAATAGCGGGGTTTAACGCTCTATAATATTTAATACATTATACTTACAGTTATAAATGATACATCAAACGAAAGTGCCACTCAAGCAGTTTTGTTTGCTGGCAGCAATGCGCAATGTTTCCACCGCCAGCCGTTAGAAAGCGCTAGTACCAAAGATGGCAACTAAAGAACAGAAAGCGTTTTGTGTTTTACAGTTCGCAATGATGGAATCGGTAGTTACTGTGCAACGTGCGTTCCGTATTAAGTTCGGTTGTGAACCTCCAGGTGATAATAGCATTCGTAGATGGTATCATCAGTTTGAAGATACCGGGTGCCTATGCAAAGGGAAGAGTACGGGACGACCAAATGTTAGTGCGGAGAGCGTCGAGCGAGTGCGAGAGTCGTTCACGCGTAGCCCCCAGAAATATGTTCGGAAGGCTAGTCGTGAATTAGCAATTTCTGTCACGACTGTTTGGAAAGTTTTAGGGAGATGCTTACAACTACGTTCTTATCGTTTGCAGTTAGTACAGGCTCTAAATCCTGCAGACTATGGTTTACGTGCCAACTTCGCTAACGAAATGTTGTTGCATGAAGATTTTCTACATCATGTCGGCTTCAGTGATGAGTCGACCTTTTACCTTAGTGGACAAGTGAACACTCATAATTTGCTAATCTGGGGCACAAAAAATCCTCACGCGGTGGTACAAGTGCAACGAGACTTCCCTAAATTGAATGTTTTTGTGCCATGTCCCGGCGGAAAATTTATGGGCCTTTCTTTTTTGTTGAAGCAACCGTAACTGGTGCTTCTTACCTTGATACTCTACAGCTATGGCTCTTACCTCAGTTGGAAGATGAAGAGCCAGAAAACTTCATTTTCCAGCAAGATGGTGCGCCGCCTCACTGGCATAACGAAGTACGCAATTGGCTGAACGTCACTTTATCCGACCGCCGGATTGGCCGCAAGGGGTGTAATGACAGGGCTCGTTATCCATGGTTTTCCACGGTCACCCGATCAGATGCCGTGTTATTTCTATCTTTGGGGGTTCATAAAGGATCGTGTGTATGTGCCTCCACTACCCGCTGACCTTCCCGAATTAAGAATCAGGATTAAAGCAGCTGTTGCAACAATTACTCGAGAGACACTAAACAACGTTTGGGAAGAACTCGCATATCGTCTTGACGTGTGTCGTGTGACGCATGGTGCGCACATTGAACATTTGTAGGCATTTATAGAAAATTGTTAAAGTTGCTCTTTCGTTTGATGTATCAAATATGATACATCAAACTATTAAATATTATAGAGCGTTAAAACCCCGCTATTCATTTATGAACACCCGGTACTAATATTTTAATCTTAAGGTAAATTTAAAAGAAATACTGTATGTAACTATTGTAATTGTAAATGACTTAAATACTTGATCCTTAAAACTTTACAATTATTATAATGCATTTAAATGTTAATATGTTTAAGATAAACATCTAAACGCACTAAAAATAAAATGTATTAAAACCGTAGAACACTCGTAAAATATTAATTTGTACAAATTGCAATTAAATGTTCGTTAAATTTTTATCTCATGTAAACACACAGTAATTAAAATCTGTATTTGTACAAAAGAAATGAATAACATTTGAAGTTCTTAAATTTTTATTCTCTTTATAAAGTTTTATCTGTAAATTAAGTTAACTTGATTGTTAAGTTTTAATTTAATTTAAAGATAAAAAATTTAAATTCCTTTGCATTATTTTTTTAAATAAATTCAAAGTTAAGGTCAATCCCGACAATACAGAGATAATAGCTGATTTTTTTTTGTACGCTTGTAAGTACCTTTCAATGACCTGGAAAGCTGGACTAAGAGAAACAGTAAAATTCGAGCAAGAAAACACCAAGGATATTGAACTATTAATGAGGTCAATGAAAAGGAGTTGGCGTAGCCTACACTGAAATTTTACGAACACCTGTGCAGAATGAATGTGAATTGTTTTACAAATAAATTGTTACAATAGTCAATACCGTAAGCCTTAAGGGATTATTTTGGTGCGTAAAACGTAACATTGACTCACCATTCACAAAACTTCTTTTCCTTACTTTAACTCCAAAAAAGTAATTGGAGTTTATAAAAAACCCTCCAAAATGTTTAAGCAACGATCACATTTTAGTGATTAGAAGTAAAGATTTAGAATTTTTTGTTAATTATTGAAGAATATTTTTGTGTTGGTTAGTTAGATTTTTTTTATATTTAAATTTGTGAAATGAATTAATTTCGTTAATAAAGACTTTTGGGGAGTAACTCAACTAGTCCATTCATTTCTATTAATGAGATTTTTCAATTGATTTCTAGCGTTACTTCCATATTATTTTTCCTCAGTAAATCAATCGGAGGTACAACTTAATATGTCACAAGATGCAATTATACAAAAACAAAAACATGTACTGAAGAATAACTTGACAAGTTAGTGTGAAACTAGCGAAGGAGATAAAAAGTTCCTTTAAACCTAGGACATTATTTGTGTCCTGTTGGCTAACTATTGCTTGAGTCCCAGCTCCGTGTAGTTGTAAGGAATGCAGTGCGTTGTTAAATTTGTGGGAGAATGAATAAGTCAGTAGTGTTTCACAGCTGATGCTTTTGTAGTGGTAGCGTGTACTAACTAGACTGAAAAAATATTCTTATCATCCGGCGCATTAATTTATCAAATACCTACCGGCTTATTAACTTGGTCGGATTCATAATATTTAACTTACTAATTTATATAAAAATACGTAAATAAATAAATGTAATAAATACAAACAAATATGTTAAGTACGAAAAGTTTGAAAACTCTTCGCCCCGCAACTACGCAGAGCTTGGACCCCACAATAGGCTGTGGGCCTATCTGATTTATTGTATCAAGAACACATGTAATTATATGTTTTTTTTTTTAAATAAAACTTTAAGTTATATCAATTCATGCGTATTTAATATATTTTTAAACAAAGAATATATTTTAACAAAAAATTATATAAAAAGTCCATATGGACAATTACAAAAAAAATACAATAGTCATAATCAATAAGTTTTAAAAATAACAAACAGAAATGGGTAATTAACATATGTGTATTATAATCAATTGAAAATTTTATACTAAGTCATTATTAATGGCTTGCAGACTTTGAAAATAATAAACAGCTATTACGTAAGAAAAAATAAGTGTAACTTATCAAGTTTATCCTCGGTTGCCTTTTATTTCATTGTGACAATTTTTTTACAAATGTACCCAATAGCCTATATTGTGTTATATTCATCCTGGGTAACGAAGTTATCAAATTTGACTGTCTTTATTTGAGTAGGCAGAAGTAGGCTCGACGTTAAAGTAACATTAGCCCGAAAATCAAAGATTACACTATAATTAAAGATGTTTATAGAAAACAGATGTTATGCTAGGATGTTGTTGAAGCTCGTGATTCCCATTAAAGTAAGAAATATACAACAAAACAATATCACAATTTCTCATTTTTTTAATATAAGAAAATATAAAAAAACATGGAAAATGTTGGTGAATAAATTGATTCCGGCTTAAGATAGACTTAAGGTATCTTAAGATATAACTGGTTTGAAGAGTTCAAGAAAGGCCTTGGCAAAATTGAGGAAATCTATTAAACATTATTTGACAAATCCAAAATACTTTTTTTTTAAAACATTATCTTGATTTACAAAATTGTTATTTTAATATGCAAAGCTATATAGGTTAATAGTCTATGAAACATTAATCTGAGTTTTCTTTGCGACCTTGCTTATCGTGTCAAAAGTTGTGTTTTAAAAACACGAATGAATTTTGGTCCTATGCATTTCGGAGGTTTCGGAGGCTTTGGTGTAATATTATTGATCCATCTCACGTAAGCTCCTGAAATTAAACATAAAGAAAAACAGTATTTTTTTTTATTTAACATATTCTTAAATTAAATAGTTAAGTGTAAATAAATGCAGTGAAGAGAGACATAATTATGTGCATTAGAAGTTTATTATTTAAATTTTATTTTGAAGTAGTTTTAAATCTACTGTAATAGATTATTTTACGTCTACGCCATACACAGAATATTATGGTAGTATACTTGATTATTTAACGGTTCCGTTTCATTGTAATGAATTCAAGGCGTAAAGAATTCGGAAATGCTCACTGAGAGAATTTTCGAATCGTCATAAAAATATTTATAATATTTTATAGTCGAGATGGTTTTTAACCCTTTAAATGGTTGTGGCATATATATATTTATATATATGCCATACAATTTTATACGAGATTCCCCATTGTCTTTCTTAGTCTAAAACTATACCCATAACAGGCAGGAGGAGTGTTAAATTATTTGCACTCGATCTGCTAGTTCCAGGGCTAGCCAAATAGTTCTGTTTTTTATCACATGATTGGCCAATTATATGACTGAAGCATTTAAGAACAGACGAGGTAGAGGTGTAAAAGACACTAGTCATTGTTATCTCCTCTGAGAGTAATTAATTTCATTATTCAGCCAGACCCCGTGGTGAAACAATGTGAAGGTGTCATTTACTGGTTGGAAAAAAATGTTTTTCGGAGGGTTTGGCATGCTGATAAGCATACTTTTCCACTCAGCGAGGAAGGCAAGGTATACCAACTCACTCCTCGTTTTACATAGTAAAGCCTCTAAAGGTTCAAAACAGCCTTTCGGCTTATGACCTAAACAACAGCTTAAAACTGTTGGAGGTTAAACCAGTCAACTATACATCTCTTTACGCAGTAAGCTTCTAATTTCCTTGCCTGGGCAAAGGAAGATGTGCTTTGTTATATGTGACAAATAAAAGCCACAGAAACTTTACGGAGAATGATTGGAATATGTTTTCTTTTACACTGCAGTATGATCATAAATATTGTGACAATATCTGAAGGGAATGTGTGTTCGAGAATTTTCGCGGAGGACCGAGATTTTAAAAATGTTAATGTAAATAATAATAGTGGTAAATAGGGTTTCCAAGAAACAGTTAGAAATATTATCTAGGCCTACTATATAAATGGTTGTGTGTAGTACAGGTAGGCCTACATATTGTTGTACGGCTATTGTGAAAGAAATGGGTACCTACCTATTTAGATAATTGGCCTTTTTGTAACACCTTTTGTTCGATCTTAATTTGTTTACAGTTTGTTAAGATTTATCCAGAAGCCGTCAGAAAAATTTTGTATTTTTATTAGGTAGGCTATTATATCGAAAATCTCTGTCCTTCTAGAAATCTCCATAGATTGACCTATGTAAGCGCCGCGATTTATTTATTTGAGTCAGTCTCGATTTGCCTGTGATTCAGTAAGCGAATAGTACGTAACAGTGCGTTAGAGAAGATAAACGTTACTGTGAATTATAGTCTAACGTTTAGTATCATTGGTAAGTAGTATTTAGTTTAATTAAAAGCGAGTTAAGTTTATTTAATTACATTATTTATTTCAGTTATTAATTTAATTGTAATAATTGCAATTTTATTTGTAGATTTAAGATACTTTAATAATTATAATTTTTAGTTTGTAATGAATACTTGTAATTTTAAACTTTAGTGTGTAAATTATTTATTTTACTCGGATCCCGAACGAAAATGTTAAAAGTAATTTAACATTTTAAAAATTTTTGCATTGATCAATAGCCTTTAATTAATTCCGGCGTGTTCCGCAAAACTTTTCGTTTGTTCCGATTAAATAAGCGAGAAATCAAGGAAAACTTAGGAGTGGTGAGGATAAACCAGCGCGTTCAATATTTTAAACATTTTTACCTATTTTGGAAGCCTTTCATTACTTTCGGATTGTTCGAAAAACATTTTTGTTTGTTCCAATCAAATAAGCGAAAAAAATGAGGATTAATTTTGATTGTTTATGGATAAACTAGTCATTTAAGTATTTTAAAATTTATTTTCTCTTTATCTCAAGCACTTTGTACCGAATTGTTGAAAAAAAAATTTTTTTTTGTTAAATTCAGGTAAGTTAAAATAAATGAAAGCTTGATTGGTGTGATAAGCCACCCACTTTCATATTAACATTATTTTTACCTACTTTAATAGCTCTTAGTTTTATCTGGATTGTTACGCCAAACATTTTGCTTGTTCCCCTTAATAAATAATAATTCGACGAAAACTCTCTCGGCGGGAGTTTCACACTAGCCTTCCAGCTTGCGTTTTTGATAGTTATATTTTTGTGTATTCATTTTTCCTTGATTTTCTCGCGTATTTGAGCGGAACAAACGAAACTTTTCTTCGGAACGATCCGGAACAAACGAAGTTCCCCCGGGACTGTGGGTCTATGGTTCGATCATCGGTCAGTTCTAGCATTTTTCATCGCTCGTTTTCCTTTATCGCATTTTACTATCCCTGATGTATATAACAATCCGATACAAAACCAAAAAACTAAAATTTCAAAACATGAACAAAAATTACTACGTCCCATTTGCTGATGAACTAGAAAAAATAAACCAGTTAACGATTAATATTTTAAGTAACACATCTTGTAAAAACAATTTAGTTATGTCTACTCTCATGTTTCTACTCTCATTATTAAACGTTTTATCTTTTTTTTTAAATTTAAATTTTATGTTAAGAATCCCATTAAAAAAATATTTTTCATTATAAATTACTACTTTTTATTTAAAAAAATGTGTTATAGATAAAAAACATGTTACAAAATTTATAAATCAGTTCGGATAATCTATAATTTTGGAATAATGGGACTGTTGGATATTGCAGCCATGAATATTTCTGTCTTTTCAATTACATACACTCCAAATATTTCTTGACTGATTACGGCTAACCTAAACTACAAGTCAAGAAACAAAATTTAAATTTTATTAGTAAATTATAATAATTTAAGTACTTACGGTCGTAGCTACGATCCATTGCTTGCAAAATTTCCCACATCAATTTGAAAGTACGAATCACATTATAAATCTTGACCCATATGTATTCGTTTGTGTTCTACAACAAAATATAAAATAATTATCCACAGAAATTCATATGAAATATCACAATGTGCAGAAACTATTCCTTTGCTCTTATATAGGTAGTTCAAAAATAAGATTTTGTCATTTCGTTAGTTAATTTTAAGGTTATTTCTTAAAGTTTCCACACCTATCTACCCAAAATTTATTACGGTGTAGCATTTTTTCATTGAGATTTAAAATTTTTGATTTTTTTATATAATTCTAGAGCTACGTGACAAAATGTGACCAACGTTCTCAGGCTTCCATTTTATAGTGAATTTACTAATACCTTTCTTTTAGCTCCTACATAATATTATCCCTTCATGAAAATTTATATTATGCAACAGGGCCTAATTGTATGTTCTTTAAACTGTTTTTTTTCGTATTCATGTACAATTTCTTTCGCTAAAAATCTGTGCAGTTCACTGTATCCTTTAAGAATGGATGAATAGTATTTCATTTTAGATAAAATTTTGCATAGGATTATTTTTAAAGAAATACTATCACATCTACAGAGTGATTTTTAAGTATGGAAACAGCTTTATATTGCGCAACTGAGACGTATTTGGCGAAAGAAGCTTATGCGGATCGGCATATTTTTAAAAAACCAACTTTGTTTTGGTTTTGAAATTTTTGTCCGCCATCTTGAATCCGCCAGATTGAATTCAACTTTATTTTTTAAATGGGATGTAGGTCGTGAGATACGTCATTTCAATGTGAAATTTTAAGAAAAAACAATGGCGCAAACCGTTTTTCAATAGATGTCTTCGTGTTTTAGTTATAAGCATTTAAAGTTGCGATTTTGGGAAAATTGTGTTAGCAATAAAAAAGGTAGAACGCACTGCATAAACCATTTTATTACACTTTTAAATCATAAATTATCTAATAACTAAGTTTAAACGGTGGTAAGACATGATAATAATGAGAAAAAAATAATTATAAATAAATAATACAATAAATAAATGTCTATGTTAATGTTTAACTGGGGCACCACCTCATTATTATCTAAAGGCACGGAAAATTTTGAATGAACAGTTTCCAAATCGCTGGATAGGTCGTAGAGGAACAATAGAATGGCCTGCCAGATCCCCAGACCTTTCTCCTCTTGATTACTTTTTTTGGGGGTACCTGAAACATAATGTTTACAAAACAAAACCTGCAGATATTACAAACCAGGACTATTCTTCGGTCATTGTTCAATAATTTGTGGAACAAACCAAGTTTTAAAGAATCTGTAGGTGCATTGGTACCTTATGAATTAGTTTCTTTAAATTCAAGGATAATTCTTTTTTATTTTTTGTATAGATTTTTAGAGTTTTTGTTTTAACTAGTAAAAAACATTTACTTTGTGATAAGCATTATTTTTACGACATTTTTGTGATAGCAGTTAGAATCGTTATTATAAATAATGACAAAAATCTAACTCTGAAAAACATCATGACTTTATTCAATTTAACTGCGCTAATTTTTAAAAAGAATGATCAATATTTCATTAGTGAACTCCTATTTATATAGGTTACTAAGCTAACCTTCTAGAAATTTCCAAGTAGAATGTTCCAAGACCTTCTGAACTATTAACACAGTATAAGAAAAAACATAACCGTTAAGTGTATGTCATTTTTTTTTTTTTTTTTGGTTTAACGTCTGACTGTTCTGCAATTACCTCTAATGCAGACGGTGAAGGATGAAATGATTTTATGTAACGTATGAAAATATGCCGTGCCTGAATGGGATTCGAACCCAAGACCGCATGATGAGAGGCGAGCACGTTACCAACTACGCCAATGCGGTCGGCGTGTATAAGTCAAGTTGTATATAGAATTGTATGGCATACGACAACAAAATTACTCCATATAAGTTTGAAAATTTTATTTTGAATTCATTTAAGATTTATTATTTTTCTTCTTTTATTGTCTTTTTACGTCTGACTGTTTTTTTGTCGTTGTTTATAATTAATTTATTGTTATTTAGGTAAGGTCAAAAACGACAAGACACTGTGTTAAACAGCGGCAGCAGAATCCGTTAACATTCTCCTATAGATAATGCCAGATAAACGGCCAGTGTAGATGATGAGCAATATAACCTATGTTTAATCATGAGTAAAGAATGTAAAATGAACAACATTACCTAATTTTAATCATGGGTGAATGACGCAAAATGAAAATCAACCTCTGTAGAGCTTACGAATACAGAAAATCAGTAATTGCCTCTAATCTAGGCTCTGTAGAGAAAAATTCTTAAATAAAAGTTGTAATGTTTTAAATTTCCTATAGACTAACTTTGATTCATACACTTTGGTCGTAAAATGCATGTAAATATCACCATGTTAAAAATTATATTTTCTTACCGATTTTGCTGAAAAAAGAACAGATAATCAGTAATTTCTACTAAATTAAGCGTTGTACAAAAAACTGTTTGGAGAAAAATTTGTGGGTGTTTTACTGTTCTAAAACTTTATGTACAATTTTTCCCTTAAATGCATATTAAGGGGGACGGTATGATTGTTTTGACTGATAATTTTGATTTTCGGTTTTTTATATTTTTATATTTTTCAACCACAAAAACATTAAATTACAACAAAAAATTATTTTAATGAAAAAATTTAAGTTTTTATCAGGTTTATCATAAAAAATTAACATGACACCAAGAACAAATATTTTTCATATTTTTATATTGCTTGTTTTAGTGCAAAAAGAATTTTTGTTTTTTTCAATATCATTCTGCTTCACTATTTTTAATATTCTCCGCTGTTAGCGCAGCTTTCTAACCAATTGTTGATCGGAAATTAAACTTGTTTGTGTACATTTTGTTTTTCATTTATGCCTTTTCCAGTAAATTTAGATTTTTAACATTTAGGTTCTTTTTTTCTCAAAAACCATTTAATCTACCAAGCTGAAATTTTCAACAGTTAATTACTATGAACATGCACATTCACCGACATTGTTTTTACTTCCTAAGGTGTTCAAAAAAATAGTAATATGCAAAAAACGCAGAAAAAATTGTTAAAATTTTACGTTATTCGTTATTCTTTTAAAATATTTATGGTCCAACAGATCACATTGAAAAAATGGCAGTAGCTAAAACCACCTTACAACTATAAGTGTGTAAAGTTTCATTTTTGTAACCTTCACCAATCCTATAAAAAATGTACCTAAAAAAACAAATTTAACATTGGCGGGATAGAAAGTACAGTCTCCCCTTAAGACTACAATCTTTAATTAAAAATTGTTTTTTGTCAGAGCGCACGCCCCTCAAGAATTTTAGCATACATGGCACATCTTGTAGAGGATAAGAAATGTAGAAAATGCGATTTAAAATTATCGTAGGTGCCGTTTCTGAAAAAAAAATGAAAAATTGCACTAATACTACTACTTCCGGTTGACCGATTTTGAGAAAAAATATTCGCGCGGGTCCCGAAATGGTACCTAACTTACTTAAGTTTCAACTTCGAACGATATTCCGTTCTTGAGATATTTTGTTCACACAAACAGACCAATCGCTAAAAATATGTTGTTTGGATTCAGAGGGCCTGAAAACGTGTATTTGTTTTTGTTTTTGTTTAACGTCCGGCTGTTCTGCAATTACTGCTAATGCAGACGGTGAAGGATGAAATGATTTTTTGTAACGTATGAAAATATGCCGTTCCTGAATGGGAATCTAACTCAAGACCCCATGATGAGAGGTGAGCACGTTACCAATGAAAACGTGTATATCCGGTGAAAACTCAATTTTGAAAAATCTAAATTAAAAAAATACTTTCCTTCCCTATATATTCATATAGGCTTAAGGCGCTTGTGGAAACTGGGTTGAAAGCATTTCCTGCCAGTGTCTCCTGGCTGCCACAAGGTGGTTTTCCATACAAGTCTAGCTTCCTCTGCTCGTTACAACTTACGTGTCTTACGTTCGTCCAATCTAGGCTAATCATAATATTTCTTTTAACAATCTTTGTAATTGTAGATTTATTTTTCCTTTTATTTTGCAATTCAACATACAAATATTTTTTCATTCGGTTATATCTAAGGATGTATTCGCATACGTCACGTAACTCAGGATAAAAGGCTGATATCTGTTATTATCGTTATTTTTGAATGAAAGTGAAGAGAAAAATATTTGATTAAACTTTAATGGATTCTGAGCCTTTGAAAACCGTTTTATTTCCAGGAAAATACATTATTTTTTAACTAATTTTTTACCCTAAAGTCGTGTCTTAGCTGCATCCGGGAGTTTCGGCGCGTGCAATGCGTTAGTGATTCAGGATAAAACATGTGAGTACAAATGATGGTGCCCTGAGTTAGTCCGTGGTAGGTGCGATGCGGGAGGTTTACACGCCCGCTTCCCACGGATTGTTTCGGTTTTCAAACTAGTTTGTTTTTCACCGCTCTCCCCGCATTTATCGTCAGATAAGCAATGGATTGTTTTTGTTGTTGTTTAGGTCAACAGCCGAAAGGCTGGTTTGAACCTCTAGAGGTTTTACTAAGTAAAAACGAGGAGTAAGGTGGTTTACCATTGCCTTCCTCACTGAGTTGAAAGAGTATGCTTATCAGCATGCCAGGCCCTCCGAAAAGCACTCACTTTCCACCCTACAAATGACACCTTCAATTCATTCACCACAGGGTCTGGCTGTATAATGAAATTCATTACTTTCAGAGGAGATAACTCTGATTAGTGTCTTTTACACCCCACCTCTTCTGTTCTTAAAAAAAATCAGTCATTTAATTGACTAACCATGTGATAAGAAACAGAACTATTTATTTTAGCCCTGCAACGAACAGATTGAGTGTAAATAATTTGACACTCCACCTGTCTGCTATGGGCAGAAAAAAAGCAATGGGTACAGATCTGTTAATATCAGAAGTCCAGAAAAGGAATTTATTGTGGAATAAAATAAACTCTCATTTCAAGGATTGAATTATTGTAGACAGAAAGTGTAATGAAATTTACCGTAACCCAGTCTATTCTTATACGAAATGTTAGTATTTTGTCTGTTACGCAACTTCTTACGTTTCTTCAATGATGTAACTGCACTACTTTCCATTACCAAAATGTTGCGAGACAAACTTTAAGCCATTTTTTTCAAATCGAGAGATTTTCCAGAACTGAATAATCGTACCCAACCCAGTTATTATCGTATGCAATTAGGACACCAGTACGGTAGCCGTAATTGTTTGCAAAGCATTGCATGCAGCGCACGCTCCTCAACGCCCGGATGCAGCTAGGGCAAGGCGATACTCTTAATTAAATGCGTCTGTGACATGAAAGTAATTCTGTCCACGAAGGGTAAACAAAATAACTCAAACGGAAACTTGGAACTTAAGATATGTACCATGAGAAACACGAAAATTTTTAACCAATTTTTTACTTTCTCTTGCCTATAAATTATGAATATATAGGAAGGAAAGTATTGTTTTCATGTCGATTTTTCGAAATCGAGTTTTCACCGGATCTATACGTTTTCAGTCCCCCTGAACCCAAAAAACATGTTTTTAGCGATTGGTCTGTGTGTGTGTGTGTGCACGTGTGTGTATGTGTGTGTGTGTGCGTGCGTGCGTGCGTGCGTGCGTGTGTGTGTGAACAGAATATCTCAAGAACGAAACATCGCACGAACTTGAAACTTGAAACTTAAGTTACATACCACTACCGGACTCGACACGAAAATTTTCATCAAAATCGGTCAACCGGAAGTAGTAGTTTATTGGTGTAATTTTTCACTTTTTTGCGATTTTCTCAAAAACTGGTCCTACGATTTTTTTAAAAATCGCCTGGTTTACTCAATTTTTTATTTTCTACAAGATAGGGTAGGCGTCATGTTTGCTGAAATTCTGAGTGAGGCTGTTTTTACGTAAAAACATAGTTTTTTTAAGATTACAGCTTTATTATTCAATTTAGAGCAAACATTTATATAATAAAAGTTGTAGAGAATGTAAAATTATACAACTTTTATTTCAAACATTTTTTTGTATAGCGCTTAGTTTAGCAGTAATTAGCGATTTTCTGTTTTTTTCTCACGAAAACGTGTGAAAAATTGATTTTTTTAAGATTTCGGCCTTAGTACTCATTTTACGACAAGAGTGTATAAAACTAAATTTATAGAAAATTAAAAGATCTACAACTTTTAATTAAAGCATTTTTATCTACAGAGCCTAGTTTAGCGTGAAAGAGTGATTTTCCGTATTTCTAAGCCAAACTGAGGTCGATTTTCATTTTGCGTCTTTCACTCATGATTCAAATAAGGTTATGTTTTTTTGTTTATTTGTAATGTTTTATTACTAATTAAAAAATAAATATCTGTAATGTTTTATTGTTCATAATTTGCACTGGCATGAGAAAGTTGTGTGAGTGTTTCACACCAGATTTTTTATTAATAAATTGATTTGAATATGTTGTACTGTTCTGATTAAAAGTGTCAATATTTTATAGTCTGGATTGATGACATCAGCTAAATTAGTTTAAGCATTATTATGACACACAGTCTTCGTCTCACTAAAATTACCCGTTCATTTAGTTCTCCCCAGTACGTCGAAAAGATATTCTTATATCTTTTACGAAATTTTCGAACATATCTTTACGAACAAAAGATATTGTTATATCTTTTACGAAATTATTCGTTGTTTTAGTTCGTTCAATTCGTTTAATTTATAAAATTATTTCATTTCAGAAATTTTAAGATCTTTTTTTTAAATATAAAATTTTCATAATTATTCAGCTTTTAAAAGATTTCTTTTCGAGTGAAGGCATTTCAAATATCATAACAATACCTTAAACCATTCTTATAACATCATTTTTAATTAGGAAAAAACAAAATGGTGACAAACAGAAGACGTAGCAAGTTAGCAAAGAATCAACATGATATGTCTATGCTATTTTAATGTCCTGAACCAATCCTTAAAGTCTGAAAACTCATCGCGGAACAACATCCATAGATTTATTACGTCACGAAATTTTTAAGTACCAGAAATGTATTTATTAAATGAACTGTACTTACAAACATTTCTTTTGTAATTCTGAATGCTTCTTCCGTGACTGATTCTTTATATTGTTCTCTAAACAATTCTGAATGTGGATTGAATTCGCCTGTAAAAGAATTTTATTAATGTATAAAAACAATCTGAGTAGTAAGAGGATAACTAACTTACTATTTGGCGCTTCAGTAGTTTACTATTAATATGAGATATAATTATTACATGTTTTCACTTTTCCTACCGTATACCATCATCATTAACATCAACTTGAAGTTGTATAGTTCTCGGTTCGCTTCGGCTTCTTCCATAATTTTCCTCCAATCCACTCGACTAGTTGCTAGCGTACTCCATTTTCTCAATTACCATAAAAATCGAATGATTCAATTGTCCATCTTTTTCTAGGATGGTACTGCAGTCTTCTCTTTTATAAAATTTACTTTCATATCACCATACTATCCTCTCTCACATAACTATCCTCTCAGTTTACTCCAAACTATCTCAAACTTTGGGCCTTTGTGAAACGGACTATGTTTCTGCCCTCTATGAGAGTATTCCATTCTTCATATTTACGTACTCATCTGTTTTTTCCCCTACTAAGTCCTAAACTTCACTTTGAATTTTTTTTCAACTATCTCCGTGTTTTCCAATCTATTTGTGACATGGTCAAGTTTTACAGCAAAAGATGGATTTTGGGGGCACCTAACACACATACTGTCCCTACTGTGTCCTGTACCATTATAAATTTTACTCGTAAATGGCACCATGCAATTAAAAATAAATAAATTCAAATGAAGTATTATTCCAAAGAAGTGGTATTCAACAAATAATTAAGAGGAATGGAAGCATTCATGCAATGCAGAACAAAAATAAAAATAACTAATATTAATTTTATGATAATATTTAAATAATAATTATTTAAATATTATCATAAAATTAATAAAATATATTAATTATTAATTATTATTAATAAAATAATAAAATAATTTTATTATAGCCTACTTAAACAATTGATGAAAACAAGATACAAAATAGTAGTCTAACAATTTAAATTTTATATTATTTCTTTATAAAAACCTGATTAACAACACTGAAGTTCTCCGCAGCTCAAAATATAAAATATTAAAATGGTCGCGCCTTTAATTAACTTTAAATCAAATATACTAACTGAATTAAAGGAAAATATTGTCATACTCTACCGAAATCACGCCATACATCTTAAAATCACGACATACTGTCTTGAAATTACGCCATACTCATCTATCGAAATCACGCCAAACTGTATTGAAAAATTAAAATTGCCCTCTATATAAAAACTTGGTATAACCCGAACATTCTTTAAATTTTGTTTCAACGGTAGTGTCACTTTGAAGATCATTAAGGTTTTCTTTACCTAAAGAAAATTTTCCTAAATTTTCTAAATAAAGAATATTTCACTTTTATTTGGTCTACAAAACACTTCATTTATTTTTTTAAAAGGACACGTGTAACCGGTAATTTTTTTAAAATATCTATTTTAAATTTTTGGCGCCAACCAATAATTGATATTTTATGAACAATTTAAGATCAAAACGATGTGTGTACGCTTTTTAGTTTTTTTTTTTTTTTAAATTTTGTGTAAGTGGAATTTTTTGTCGAATTTATCACTCAACATTCCTTCATTCTACAATTGTATATCTTAAATAATATTTAAATTCTATAACATAATAAATATAAATGAGAAAGGCTAGGCAATCAGTCAGAAAGTTAAAAAGAAGAGAGGAAGATCAAATGGCTAAACATATGGGCCTAAATATGGCGCTGGACTATTTTAAATTTAGGTAAACTAAATAATTTTTCAATAAAACTTTTAAATGATTATTTTCGAAAATTATTTTTTTATTAAAATGACCCGTTATCTCAGGAACCATTAGAGATAACTTATGTTGCTGAATTTTTATTTACATAAACATATAATAATCTAATTACACTACTAGAATTATCTGGTTTTATTAAAAAATGACCAAGTTAAAAATATTTATTAAATTTTTACAAGAAATTTTAATAACCAAATTTTTAAAAAATATAAAAAATTAATAAAAAATAAAAGTAGGCTACGTAGTTCTATTGTAGGTAAGAACACAGACTGGGTAACATACTGGTAAAATTTCAGTCATGTATTTATAATAGTTGCTGAGATAATGGATCACAAATTTATGAAATTTAACATTGTCAAGATAGGTGGTTACACGTGCCCTAAACTAAGCTTCGTCCCCCCCCCCCAATCCTTCATCACGCTACCCGTTAGAGGTCACCCCTCGCAACTTAAGAACCAATGTTTTAAGGTATTCTCTAAATACTGAAATTCCTCAACTTAACCTTTCCCTCCAATAAAAAAAAACTTGCAAGGACTTGTTTTATATCGCCATTTAAATCCGTGTAGTTTGTTTTGCGTTCATTTACTACGAGATTATATCTGCCTACCATATAATTATTCTGTTTGTAAATATTGTGCTTTTAGTTACTTACTTATTTTATTTTGATTCTTAAGTTTCTTTACAAATACGATTCGTACATAGTCTACCAATCTCCCGTCTCTCACTGAATGAGACTAGATGAGCAAAGGACTGTACTGGGACCTCCAAAAACATTTTATAGTTCCTTACTATTTTAAAATTATTAAGTTGCATTTATTTTATTTAGGGTAGTACTTCTGGACGTAACGATTTAACCCTAGAGCCGGCAAGCATCGATTTTGAGACTATGTTACCGCTTCTGGAACCGGTCGCGTCGCTGAGTCCGATTTGCTTCATAGCATTGCAATGTTGTCGTTTTAGTTTTAATTTCATCTACAGACTGCTTTGTTTTTGCACAATAGTTTATAAATGTATGACGTAAAGTTTTACGTATAATACAATATTGTTTTAGTTGCATATTCTTGTTTCTCTGCTGAGACCACGCTATCCTAGAGCTGAATTTGGTTATTTTTTGGTTAACATGATGTGTTTTTGTATATATTTTTTTCACTTTTGAGCATAGAATCGTTTTTTGTTTTATTTTAAAATAAAAATTTGTACGTAACGATTTGTACATAATGAATTTTTAAAAGTAGAGCATTAGAAAGTTTTAAACAGTAGTGTAATCTGAAATTTTAAAAATATATTTGTCTAAAAATTATTTTCAAATAGCTTCAGCATCCGTAACTGTCAGATTAAAATTTCAAAAAACGTATTTATTCTATTTTCCTAAGTTTTTTTTGTTTTTTCGACACATCACGTGATAAGGTTTAGGTATAATTTATAGCAAATTTTTAATTATTTCTTGACGGTTTGCTGACCCATACGCTAGAAATTTTCTGCCAGTCTAGAAAAATGTTATTGCCGGCTTTAGGGTTAACAGATTTAAATTTTTTTATTGTATACTGAATTATTGATGAGATCCGTTTTTCTAATAAATAATAATATGTTCTTTTTAATGTGTTAATTAGTGCAGTAATGATTCTAAAGTATAAAAATTTTATTTTTATTTTCTATGCGTAATTGAATTTTAATTAATACATAGTTTATACTTGGGAATAAACTTTTAATGTAGTTATGCGTAACAAACGTTACGTAATTGTTTCTGACTATATCAGAGCATGGAATCAAATTACTACCATTACAAAAATAATTTAACGGTATTTGTTGAAAGCCAATTACAATATTATATTACAATTTAGAAAACTTGGCTTGCTCTGATTCTATAGATAGAGAAGGAGGTAATGAATGAGAGGTGAAGAGGAAGAAGGAGGATGAGAAGGAAAGGAGAGGGGTGTTTGGCTTCAATATTTGCTGCACCCGATTACTTGAAATTCATTTATTTCTTAAATATTGTATAAATCATCTTTCATCAAGAACTTTGTTATTAAGCGACTATAAAAAGTTGAGTTTTTACATCCTCTTGCCTTTTATGAAATATAGTGAAATGAAAGTATTGTTATTATACCGATTTTTCGAATTTTCACCGAAAATACACGTTAAAAGGTCCCTTGGATCAAAAAAAAATTTACCGATTGGCCTTTGTGTGCGCGAGCACGTATGTCTGTTTTATCTGTACGTGTGTGTGTGTGTGTGCGCGCGTGCGTGAACAAGTATCTTAAGAATGGAATGTCGTATAAAGTTGAAAGTTGGAACGTAAGTTAGGTTCCATTATGGGATCAGACGCAAACATTTTCATTAACATCGGTCAACCGGACCTAGGAGTTTATTCGAGCAATTTTTCAACAGATCTGTGCTTTCGTGGTTTTATTACTTTCTCTTGCCTATATGAATATATAGGAAGGAAAGTATTGTTTTCATGCCGATTTTTCGAAATCGAGTTTTCACCGGATCTATACGTTTTCAGACCCCCTGAACCCAAAAAAACATGTTTTTAGCGATTGGTCTGTGTGTGTGTGTGTGTCTGTGTGTGAACAGAATATCTCAAGAACGGAACATTGTACGAACTTGAAACTTGAAACTTAAGTTACATAACACTACCGGACCCGACACGAACATTTTCATAAAAATCGGTCAACCGGAAGTAGTAGTTTATCCGTATAATTTTTCACTTTTTTGCGATTTTCTCAAAAACTGGTCCTACGATCTTTTTAAAAATCGCCTGGTTTACTACATTTTTTATGCTCTACAAGATAAGGTAGGCGCCATGTTTGCTGAAATTCTGCGTGAGGCTGTTTTTACGTAAAAACATTTTCTTTTTAAGATTGCGGCTTTAATATGCATTTTAGCGCAAAACGTTATATAATAAAAGTTGTAGAAAATTTAAAATTCTACAACTTTTATTTCTAACATTTTTTTGTATAACGCTTAGTTTAGCGGTAATTTGCAATTTTCTGTTTTTTTCTCACGAAAACGTGAGAAAAATCGATTTTATAAACATTTCGGCCTTAGTATGCATTTTACGACAAAAGTGTATATAATTAAATTTATAGAAAATTAAAAGATCTACAACTTTTATTTAGAGCATTTTTCTCTACAGAGCCTAGTTTAGAGAGAAAAAGTGATTTTCCGTATTTCTAAGCCAAAATCAGGTTGATTTTCATTTTGCGTCTTTCACTCATGATTAAAATTAGGTTATGTTTTTGAGGTTAGATTTTGTTTATTTCTAATATTTTCTTAATAATGTTAGGTTTATTGTTAATTATTTGCATTGGCAAGAGAAAGTTGTGTGAGTGTTTCACACCAGTTTTTTTTAAGTTGTTTTCGTTTATTTTTAAGAATTCAGCCTTAATATGCGTTTTAGAACAAACTTGTATGTAATTAAAGTTGTAGAAACTTAAATAGTACCTACTACAACTTTCATTTCAAAAATTGTTTCTACAGAGTATAGTCTAACATAAATTCAAAAATGTTTGTGTTATGCCCATTAAAATTTGTAATATATTTTTTATTGGGGTCGCAACCTTATTATGTATTCAGGGCAAAAAATGTAAGTTTTCTACAAAGCTCAGTTTAGCATCAATAGTGATTTTTTTTGGATCTAACCCATGTTTGTTATGCTGGGGAAAAATAAGTTCAACATGGATTGAGCCTGTTTATGACAGTAAAAATGGTACATCGTTTGAATGTTTCATTAAATTTGATAAAGATTTGTTTTATATTGAAAAACAATATCAAACAGTTAAATAAAACAGTTAGGTATTCACACTAGAATTTTAAAAGGTACTTGTCATTCGAAATAACTTCCAAACCAGGCTTTAAATCTTAAAAAGCGTTTCCTGAAAAATTATGTAAATGTGACCGAGCCTGTTTGTCCTCTGATGCCTTCAATTATTTAACATTTTTGGTTCCGTTAAATTTCCAAATTTATTGCAATACTGATAATACATAATGTATTTTCCTGTTTTAATATTTCCATTAACCTGCAGCACGCATATTATGTTAATGTATCCCATTTATATTTTCTTATAATTATACAAATTACGTCTACGTTAACTGAAGAAACATTCACGAAGTCAGTCCAAAATCTAGTTATTATGAAAATAAACAAATTAAAATACCCCTTAATAAAATAAAAAACCTAATTTATGAAGTAAACATTATTTGTGATATTCAAAAATGCCTTGAAATAAGTAAATTTTGAAAGTATTTTTTTAATTATTAATTTTAGATGGCAAAAAGTCAACGTGTGCATGAAAATCAACAGTCTATAACCGTTTATAAAGGGTAATTGACATACACATACAGAATGGATAAAAAATCCAAAAACGGCTTAACATTTGGAATGAAAGATAAATTTCAAGATAGCCTATAAGCGAAATGCAAACCTAACTCAAATACGAAATACGATTTTATAATGAATCAAAAAATTTAGTCCGCCATTTTCAATGTAACTATTTTTTTAAATAAGAAGGCGGTCATGCGACAATGATTTCAATGCAAAATTTTAAGACAATTTAAATGGCGAAAACCGCACATAGATATTTCATACCGTTTTAAAGTTACACGGCTTTCTTTACATTTCAGCAACACCTAATTGAATGTCATGTTTAATTACTGATTATGGTTTTATATTTATTTTAAAATTATTCATGTGTATTTTTTAACTTAATAATAATTAAGTAATAGAAAGAGTGAGGGAAATATTAAATAACACATTTCCACAATGGTGGATATAAACAACCACCACTTTATACCATTAGGGGAAGGGTCTCGTTCTCCTACACCGAAAAGAGTTTCGAGCGATCAAAACCGGCAAATGCTTCTGCCAGGTATGGTTGATAACGTCCGACAGGAAGTGGATGACAACCGGTTCACAAATGACACTAAACGTAGACCTAAGGTGTAGGATAATGTCGGATAAATGGTTTAAATAAATCAGAAAGAATATTGAAAAAACCAAAATAAACCGAGAAACTTAATGAACCGAACCAAATTCAGACAACTAATTACGAACTTAAGGGCTTCCATGAAGAGTAAAATCGGAACACCAGTAGGACAGAAGAAAGAAGAAAAGCCTACAGTGAGCGAATGCTGAGAATGTAAGCTCCATAAAGAGCTTCCAGAAACATCTCACGTGGTCTAAAATTTAACCTATAAGAGGAAAAAATATGGTTGGAAATTATAAGCTGGAATTCCCTTTGAACAAACAGACAGTTTTAATTTTTTAAGCACTTCGAGGAAATAAGAGGTATTAGTATATTATGTCGAAACCGAGAGTCCCCGAATAAAATTTTTATCTACGCCACTGACTTCAACATCATTTATGTGTAAAACTACATACTATATCCCTAAGTTTTAAATCATGTAATATATATTTAACTTACCGAAACTAATTGATGAGAAATCAACATACTCATTTTCTGAATCGGTGCTTGAATCGTCTTCTGCGAAATCAGAAATATTTCCCATTTCCTCCAGCAAAGGCATAAACCATACTTTGAATGGAAATGGCATCCACAATACTTTTTCAAGTTTATTCCAATTAACATCTTCTTGTGGAACTTTAATAAAACCTCCAAAAACTGCAAGTATTGTTGTCACAAATAAAACTGCGTTGGAAATCATTATGAATCTAAATCACAGTTTTCAAAAGACACACAGATCAAACGTAACCTAACGCACGTTATGTACGTGTATAATTAATTTATGATCGATCCTAATCGGTTACGAACTGAAAGCACAGTGAAGTTGAAACAATCAGAATATACTTTGATTGGCTGTTTTTTGTCCCTCTCTCATCCAATCATGTTGTCAATCACGTGATAGTGAGTCATAAGTATACAGTTGACGTTGGTACGTAATAAAGTCAAATCACTGTACATTATGTTTCAATGTTTATACATTCTTTAAATTAATCAGACAAAATATTTTATTACTAACAATTTTAATCTGATATAACTTCTGTTTGTATATTTAATTAGGTATTATTTAATTACAATTGAATTATTATTATTCAAAATCAACAAGCACAGAAAATATTATTTTTGTTGTTCAGGCTTATCAAATCATCGTAAAAATACTTGACATATTTTTGAAATTTTCAGTATAAATCCTTTCACTGTAGGATTTTCCTTTTTCTTCCGCTATTCTGTGATTCTGTTTTTGCCACGTTTCTTCTACTGTCAATCTTATTTAGACCCTCTACAGAAAATGAAAAAAATCATTGTTCGAGTAAGTAATCAATAAAACCCACACGATCTATCCATCTGAGCAATTTTACTGAGATTTCCAAGTATTAGACCACTGGTCATTGACTACATTTGATCAAGAGCCGTTTAAAAAATTTTCCGTTTATAATTTTGGAGTCTTTTCTGTTATTCTCCCTCTTAGCATAATTTGTCACATTTTGTGGGTATTTCTTATGCAGTCTTACAGTATTTTTAACGATAAAAACGGGAAAATAATTAAAAAGTTCTACACCAATATTCGGATTTATTTATTATTATTATTATTTCATTAATAGGTTGGGTAAATGCATTGATTTTTCTCAATATGTTTACTGTATGTAAATAATGAAATATAAACACATTGGGATTTTGATATTCCACTGATACGAAGTGGAAAAAGGTGTTCAACCCTTAAAACAATATTTTCAGTTTACTCAGTTACAAACGTGCTAAATGACTAAAACTCGGTGGAGATGTTACCTGTAATGCACCTTAAAAATATACGTTTAACGATTAAAAAATATAAGGGGTTGAAAACGGGTTTCAACCCTTAAACCAATATTTTACTGATTTCCAGACAAGTTAGATGGCTGAATTTCGGTGACGTTATTTATTGTACAACTAAAAGATTACTCCTAAACAATTTTTAAAATGTACCTCTGAAAGGTTGAAAAGAGCACCAACCCTTAACAATGTTAGTATTTACCAAGTCCAGGACGAGTTAAATTGTTGAAACTCTGTGGAGATATTATGTATAGTGACGCTCAAAATTGCATCTCAATGATTTCATAAATTTACCCATAAGGGGTTGAAAAAGGTATCCAACCCTTAAATCAATATTGTTTATACAATAAGTTCCGAATGAGTGAGATGTTTGAAACTCGGTAGAGATGTTACCTACAGTCCACGTAAATACCTTTCACGATCACAAAAATGTACCTCTAAGGGGTTGAAAACGTTGTTCAACCCATAAACCAATATTTTTTTGTTTATTAAGTTCCGGATGAAGTAGATGGCTGAAACTCGGTGGTGGTGATGTTCAGATATCAGATTTTTCCAATTTAGAAAATCTTATTTCTGATTTAGTTGAACTTGAACGAAAAGATAAGGATTATCGCCAAAGTTGAAGGCAGCACATGGAGGGATGTCAGATCACAGGATACCTAAGCAGGCGCACTAGTATGCTCCGAAACGTAAAAGGGATGTCGGTATACCTAGGAAAAAATGAAGATAGATGACATAGTGTGTGAGTTCGAAACAGGCTGTGACCTAATCCTTGTTTGGAAGAAGATTTATAACACTAATTCAAAAATTATTGAAATGAAATAAAATGATATCCATGTGAAGCTGTAACGAGCAGCTAGTATGTAGTATAAAGTTATTCATATGTAAAAAAGTTTTTATGTTTTCAATGGAAACTCATAAAATCTATAATGCATGAAGCTTGTGTGAACTTTCGAATAGGCTGCACGAATAACAGGGAGAGTCTTTTTACTCACACATTATTTATTCTGTTCTTCAGGAGCAACTTATGAAGTGGCATTGTCTAAATTACTATTTGTATAAATTTTATTGTCAAATTAATAACGGTGGTGATGTCATTTCATTAGCAAAGGCCTAGGTTTACATCATTTTATACCGTAATAAACAGAAAAGAGACTAAATAAAAACAAGTACCGGGTGTCCCACGAAGAGGTTGCTATTTTTGAATTTATATGCCGGTCGTATCGCACACTCTTAAGACTGAAAACTTCACAGTTATAATAAATATATATGTAAAACCTTACTCTCGAGTTTCATTTGCTTATGATTAATCAAACCAAAATGGCAAAATAAGAAAATTACATCAAAAATGATTTATTGATACCTCGGCAATTCTTCAAAAACGCTTATGACTCATTTTCGTTTCGTTGCTATCAGTGCATAGCTATTGATGGATATCAGTTCGAATAAAGGTTAATGAAACAAATTGTGTTCATTAATAATTTCTCTCTTTCATATTTCTTTCATTTTATTACTTAAGTAACATTGTAACAAATCACCGATTTGAAATGGTTAGGCAAATAAAATTACTTTCCGCCATTTTGTTTTGATTAATCATTAGCAAATGAAACTTGAGGGTACGTTTTTACATATCTATTTATTATAACTGTAAAGTTTTCAGTCTGTGCGATACGTCCGGCATATTAATTCAAATATAGCAGCCTCTTCGTGGGACACCAGGTATATTGAAGCTATGTTAATACTACCAACAATTTTATAATTTTGTTTACGCTAATGATTAGGCTACGAGATCACAATATTGTTTTTTTCATATATGAAATTAAATAATGTTTAGTAAAGGTAGCCATACACGTTACGGCAAGCCTGTCAGTTATGCCTGAACAGTGTGCCGGAGACCAGCGGCCGGAACGCGTGTGGGGTCTGGCTGGCTTGTCAGATCCGACTGAACAAGTGGCCGGTGGTCGGGCGAAAACACATTCGTCCAACCGGCAGGCCTAAAAAGAGTTCAGGTAAGCCGGTACGTGTGTTGGGAGAGTCGCCAGGCCACCGGCCGCCTGTGACAGTCCTTCCGCATGGTGAGCAGTGTTTATCGTATCACTACAGTATTGTATCATTCAAAATTGAACTCTCTCTGTCCGCAAAAATATCACAGGATAAAGAAAATCACTTTTTAGAGGATTTTATTAACGTTTATCGAAGTGAAAATTGCTTGCGGAAAGTGAGGTGTTCAGAATACTACGATAGGGTGAAGAAAGAAGCTGCGTACGACCGATTGGCACAAGTATGGGCAGAAGTAGATTTGAATTGTAACAAAACTTCTGTTTTGAAAAAAATTAATAACTTGAGGAGCAGCTATAGGAAAGAAATGAACAAAGTGAGAGATTCCACAAAAACCGGTACATCTCCAGATTACATATGTGAACCAAAACTATGATATGATAGTGATATGATGATTGATGGTAATATGATTGAAGTTCTTAAAACTTCTCCAAGTAGCTAAACACCTCAGTGTTGGAGTCGGTTGTTCATGAGCAGACATCGCAGTTTTCATCACAGTAGGCCTACTTTGTTTCTCAATCAATGGAGCAACCAATGATAAGAGCTGTAGGTATAGTCACTTGAGTCACGAGTTTGCCCTTGTTTGCAACGAGCGGTAAAAGGGGGAAAGCATTAGTGCGCATGCGCGACTGCTTTAATTTCAGTACGACAAACATAACTTATACTATCCCCAGAGCATATACATTATACCGCGGAACCTTTTGTAGGTTAAATGTACGAATATAACTGTTTGTTACCGTAAACAGAAATGTCGGTTTCTCGAAAACGTGGTCGAATTATTCACATCCTGAACGAAATATAATTAGCAATGTAATAAAATGTTGTGAAGTTGAAGCTAAACAAAAAATTCTATCCGTGCCTCTTAACATAAGCCGTGAGCGAGCAGCTAACTACTGTGATGTTTTTCTTTTCATAATTCGAAATATAAAGAAGAAAGTTAAAGTCAGTGAAGAAGCTAACTCTTCATCAACAGTTTTGTTGACACCTGGTAAAAAAAGGAAACGGTTAGGTAGATTAGGGTAACAAGTGAGACTGATAGTGAAGACGCCGGTGACAGTGATAGTAAAGAAGTCGATTCATTCGTAGAAAATTTTGTTCCAATGGAATACGGTTGCTGGTAATTACAGTAAATTAAACATTTCTAGTCATACAAAATTAAGCTATAGGCAATATTACAGGTCACATATTTCTTATAAGGTTTGTGAAAAAAATTTTCTTGGAATAAACCACAGCTTACAAAATGTATGTAAAAACTGCACGGTAGTGAAATGTACGAATAGTGTCTCACTGTTTAGGTTGGCAGCACTTCAGATTTTCACTTCCTTCCTCACAGCCCATCCATACACAAAAGGCAATCTCGTGACAGTATCTATGTGTTCTTTCGTCCATTCTTAGGTAGCTGTGCCAATCTTTTGGAGTCACTTTCAATTCGTTCAGTAAATTAGTGTGTGTATATGTGTTTCTCATCAGCAACCACTTTTTGCACTACACCTCACATTTTTTTCTCAGTTTTTTTTTTTTATTTATTTTGTTGGTCTGTAAAACTACTAATAAAGCGAGAATCATATGCGCATCTTGGTCACAGGGGAACATTATTAAACAACGAACCAAATTAAAATGGAACTGGAATGCTTGCCCGTCTGTACTCAAATGATGGTGTATGGGGTTTTCAGGCCAACAGGCCGACCGGTCCGCGGTGGACTGTTCAGGCATAACTGACAGGCTTGCCGTAACTTGTATGACTACCTTAAGACAGTGAACAAAAATCCATAACGTCACAGATAGAAACAACCGTATAATTATAGCTGTTAAAAAAATCTGTGTGAAACACTCACATGACTTTCTCTTGCTAATTAATAAACAATGCTCATTAGTAAACAATCTAAAACGAAAAATAAAACTTAATATTAATCATTAATGAATGATGCAAATGAAAGTCAACCTCTCTTTGACTTAAAAATACGGAAAATCACTAAATAACGCTAAACTAGGATCTGTAGAAGAAAATGCTTGAAATATTACTTGTCGATTTTTATTTCCTGTAAGTTTATTAATGATTTTTTATGGTAGAATTGATCCTGAGGCCGTAATATTAAAAAATCCCATTTTTTACCGATTTTGATGAGTAAAATACAAATCACTCATTGACGCTAAACTACGCATTGTAGGAAACAATGTTTTAAATTAAAATTGTAGGTGTTTTAATGTTTTACAACTTTGATTACATTTACTTTCGAACTAGACTCTATATTAATGCTACAGTCTTTAAAAAATATATTTTTTACCAAGAGAGCACAGGTCCCCATAAATTTCAGTAGACATAGCATAGACATAGTGCATAAAAATGTAGCAAATAAATAATTTTACAAAAATTTGTGTAAATCGATTTTGATGAAAATTATTGTGTCGGGTCTGTTAGTGGTGCCTAAATTTCTAGTGGTTTCCAAGTTTCAACATCGTACGCTGTTCAGTACTAGAGATATGTTGTTTACACACACGCATACGCGCAAACATGCACCAATTGCTAGAAATAAAATTTTCTTTTTCAGGAGACCTGAAAACAATATATAAATTCCTTTCTTGTATACTATTAATATAGGACAAGAGAAAGTAAAAAATGAATAATAAAACCGTGTAATATACAACAATTTCATTTTACAGGAATTACGAGAAAACTATTGTAAATCATAATAAAACATCTGTACAAAATGGATGAGAAAAAAATGAGGGTATTCCATTCACAACGCAGCCGACTCGAGCCGTCAAATAAGCTTTACATTCTTCAATCCATTATGTTTTCTTGTTTTTGTTCCAGTCTTTTCAAAGAATTTCTTTGTTTTAATCAAAATGATCTTAAAAGTATTACTAGCAATTTTGTCAAAAGGGTTGCACTAAGTTTCGAGTTGTATTAGTTTAAGAGTTTATTCAATCGTTGTTCAGACCATTTTAGTTAAACGCATTTTATGAATATTGCAACAAAAGGTTATAATCCTCGAAAAATTTATCAAGATTATTAAATGCGTAGAATCAAAAGGCCACAAGTCAGTAACTCAAATGGCAGCTAAGTACTTAATAAAAAATTAAGAAAATTGACAGTCGTAATCAATAGATCAGGAGGAAATCACAAAAGTTGTATGTTAATGAACGTTTGAAACACAAACTAGACAAACAAAACGATAAAAAATGAATAAAATTTGCCCTAAAATGAAATAATTTTAGACGCAGATTCGGAAAATAAGGTCGCCGAATCGATAGAGAATACCCTCGAACTAATACGCAAATATGAAATAGTCGGGTCGGTTTTTCCACGGTAAGGACTTGAGACACGGGCGTGACGGTGGCATTTTCGTTTTTATCGTTTGAAAATCTAAAAAAACCTCAAATTTTCGAATGAATCGGCCAACAGTTGACGATTTCCATACATTCCACAACAACATGGTTTCATCGGAAATTAAGATGCCACCCGTAAGAACGCACCAATTATATTTTTGGAGGCTACAAACTGATTCAGCAAAGAATAAATGTATGGTAAATCTTAAAAAAAAACCGTGTTATTAAAACACTTTGATTTTCTATTTTCTGGATCGGAATTTGAAAAAGTACTGACTGGTGATGTCAAAAATGCGCAGGAGAAAAGATGAATTTAAAAACACTTTAACCGGAAATCGTCCAATGGGAGTTCAGACTGAAATCGATCAAAGAAACTCTTATTCTTTTAGATAGTATAATAGTTGAAAAAGTTCATAGTTTTCAAATTTCTCCGCTTGTCTTGCACTGGCGGGATAATTTTTGTATTCGTGTTTTATAACGTAGTAATATTAATCAGTTCTACCCTGCGTTGTAAATGTAAATTGTTTAATGTAAATGTGCTATCTTAATACTGTAAATGCACAACTCCGCTATAAACACACTACTTTATATGCATGCACTTCAGTGGAAGTTACTGTAATATCTGTTATTCTAGCGTTCAGATCTGATCAGTAAAATGTACTATTTCAACACATGCACGCGTACAAGAACACATATAAGATATAATGTTTGCTTTTATGTTGATGCTATGATTATGAATGAGGCGCGTGCGTAACATTTACACCCTTTAACATTACCCTTGATGCGCAAGATTCATTACTTTACAAACTATTAATTGAATTCTATACCAACTGATCATAATTTCATGGTACAGTATTTTCCTCACAATCGTAATTATTCGGATTTATATTGAGTAAAGTTTATAAGACAAGGTTTATTTATGCAAATCTGGATCATATTCTCCATCAAACAGTTTTGAAACTTGTACTATATTCATATAATCATCATAAATTTCTGTTACACAAGTAATAACAAACAAGCGTAAATGGATTACAGATGTGCTAAGTATTCATCTTGGTCTGCTTTTTTACTTTCTCTTGCCTATATGAATATATAGGAAGGAAAGTATTGTTTTCATGTCGATTTTAAGAAATCGAGTTTTCACCGGATCTATACGTTTTCAGACCCCCTGAACCCAAAAAACACGTTTTTAGCGATTGGTGTGTGTGTGTGTGTGTGTGTGTTTGTGTGTGTGTGCGTGTGTGTGTGTGTGTGTGGGGGGGTGTAGCCTATACTAAATATCTCAAGAACGGAACATCGTACGAACTTGAAACTTGAAACTTAAGTTACATACCACTACCGGACCTGACACGAACATTTTCATCAAAATCGGTCAACCGGAAGTAGTAGTTTATTCGTATAATTTTTCACTTTTTTGCGATTTTCTCAAAAACTGGTCCTACGATTTTTTTTAAAATCGACTGGTTTACTCAATTTTTTATTCTCTACAAGATAGGGTAGGCGTCATGTTTGCTGAAATTCTCGGTGAGGCTGTTTTTACGTAAAAAAGTGTGTTTTTAAGATTACGGCTTTAATATGTATTATACCGCAAAAATGTATACAATTAAAAGTGTAGAGAATTTAAAATTCTACAACTTTTATTTCAAACATTTTTTTGTATAACGCTTAGTTTAGGGGTAATTAGCGATTTTCTGTTTTTTTCTCACGAAAACGTGTGAAAAATCGATTTTTTTAAGATTTCGGCTTTAGTATGCATTTTTCGACAAAAATATATATAATAAAATTTATAGTAAAATTTAAAAGATCTACAACTTTTTTTTAAAGCATTTTTCTCTACAGAGCCTAGTTTAGCTTGAAAGAGTGATTCTCCATATTTTTAAGCTAAACAGGTCGATTTTCATTTTCTGTCTTTCACTCACGATTAAAATAAGATTATGTTTATTGTGGTTAGTGTTTTGTTAATTTCTAATGTTTTATTGCTAAAATTAGGTTATATTGTTAATCATTTGCATTGGCAAGAGAAAGTAGTGTGAGTGTTTCACACCAGATTTTTTGTACTTTCTTCACTCTATGCACAATATATATGGCCTATATGTCGGTTTCCCCAATATTTACGGTAACTGGAAGAAGTTTAATGGAATAAAAAATAGATAAAAAAACAAATTTATTATGTGAACTGTACATATATATTTCCTTGAAAATATTATAGCAGGTGTATAAAATGTCCATTATTATTCTCTACACACTATATGCAGCGACTTAAAACTGATTCACAAATTTTCAACAATAAAATTTTATCATTTACATAGTCAAATTCAATTTCAATTAAATTTTTTAGTTCGTGCATATTTTGGGTTGAATACAGATATAATAATATAATTTATAATTTTTACTATAGTTCCTTTACAATGTCCTACAGTGAAAAATCACGTGGTGTTAAGTCTGGCGAGCGCGCAGGCCATTCGTTTGTACCACGACGACCAATCCATTCATCAACTTTGGAATTTAAAAACTTTCGAACTTCGATACCGAAATGTGCTGAGGCGCCATCTTGTTGCCAGATGAGCGTTTAGATTTGGTAATTGGGATAGTTTTCAAGTTTCGGAAATACTACTTTCTGCAGTATTTGTAAGGAATCTTCCGAGGTAACATTTCCCTTAAAAAAGATGGACCTATTAGTGTAGTACTCGAAATACCTCCCCATACCATAACCCCAGGCACATTAAGCTCTTTTTGATTTACAATATGAGGATTTATATTCGGTCAGTATACGTTGCTTTTGCCGATTAACACACCCATCGAGTTTAAAACATGCCTCAGCAGACCATAAAATTGATCGCAAAAATTTGGATCGGCTTCTGCGTGGATAGCGACTGTCTCACAGAATTCCAACCGCCTGTCACTATCGTCCTCATGAAGCACTTACAGTGAAGGTGGACGAAATGGCTTCATTTTAATTCCTTCATCATCCTTTGCACGCTAGTTCGTGTTAATCTTAGTTCAGAAGATGCCTTACGAGTTGATATACCAGGACTGGATACAAACGCTTCAGCAACCTTTTGTAGGTTATCGTCATTGCAAATCGATCGTGGACGACCAAACTTCAGGACATTTAATACGCTTCCTGTGTTTTAAAATGTCTCATTTAACTTACGTAAATTTTGCCGAGTCGGTAACGACATATTTTTTTGAAGTTTCCATCACAACTGAAGCATATAAACTCATTGTTCAGTTGTAAACATTTTAAAAGTACCGTCACGAAGGACAAAAATAGTAACTACACGGAGACGTACCTCACACAAGCCACTGTTACAGACTACTAATGAATGTTGTACGTGATGCTGCCAACATTACACTATTAACAACTTATCAACATGAAATGTCTCATCTCATGGGGAAACCGACATATTTATGGGCCACCCGGTAGAATGAAGAAGTACTCGATAGTAAAAAAAATTGACGCCCGGATTACAACAGGTTTTTATGTTTCTTGACCACCTGAAGCCAAAAATTTAGCTTAATTTAAACTATAATGGATAGCACTTCCAGAGCCACGACTCTTTATGGATTACATCAATATTCTAAGATATTTTCAAACAAGGGGTAAAAGTTTATGATCCCTTTATTACACTGAATTTAAAATTCATGACTGAGTTTTAGGCCTATAAGGATCTGTCGTTGCTTTAGCTGATGATATGATGTTACTGTTTTGGGGACCTGATAGGCTCACGACTCAAAGAAAGGCAGAATAAGGACTACATAAAGTTAAACGAGGGCTTAATAAGAGCTTGGTAAGGTAAGAATGTTATGTAAATAAATAGTTTTGTAGCTGTCATCGCTAATGACTTATTTTTGAGTTACCTTAAATTAATATAAGTTAAACATAAATATAGAACAAAGACAACTATTTTTTTATAATTATAATTTACGTTAAATTATTTTCATTAATCCTATTTTTTTTTTTTTTAATTTCATTTGGTATCAGTTTTATTCAAAGATATGTTTAAAATGAGATTTTAAATTATTAATTTTTAAATATGTTATTTTGTTAATTAAAAGACTAACGGTTTTGGTCAATTATTAAGTTGGATTGTGAATAATGGAAACTTTACACGGTTTAGATCTGACCGAAACATTTTGAATTATTGTCATCGTGATGTATCCAATTTTATTTTTCGATCTTTTAATTATTTTGATTTCTCATATATAATGTTCTTATATTATTTTGCGTGACAAGAAGTATATTTATTATCATAGCCTGTACCGCATTATTCGGTTTTACGTAATCAGCTATATGAATCCTATCGGGATAGTTAATGTAAAACACAAAGTTTGAACCGAAAAAAGTGTTAATCAATAAATCGTTGTCTTTTGTCGAGAAAAAAGTACGGTGTATTAGTACAGAGATACTTACAACAAATCTGATAACATTACTATATGCCTATAACAGGTAGTCATAATTATCACCTCTGAGAGTTATGAATTTCATTATACAGTCAGACCCCGTGATAAATGAATTGAAGGTGATTTGCAAGGTGGAAAATAAATGCTTTTCATAGGGCCTGCCAAACTGATACCCATACTTTTCCTCTTAGTAAGGAAGGCAAAGGTAAACCACCCTACTCCTCATTTTACCCAATAAAGGCTATAGAGGTTCAAACCAGCCTTTCGGCTAACCTAAACAACAATAACATTACTATAATAGTTTAGCTGAACTTAAAAAATTATTTATTTACGCTTAGGCGTAAATAATTTTGAACTTAGAAGGTCAAGAATTTTACGTTTGCGTTTGCGGACGTTGCGATTTTCTTGGTGCGTGATAAAAGGGGGTGACACTTAATACTAGCGGGTCCAGAGACTAATCAAGACAACAGAAAATGAAGACAAAATTCTATAACGTCAGTAATGAATGGACGACAAGGATCAGCAAAACATTTTGAGGACGCTGGAAAAAATCCCGAAGCATTTTAAACAAGAGGTTTTCCCCTGTCAGTTATACTGAAGAAAGAATATAAAAATATGAATATAGTCCAAAAGATGGAAAAAATGTCTCAAAAAATTAACTTAAGTTATTGCCCTGTGGGCTTCAATTACTATTAAAGTTCCACGTAAAGAAAGTGAAATGAATATTGTACTGAACCATGTATTTATAAAATATGATAGATTATAATTTGACATTTAAATTTAAAACAATTTTTACTTTCGCTTGCCGTAGATTGATATATAGGGAAGAAAAGCATAGTTTTCAAGTCGATTTTTCGAAACTGACGTTTCACCGGAAATACAAGTTTTTAAGCCCGCGGTTTTAAACCCAATCAATAAACATGTTTTTAGCGATTGTATGTAAACAAAATATCTCATGATCGAAATATTGTACAAAGTTGAAACTTGGATCTTGAGTTAGATTTACTAAAGAATTCGACAAGAATGTTTCCATCAAAATCGGTCAACCGGAAGTAGTAGTTCATTCATTCGATTTTTAAATTTGTTGCGATTTTATCAATAACGGGTCCTATGTTTTTTTTCCAAATCGCCTGATTTATTCTATTGTTTTGTGCACTGCAAGATAGAATAAGTGCCACGTCTGCAAAAATGTTTGAGGTGTGCGTTCTTGTCGTAAAAAAATGGTTTTCTTAAGATTGCAGCCTTCATATGCATTTTAGGGCAAAATTGTTTGTAATTGAAGTTGTAAAAAATTAAAAATCCTACAGCTTTTCTTTCAAGCGTTTTTTTCTTTACTACAACGCTTAGTTAAGCGTCATGTAGTATTTTTCTGTATTGTGCTCTTTAAAATCTGTAAAAGTGATATTTAAAAAATTGCGACATTGGTATGAATTTTACGACGTAAAAAGTTATAGAAAATAAAAATCCTACTACCTTAAATTCAAGGACCATTTTCTACAGAACCTAATTTAGTGATTTTTCGTATTTTTAATTCCTACAGAGGTTAATTTTTGTTTAGCGTCTTTGGCTCATGATTAAAATTAAGTTGTGTTTCTCATTTTACATTTGTTTACTAATTATTAAACATAAGTTATATTTTTCATTATTTACATTGGCAGAAGAAAGTACTGCGAGTGTTTCACACCAAATTTTTTCAGTTTAAAATTACTTATTTCGTATTTTAAAGTACGTTTTGTACGTAAAACATTTGTCAAAAACATTAAAAATGAGTTTAAATTACTCAAAATTTTGGATTACCGGGATTCCGATTAGCGGAGCAGAGTGATTATGTACTTAGCAAATATTGTAAGACAAATATACCATATAACTGTACAGATCATTAACTTTGCTGTCTGAAAATTACGATACGACAAACTTCAGATAAATTCAATTTATAGCTAAATACATTATATTTATTATCTTAGTCTAGAATATAAAAAATTATATACATTTTGAAAAGCATTTCATGAATTTTTAGCATCATTTATTTTAAGCGACCAGCTTGCCTTATCTATAAATCGTGATTGTAAAAGAATGCAAAAAATTGTATCATTAAGCACTGAGATGTGTAACGAAACGGTTTAAATGCATATACCCCCATTATGATCATTTGTCAACCTGTCATACCAGAAGACATTTTTATAATTAATTGCAATAAAATAACTACTACTATTAGCTTGTACATTTTTTATTATGTAGAAAATTTATCCCTGTTATGTTTAACAAAAACATTCTGAGATTACCTATTTTTACTTTCTCTTGCCCTAAATATATATAAAGAAAAGGGATATATTATTTTCATGTCCATTTTTTTGAAACCGAGTGTTAACCAGAAATACAGAATTTGGGGTCAAGCCTCCTGAACCCAAAATATTTTTACCAATTTGTTTGTGGTGTGTGTGTGTGTGTGTGTGTGTGTGTGTGTATGTGTGTGTGTGTGTGTGTTTGAGCGAACAAAATTTTTAAATAACGGAATAGTCTACGATGTTGCAAATTGGTACTTAAATTAAGTTCCACAATGAGACCTGATAGAACATGTTCATCAAAATTGGTCAACTGGAAATATTCGTGAAATTTTTCACTTTTTGCGACTTTTCAAAAAAGGATCCTATGATTTTATTTAAAAATCGTCTCATTTACTTAGCTTTTTATGCTGTACCTACATGATAAAGTAAACGTCATGTCTCTGAAATTCATAGAGGAGGGAGGTGCTCGCGTGATGAGAAATTTTTACCCAGATAGCGAAACTGACCGTAGAGATAAGTGTTTCAACAATATTTTTCTTTCAAAACAGTACATACTGTGACACTTATCGCTAAGGTCCGTTTGGAGATCTAGGTTATTAAATAATTAATACACTAACGTTTACAATTACAAATATTTATTATACTTAAAAGGTTTACAAAATAAATAATAAACTAATTAAATAAAGTAATACAATAAATAACTTGTTAATCTACTTAAAACAAATGATAAATAATAAACAATAAATAACTTAATAACTTACTTAGCGCTACGTACAATCACTTTTATAAAATACACAAACATACAAAACACAGAAATTGAATTCACAAAAACTGCACATTGATTTTACACAATACACACACGCACACAAAGACGGTATAACAGTCGTTGACCAACACAATGCTCGGAATAGTTAACCTGTATAGCACCCCGATAATCGCTCGACGAAGATCAAACGAATACTACTACTGACCGCGCTCGGTGTGTCTTTATATACCCATTTATAAAGATCATTCTAGCAAAGCATAGAGACTTCATGTAAATAATAAAGTACAAAACAATAACCCTTTATTAATGAGTGCTAGAAAAATCCGTAGTAAACAAGTCAACATTGTAAATAGAATAAAAGTTGTTACGGGTCCCTTTCATAACAGTTTTACAATACTCGACCTTTTATCCTACACAATGGTTATTACAATTCTTATGAATAGACATACCTTTATTGTCATTATTGTCCCATTGTGTTATTGTTACTTTTGTTCTATTATTCCTTTCTCACTATTTTTATCTACTCTGTACCATTTCATGAATGAAATTCTGTAACCTTCGCGAACCATCTTTTTTCGATATCGTTACAATACTTTCTGGACACGTTTCGCACGTACATGACCATTCGCCTTAAGTATTACGTACACCAATGCATAGTCTAATCAGATTAAACGTTATTTCATAATAATTAACGTTCCATACAAATAGAATTTTTCACGAATGCTAACAAAAATGATCAAAGATATGATCGTATACTGTTCGCCAAATACGGCGGCATGTAGGGAGGGTAGCGGGACAGAGAGAGAATGTGTTGCGTCCGCCGTTCCCCTTAACTCATTTCAGTCAGTGCACGGTGTTCAAGCACATTAGTGACAATACGCGGTACGGTTGGGCACTCTGCTGGCCAGTTTCGTTCATTACACTCTAACAAGCTCATTTTTCATCAAAAATTTTGAATATATTACTTTCGCTTTGAATGCTTGTATTACTTTCTATTACTTTCTTTATATTACTTATTATGCTTATATATTACTTTAGCCCTAATGAATCTTATTTTATTACGCTACAAATGTTATTATTATACTCTGATATTTAGATTAGATACGCTCGTACAAAGTTAGACGTTTAAATCTCATCGCAATTTTTGCGTATCATCTAGGCTAACCCCATAATTTATTTTCCAGGATGACATAATATGCGTTTCATTATTTTGTTATAAAATATAAAATTTTATCTGTAATTTGATATAGGCCTATGTAGGGCAGAAAGAGAAATAATAAACGAGCTTGAAAAAATCACTTTTTGAAGGGAAGTCAAAGATAGATCATCGTGTCTGGTGTCTCCTTCCTGTTAGTATTCCAAGAAGCTGAATCATTTTTTATAGTTGTGAACTTTATACCAAACATACATATTTTTTTTAGAAATCAACTACACATGCACAATATCAGTTGTATAAAATTTTAACAAAAAGAACCGTACAGTAAATATAACAGAATGAGGGTATGACGTACCTCTCTTTCGGGCCTGTCAAAACTTATGGTAGGTAGGCCTACATCATTTAGAAAAAAATGTATTGCCTATTACCCCAAAAGGAATCGCAGAAATTTTTATTTTGTGCGCGCGCAACAAATTTCGACGGCGTGCGGCTTTCCACAGCGACACAAAAATGTCAAAACGATTACCGCATGAACAGAACACAATGAGTAGGCCTAGTGAGTACTACTTAAGAGGCAGCCTGTATCAGGCTACGATCTGTGGTGGGGGAGCTACTTACTGTGCATGTGCGGCCCGCATGCCACCGTAGTTTGTTATATTTACAAAAAGTGGATTAGTCTAAGGTAGTCGTAATGAAAATAAACACGATATTTCCCTCAATGGAGTACGCCGTATCCCATTGCGTCTGCTCCACAGTTAAATATCAAATAAGGGATGTGACATTATCCATTGAAAGACCATATAAGAGGAATTTAAATTCTATATATTAATACTATGTATTATGGAATGGAGTATGGAGAATACTATAAAGGATTATTCAAACAAATTCTCTTCGCTTACCATAACCACAACTACAATAACTCATCCACGTTAATTAGAATTTGTAGGTATTTACGCGAGCTCTATTTGAATGATTACAAACCAATGTTAGTTTAACCCTTGAAATATAGCCCCCTATTGAACACTACGTAGTATATTTAGAAAAGGGTTTCTCTCTTGTTAATCACTTGATTAGAACAGCTCTTCAATATTACCGGTCATGTTTTAGAAGCTTATGATAGTTTTCAATATTTAGACAACTAATCTAATCTACTCGCCTGCGAAAACCGATCTACAATTTAACATTCGTACGCAATTTAAATTTTAATGTTTTACATTAATGTATCTCAACAATTTAATTTTTTACTTTCTCTTGCCTGATATTAATTTAAAGAAAGGAAAGTATTGTTTTCATGTCGATTTTTTAAAATCGAGTTTTCACCGGATCTACGTGTTTCAGACCTCCTGAACCCAAAAAGACATGTTTTTAGCGATTGTTCTGTGTGGGTCTGTCTGTGTGTGAGTGTGAACAGAATATCTCAAGAACGGAATATTGTAAGAAACTTGGAATATATCTTAGGCTAAATGACCCGATACAAACATTTTCATCAAAATCGGTCAACCGGAAGCAGTCCTTCATTCATGTTATTTTTCACTTTTTTGAATTTTTCTCAAAAACGGCCCTACTATTTTTTTTAAAAAATCGCCTCATTTATAAATTTTTTATGCTTTACAAGATAGGGTAGGCGTCATGTCTGCTGAAATTGTTGGGGAGGTTGTTTTTCTTGTAAAAAAGTTGTTTTTTAAGATAGCGACTTTAATATGTATTTTAACGCAAAAATGTATACAACAAAAGTTGTAGAGATTTTAAAATCCTACAATATTGATTTCAAACGTTATAGTTACGTTATTTTATAACGTTATATTTTTTTTATAACGCTTAGCTTAGCGGTAATTAGCAATTTTCTGTTTTTTTCTCACGAAAACGTGTAAAAACCGATTTTTTTAAGGTTTCAGCCTTATTATGTATTTTACGACAAAAGTGTATATAATAAAATTTATAGAAAATTATCAGATCTACAACTTTTATTTTGAAAATTTTTCTCTACAGAGCCTAGTTTAGCATGAAAGAGTGATTTTCCGTATTTTTAAGCTTAACTGAGGTTGATTTTCATTGTGCGTCTTTCACTCATGAATAAAATACGGTTATGTTTTTGAGCTTAGTTTTTTGTTTATTTCTAATGTTTTAATACTAAATTTAGGTTATATTGTTAATTATTTGCATTGGTAAGAGAAAGTAGTGTGAGTTTTTCACACAAGATTTTTTTTCTAATAATCATTTGGTATTAAACAGTCGTAAGTTACGTCTTCTACATGCTAAATTTGTAGTACAGGTCCGCTGTGTAGTACAGAACCCAAAAAACATGTTTTGATCTGTGTGTGTGCGTGTGCGTGTGTGTATGTGTGTGGTGTGTGTGTGTGTGTGTGTGTGTAGATCTATGTGTGTGCCCGAACAAAATATCTCTAGAACGGAATATTGTACGAAACTTGGAACTTAAGTTAGGTACCACTACATGACTTGATACGAAAATTTTCATCAAAATCGGTTAACCGGAAGTAGTCCTTATTCGAGTGATTTTTCACTTTTTTGCATTTTTCTCAAAAACGGCTCTCGATACTTTCCAATTGCCTCACTGACTACATTTTTTCTGCTTTACAAAATAGGGTAAGCGCCAAGTCTGCTGAAATTCTTGAGGGGTTTGTGCTCTCGTGGTAAAAAAAATGGTTTTATTAAAGATTGCAGCTGTAATATGCATTCTAGATCAAAAGTGTAGCAATCAAAATATTAGAACATTAAAAACCTATAACTTTTATTTCAAAAGTTTTTGTACAACACAACGTTTAGTTAAGCGACATTGCTTCTTTGTATTTTTTCAGCAAAATAGGTAAATAATGGGATATTTTCATATTACGGCTTAAGTATGCATTTAATGACAAAATTGTACATATTTAAAAAAAATTAAAACATCTACAACTTTTTTTTCAAGCTTTTTCTTAAACAGAGCTTTGTTTAGCATTAAATTATTGACAGGGCCTAAACGTATTTTTAAGTCCTACATAGGTTGAATTTCATTTTGCGTCATTCACTTATGATTAAAAAATTAAATTATATGTTTTTAATTTTACATTGCTTACTAAGATTAAATATAAGTAGGTTATACGATTAATTATTTACATTGGCCACAGAAAGTTACGTGAGTGTTTCACACCAGATTTTTCAGTTCTGTTAACTAATTTTTTGCCAGTAACAAAATCCGAACTCGTCTGCATTAGAAGCGTTCTTTAGTAACCCACTGTAAAGTTTTTACCATAAGAGCACACGCCCTTCCAAGAATTTCAGCAGATATGGCACTTACCGTATCTTGTAGAGCATTTTCTACAAAATAAGGCGATTTAACAAAATCGTAGGAGCCTTTTTTGATAAAGTCGGAGAAAAGTGAAAAACCACACGAATAAACTACTACTTTCGGTTGGCCGATTTTGATGAAAATGATCGTGCCGGGTCTCTAAGATTTCTTCGTAATACATTCTGTTTTTGAGATATTTTGTTCACACCTAGACACAGACTAATCGCTAAAAGTATGTTTTTTGGGTTCAGGGGTCTGTCAACGTGTATATCTGGTAAAAACTTGATTTTAAAAGATCGACATGAAAACAATAATTTCCTTCCCTATGAATTCATATAGGGCAAGAGAAATACAACCTTAAGGTGCAGACATTTTACTCATGTTGTAAAAGACAATATAAACTTTCTTGTACATAGAAGATTAACTTTTGTAATTTTATTGTCTTGGAGTGAATTATTTTGCTCAAATTACTTACAAATTCTGGCAAATAAATTCCTTTTTCAATTTATAAATTGGATGTGCTGTAGTATTTTATTATTAGCAAGTAATATTGAAGTACGTGTGAGATCTAGTAAACATGGAGTGAGAGCACTTGTTGACAGTGATATAGATATATAGGTGTGTTAGCCTGTCTATAGCCAGCTAGCAAAATAAGGGATCAAGTTGAGAGAGAGATGCCATGGTTTATTGCATCATCCTCCCTCTCCTACTGCTTCCGTAATCAACCAAAATTCAATTTAGAGGTGGCCCTAAGATGAAGAGATCCTTGTGTCGCTATCGGAAACGCCTCTGAGGAGAAAACTTCTCTGACGCATTTACTTCAGTTATTTCTAATATTATATTGGTTTGTTGTTTTTGTAAACTGAAAACTCCTTGTAAACAACATATTAAACATTTTATTGATATTTGTTATTATTATTTTTTTTTAAATTGAGTTATACTGGTAAATTTACTAATAGCAAATACTGAGGGAATTTATTCTAGAGCTAAAAATAAGAACATAAATTTCATCTATTTTGTTTATTTTTATTTTATTAAAGAACAACCATTTAAAAATATTGTAACACCTCAACCTAGACTCGTTCGGTATCTGGGTATAATAAATAATAAACTAACTTAATTCGACTTAAAACAGTTATTTACCTATTTATTTACAAAATCAGTAATTACAAATTAATTATAAAACATAGCCTACTTAACGAATACAGTTATTACTTTAATTAAACTAATCATTAAACTTATGTATAAACTAAAATTATCTTTTATTAGGATATTGTCCTTTACAAATCATAACAATTGGTTTACCTGTCCACAACCGTGTTTTACTACCCGTGGGCCTACGCATTATTAACGTAACTCTGAACCGGTCCCATAACGACACTATTTCGCTTTTTCCGACACACTTTCCATTCACAATACAAGTAACGACTGACTGACTATCTTCTTCTTCTTCACTTCCAAGGATTAGGTTTCTTGAACCTGTTCCGGTACCCATCTGTTCCTCGGTCGTCCTATATCTCTTCTTCCTGTAGGTTTGTAGTTTCTGGCGGCTTTTGGTATTCTCTCGCCTGGCATGTGATTCAAATGGCTGCACCATCTGTTCCTGTTCTGCTTGATTCTGTCTAGCAACGGTAAAGCATTCAGTGTTTTTCTAATTTCTTCATTTCGTAGCCTATCTCTTCGGCTGCATCCATATACACTTCGTAAGAATCTCATTTCTGCAGCCTGGATTTTGCTGTCTACCTTTCTCGTATGTATCCAGGACTCACTGCCATACATCAAAGTAGGGACAGCAATTGTATCGTAAAACTTAAGTCTCGTATCTTTTCTTGTTTTCCGTTTCAGATGTTTATGTATATTACCACAAATGCTTTGAAATTTAGATAGTTTGTAAAGCACATCTTTGTCAAAGTCATACGAAACATCATTACCAAGATATTTGAAATGAGAAACTTGTTCAAGCACTCTTCCTGACTGACTGACTATAAAAGTGCTAACTGTTTTTATACCTGCGGTCTGATAATTAGGCCTAATCTGAACCCTTCTAATATTTTCTCCATTCTAGTGAAACATAGAAGGAATTAAAATACAAACAAAAATTTCTACTCTTTCAAATTTCCAAAAACTCGTATTTAAAACATCTCATTTATCAGCATCAATTTGCTATTCTTGTTCAACACACTCCTTCCCATACAATACACAATTCTTTCAATATATAACTTGTTTCATAATTAAACATTTCTAGATTAATGTTCCATTATACACTTTTTAACCATATTATTATTATTAGTGTCTATACAGTGAATTACAACGAAATTGAAGATATTAGGGAAAATCAGTCTCAATCCATTTTTTAAAAGTTTGTGTTTTTATATTTTATAACTATGTTAACTTAATGAAAATAATTATTCATATGGCAGGCCCGTTGGCGTAGTGGTTAACGCAACTGGTTTCTACTCCGGGGTCCCGGATTTGATTCCCGGTCAAGTCTGGCATTCATTCATCACTCATTTTCATGTATCATCATTTGCCACCGTCTGTCCTATTTGGAAAAATTTACCTAAGCGGGGAATCCCCGCCTACGCGTGTAACTGCGAGACAAAAGAAATTTTAAAATTTTTTTAAGAAACGCTATTATTTAACAATTAATCAAAAAAATGAACTAAAAATTAAAAAATTAAAAAATTTACAAAAAAAAAATCACAGACATTACAGTTAAAAATAAAAGCGTGGTGCATTAATATATATAGACTAATATTTATTGTAAAATATTCGTTGTAAAATATTATATATATTAATGCGCCACGCTTTTATTTTTAACTGTAATGTCTGTGATTTTTTCTTTTGTAAATTTTTTTCTTTTTTTCTTTTTAGTTCATTTTTTTGATTAATTGTTAAATAATAGCGTTTCTTAAAAATTTTTTTTTTTGATTTTTTTTTTGTAATTTTTTTTCTGATTTTTTTGTAAATTTTTTTTATTGTTTTATTTTTAGTTAATTTTTTAAGTAATTGTTAAATAAAAGCGTTTTTAAATTTTTTTTTAATTTAAATTTTTTTTTTACAAACACCACAGCGTATTGTCATCGAAGATAAACAAGTGTGCAAAGTTTGATTCATATTGATACGGTAGAAGTATTAAAATTTTAAGTTGCAAGATTTGATGGATCCAAAAAGCGTTTAATTAAAATTTTTTTTACAAACACCTCCACAGCGTATTGTCATCGAAGATAAACAAGTGTGCAAAGTTTGATTCATATTGATACGGTAGAAGTATTAAAATTTTAAGTTGCAAGATTTGATGGATCCAAAAAGCGTTTAATTAAAATTTTTTTTACAAACACCTCCACAGCGTATTGTCATCGAAGATAAACAAGTGTGCAAAGTTTGATTCATATTGATACGGTAGAAGTATTAAAATTTTAAGTTGCAAGATTTGATGGATCCAAGAATAAGTTAAATAAAAGCGTTTAAAAAGTTACAAATTTTAATTGCTTGATATAAACCTGTTAAAGAAAATGAAAATAATCATCTTAAAAGAACATATTGTAATATTGTTCAGTAGTATTCTAGAAATACTAGATGATGAAATTGATTGTTTATTGTAAGAAATTGTGTATTGTGAAAGGTAGCGTGTATTGAACAAGGATATGGATTGCAAAGATTGAAATTTGTTGAATAGAAATTTTCGTTAATCGAAATTAGTAAAAACTTTTATTTTTATTCCCTCTACTATGTTCGAGTAAAATGGATAAAGTGTTATAAGGACGTCGATTAATAATAGAGAAACTATCAGACTGTAGGAATAAAAACAGTAAGCGATTTAGTCAACATTTGAATTGTGAAAGGAAATATTGTCGGGCCGTTTCATAATACTGTCGTTACGGGACCGATTCTGAGTTGTTTTAGTAGTGCGTACGGGTAGTAGCAAGTGGTTGTGTACAGGTAAATCGTTGTTTTCATCGTTAAGTGACAGTAATTATCTTATGTAGGCCTATAGAAAAATTTAGAATATGCTACGCTGTAAATTTTGTAATTAATTTAATTGAAGTAATGTAATTGCAATTTTTAGTAGTCTAAGCTTAATAAATAAATTGTAATAAGTTTAAAAAAAATTTGTTTGTTATTTACTAGAACCACATCCCGAACGAACCAAGGCTTAGTTCTTGCAATATTTATACATTGTATAGATGCATTACAACGAAAGAAAATACTAAATAGTAACCTGTTTGTGTGGTTTATTTCATCAGCCGGAAGGCTGCTTGAACCTCTAGAGGCTTTACTAAGTAAAACGAGGAGTAAGTTGGTTACCAATGCTTTCCTACCCAAATAGAAAAGTATGCTTATCAGCATGCCTGGTCCTCTGAAAAGCATCTATTTTCCATCCTGCAAATGAATCCTTCATTTCATTTACCACAGTGTCTGGCTGTATAATGAAATTCATCACTCTCAGAGGAGCTAACTATGAATCGGGTATTTTGCACCGCTACCTCTTTTGTTCTTAAATGCTTCAGTAATGTAATTGGGTGACCATGTGATAAGAAACATAACTACTTTTTGTAGCACTGGAACTAGCAGATCGTGTGCAAATAATTAAGCGCTCCACCTGCCTGTTATGGGCTAAAAACAGTAATTAACATTACATAGTAATTATATTTATACATATTTTGACACATATCTCTAAGATACGTTTCAGGATCTGTGTAAATTAAATAATTTACACACTAAAGTTTAAAATTGCATACAGCTAAAAAAATTACAAAATAAAGTGATTAAAATCTACAAGTGAATTACAATTAAATTACTTAAACTGAACAACATACTAATTATAACTAATAACAGTAAACAACATAACCAATTTACTAAATACTACTTACATAAGATACAGAAGTAACGTTTAACAATACACAGTAATTCACAGTAACGTCGAACTTTTCAAACGCACTGTCACAATTCACTCACTCGTTCACAGACAAAAACGGAACTGACTGAAACTGAATAACTCGCGTCGCTTATATAGATGGGTCAATGAAAATTTCGAGAAAGACAGATAATTTTGACATGATATAAAAATACAAAATCCTTCTGACGGCTTCTGGATAAATCTTAACAACTGTAAACAAATTAGGATTGAATAACAGGTGTTACAAAAAGGCCAATTATCTAAATAGATACCCGACACGACTCTCACAATAGTCGTACAACAAAATCCAGGCCTACCTCTACTAAAAAAACCGTTTATAACTACTTTTTGAAACCTATTATTACTCTATTACTACTCTTATTATTTACGTTAACATTTTTAAAGTCTCCGTCCTTCTGGAAATTCTCGAACACTCTTTTCTTTCCGATATTGTCACAATATATTTAGTTTTATGCAAAAAATAGTAATTAATTACATAATTAGTCGTAAAAATAGTAATTACCAGAAATAAGTTGCTTTTTTCTGTTAAGGAAATGCACACTTCGCGTGTAATCGTATCACAATTCATACGCATGTAATGGAGTGTTTCTTTCAGTTTAGTTTTTTTTGTAGTGGGGTCTTGTAGGGAAATAGTTTGTGGTTCCTGTATCCGTAAATAATAGCTTCTCATAAAAATATTTGATGGATTTCGAGAACATGAAATTTTTCTAAAAGCTGCTCCAACAACAACCTTGGTTGTCTCCTATTATTTCTTAAAATCAGTTTCTCAACTCTTTCAGGAAAACTTCCGTAGTACGAGAATTTAGTACTTGCGAACCTTATTACATCGCAGCTTAAAACTGATTGCATGATGAATGAGTAAATAGTTTTTAAGGTCTCCTTATTTAACACTCCTCTAAGTTTAATGAACATAAGAAGTTATATAATTTTCATATGGTGGATATCTGCTACTAATAGATGCGCCTGCGCTGGTTTGTAGACTAAACCAATTTCCATAAACGCTGACAAATACCTTATACTTTCTTGCTCTATCTAACATTATAATTAGGCGACAAGATGTACTAATTTTTTTTCTACTCTTCAAGCAGTAGATCTGCCAAATATTTTTAATTTTGTAAAAGATTTTAATGGTGTACTCAAAATAATTGCAATTTTATTTTATCAACAATGTAGAATGACCCAACGTGGATTAACAATTAATTTTAGGGGAGTATTTTAAAGATGATCATTAATTGCCACTAAACTAAGAGTTAATCAAAAACAAATTAAATAAACGAATTCAATTTATCACTTTTTTATTTTCTTTCTTGTTTAGGTGTATTATAAACGGTCATTTTGAGAATTGAGGGGTACGACAAAATGCTGCTGTAAGAAAAGGTGTACGACAAGGATGTTTTTTATCACCACTACTTTTTAACATGTGTATAAAAGAGGTTGTACCAGAAGTGAAGGAAAACTTTAACGCAAAAAAAGTCAAGGAGAAACAATAAAAGAGCTGAAATTCGCCGATGATATCGCAGTGTTAGCCGAGACAAAGAAAGAACTACAGGATATCTTAAATAGAACAGATGAGATCATGAGAGAAGATTACTTCACGAAAATTAATAAGAGCAAAACGAAAGTCTTGTGCAATAGCAAGAGTGGTTTAGAAGAAATGGTAAATTTAAAAGTAGGCAACAAAAACAAATAGGAAGTTGGAGAATTCTGTTACCTAAGGAGTAAAATAACAGGATGGTAGAAGTAATATCAAAAGTAGGATTGCTCAAGCTAGAAAAGTCTTTGAAATGTAAAACAGCTTACTGACAACAAATATTGATTTACTGATTACGAAAACTTCTTAAAACACTATGTTCGGAGTGTATCATTATACGGAAGCGAAACGTGAGTGATATGGGCTGTAGAAAAGAAAGCGGATAGAAGCTTTCGAATTGTGGTGTTATTGAAAAATGTTAATTATTTAGCAAAAAATTACATTAAGTTTCGGCTTAAATGAGAAAAAGTTAACGTACTGAATGTTTTGGGTGTAAATCATGAGGAAAATTTAGTCGTAAAGGTGTTAAACAGAAAAATGAATAATTTTATCCATAAATGAATTTTCAATAGGTAATTTTTATATAAGTGTAGCTAATTGCTAAAAAACTAAAATCTTATAATAGAATGATAATAATAATACAGGGTGATTATTTAGTCCTTTTACCCAATAGTTAATGTCCGGTAATTTTTTTCTAATAAAAGAAAATTTTGTTTTGTGACATGAAGTTGGTAGCCCTACTTAACAGGTATATATACGGCAGTGTGAGTTGATTGTCCTTGAGGTGTGTAAAATTTTGTACCGTTTTCGGTCGTGTTGCGAACAGAATGTCTTTTACCCTAGAACAATCGCTTGTTTAAATCTGGAGGCTGAAGCTCTTGGACTAATCGTACGTGATACGGACACAATTTCAATTTTTTAGCTGTTATTTGAACACTCGGATATGGCAAACCAACTTGCAAAGAAAATTTTCGTAAACTTTTCAGAAGAAAGTTGATTGGTCTTGTTTTTACATTCTCCAAAACGTCATATGTCAAGAGAGTTGGTCGATAACTACGTTTTCTGTCACAAACACTACCTATCTCTCAAAATCGGTTTGTTAGCTTAAAAATTGACTTTTCTGGTGGAGGAACACCAACAAATTTAATTTGAAATTATTCTTTTTCACTCGCGCTCGATTTCGTAGTAAAATATTGTCAAGAATTGAAACCCGTTGTTCTAAAGTAAAATACATTTTGTTCGTAACACGGCCGGAAACGGCACAAAATTTTACATAGCTCAAGGAGAATCAGTTCACACTGCCGTATCTATACTGTTTGAATAGGGCTACCGACTCGTGTTATAAAACAAAATTTTTCTTTCTTAGAAAAATAATACCAGACATTAAAAATTGGGTAACAGGACTAAAAAATCACTCTCCAGTAATAGGTAAAATATTTACCTGTACATTCAAATATTAACAAAATATTTTTCAATCGTTAATTAAGTTGTACTTTCCAACAATCATTAAAATTAATTGATTTAACTGGATTAATTAACTTGAAATGGTTCTCTAAAATTTCATTGAAATGAAATTGTATTCATAAAATTATTTATTTTTAATTAAGATAGGTACACTTTTAGAACATTTCAATTAAGGATGTTATGTCAATTAATTGAACATCGTATTCCATTTCAAAATTACATTTTGTGTATTATTTCATTAGCCATGTTTTATTTAAAACCTATGTTGATCAAATACATAATATTGTGATGCTTGTTGCGAAGTTCCGTTCTGTGATCTGGGTAAAATAAATAATTAACAAACTATCGTTATAATTACAAGAACTTATTACACATTATGAATTACAATTAAACATGTTACTTAAATCTACAAACAAATTTAAATTACTGCAATTAAGATACTTATAATAATTAATAAACTTATTATGATAAACTAATTACATCGAATGAACTTAACTAGTAACCAGATTATGTTGCAATCAATTTAACTAAATACTACTTACGAAAACAACGAATTGTACGTTACGCAGTAGGCGCTAAACCGATGTACAGGCATTGTCCAAACGTAACTGTTAATCTACGTGGTACACAATTTACTCGCCGATGACAGATCAAGACTGAACCCTAACCAAAGCGGCCGTGCTTATTTATATACCGAAGCTACGGAAATTACGAGATCAACAAAGATTTCCGATATAAAAATAAAAAGTCTTTTTGTCGGTTTCCAGAAATTAAACATAATTAGGATTGAATAAACGGTAACAATTTCATTGCAAAAGAGCTATTTATCTAAAGCGACACACCGACCCTTCTCAGGGGTAGCTGGCACAACAATAGGCTCATACCTAACCATTTGTTAACTATATAACTAACCATATCTTGGAAATAACCCGACTATCAATTATTATTATTTACATTAACGCTTTTAAAATTTCAGTCCTATTAGAGCATTCTGGAACCAACACGTTCTTTTTAGATATTGTCACAGTACATAATTATTCTTCGTAACTACGAGTTACGGTAAATTTAGGTAAGTAGATAATACTGACTTCTGGACATAGACTCTGTCAAACGAAGACAGGCTCCATTCTGTTGTATTTTTAGTAGTTTGCAATGGATTTTTCACTTTAAATCTGAAAGTGGTTAGGTATAATATACGTATACTACTTATAAATAAAATTTAATTGATGTACGTTAAACAATAATGATAAGTATAAAAACAAAGCTCTGATTTCACATGAATAGTTCATTCGGATCATTAACCAACCTCCTGTTTCTTGGCTTGTGGAAACGACTGGTTAACTGGCATCATTCTCAATAGCGCCAGTTGGAGTACAGAACAGTTTGAATTTTTGGCGCCAATTCCTTGTTTCATCTATTATTTATTTGCTCGGGTTTTAAACTTTTCTATGCGATGAATTATTGGTTATAAACAGCTGTTTTTTATAGTTTATTCGCACTCAATACTTTTTGTCGAGTCATATCAAAATGAACAAAAATATGGCTTCCAGATATATTATACAGTTTTGGTATTACGAACAACACCCCTGTCTCTGGAGTAATAAACTGCCATTCTTTAAAGTTATGAATTAGTGAGAAAAAGGGCTGGAAAATCTGCTAAAGTAATGCGTGACAAGTTTTACGAATTTGATGTAAACACCGCTAAGGCAAAAATTCACGGAATTAGAAAAGCTTACATTTTTGAAACCCATTTGTGTACCCCAACAATCTGTGTCTTCACATACTTTTATTTCGTTTCTAAGGCAAAAATTCACGGAATTAGAAAAGCTTACATTTTTGAAACCCATTTGTGTACCCCAACAATCTATGTCTTCACATACTTTTATTTCGTTTAGCTCTTAAGGTAGAAAAACGGTTGACAACATTTATAGGTCTACCTGCCCGGCCTAAATCAGTGGAGCCATACTTATTCACGTGCCAGTAGCAAAGTAATAAATTTGTGTAGAAACCTAAATTGGCAACACTTAATTTCCATTGACACATTAAAAAAAAACTGGACTGTTTACCCCATAGCGGATTGCCATATTTATGCAACCTAAAAATTAAGAAATAAAACAATAATAGCAAGTAAAACTGAAAAATTTTGAATTTTTATCCAAACTAATGGATTCGAACGAATATTTCAGAAGGGATGGAAGCATTCAGGCAATTTAGATACACATAAATGATATACAAAACAATATTTCAATGATATATATATAAAATTTAAACAGGCCACCCCCTTACCGTAGTGGTAGTGCGCTAGCCTACAACGCGGAGTTCCGGGTTCGATTCCCGGCTGGGGTCTGGAAATTTTCACAAGTTAAAACCTACTGTTCGATGGCTCACCAGTCACTAATACCACTAATACACCTGTTGATGCGACTTTAAATCAAATAAAAACAATTTAAACTTATAGACCCTAAACGATTTAGAAAGTAACCGCTTAAAATATAACTTGTAGGTTTTTAATTTTCTATAAATTTTGTTTTATATTATAATTTTTCCCTAAAACCAATCGTGTTTTACTCCGAGAGCACAGCATCATAAGAATTTCTGTAGACATACAGCTTATTTTGTCTTGTAGACCACAAAAAGTATAGTAAATAAGGCAATTTTTTTTTAAATCGTAAAAGCCGTTTTTACGACAGTCACAATAGGTGAAAAATAGCATGAATAAACTACCATTTCCAGTTAAACAATTTTGATGAAAACTTTTGTGTCGGTAGTGGTACCTTACTTAAATTCCAAGTTTCAACTCCGTACGATAATCCGTTCTTGAGATATTTTGTTCACACAAACAAATCAATCGCTATAAATATATTGTTTTTTTTGGATTCGGCGCCCTAAAAACGTCTATTTCGGGTGAAAACTCGTATTCAGAAAAATCAATATGAAATCATTATTTTTGTCTTCCTTATATTTCACAAAGAGGAAGAGAAAGTAAAAAGTAAAAGAAACCAGAAGAGTTGGCCAAAGTATCCCCAAAGTAGCCAAAGCTTTACGGTAAGCTACTTGCTTTCTTGCTTACTATTGTAGCTGAGAGTGCATGAAGTAAAAATGTATGTACTGAAGATATTATAAAAAAAACATAAATCAGATATTCAGTTGAAAATCCCACAAATTGCAACAGTGAAGGAAGTTTATTCTTCGAATCATTGATGTAGAACGAAGTATCCAATCAGAACCTCGCGTACAAAAGGAATCAACGTTGTCGACTACGATCGGGCTAGTACTAAGGAAAGTACTCGAAAAATGAAAAAAATAAAAAAGTAAGAAACGACAACGTGATGAGGGGGTTGAGATTTAAAGGGAAGAAAAGAAGAAAGACAAGCCATCGTCGGGTCTTGATAAGGAGGAAGAACATGATAGAGGGATGAGAAGCCGAGATTGAGGTCTATTGAGAATGTGTTTACATAAGTCAAGAAGCCATCTCCTTCTTGAACGCTAAGATTTAAACATCGTCAACCTAAAGTAGACTCCCTCATAGGAATGTTCTTCAACTAGTTTACTTAAAACTTATGGAGTTGCTTGCTTCTACTTGATCCTTTATTCATGTAAATAATATTTTCAACCTCTGTCTCGACTTCTTACTAACACTAAGCCTGAAACAAAGCGTAACCTTACTGTCTATTATTTGTATTGTTTAGCTCAGGAACTTTCAACCTCTTCATAATAATTTGAAATTATATTACAGAAGAAATTGTTCCCGCGCACATCACATATGGGTTGCGGTAAAATTGTGTTTGCAAACATCAGTAGGTAGATAGAAATTTTTATTAATATTAGAATGAATACAGGGTCGCCCATATGTCGGTTCCCCTATATTTACGGAAATTGGAAAAAAGGTTTGTCACCGGATGGCGACATTAAGTGGCGAGTTGAAACCTTTAATTTTGGTGGCCCTGAAAAAGGCCGTTTGAGCAGTGGTCGTCTTGATGGGAAGCGTCAGTCGTCGTCATCGTGGCGGTCGAAGAGCTGGGCGACACAGCGTGTCGTCGTCCAGCGGAGACGTCATCTCCTTCCCTTGCAGCAGTGCGTCGATGGCTGCTTCGTCGGGTCCGGGGGGCGTAAGGCTCGGTCAACGGACCACTGTGGGCATCGCTCGCGTCAGCGGGCGATGACGGTCCGGTTGACGGCTTACGGTGACGGGTCGGCGAGCGGAAGCATCATCTTCTCTCTTGCGGGGTCATCGATTAGTCTTCGCTGGAGTCCTGCAACCGTGTGCCGTGGTAGACGTCTTCTCTGCTATCAAGACCGAAATTGAATCTCTGTGTCTGGATTAAAATTGAATCTCTTGGCTAAGTGTAGCACTCTTTATATAGTTGCCGAGAGCACTGTGATAGAGGGCGGTTATTCACTCGGCCTTGATGTCAAAGCTCTCTGTCGGTACGCCACCAAAGGTTTTACCGCGCCGACAAGGGCCGGGAGAAGTATTGAAGGCCAGCAACACAGTAAGTGATTAATTAGAAGGGGTGGCGGTGACAGGTTAATGGAATAAGAAACCCATAGACAAAAAAACAAATGTATTATATGAACTGTACCTACATAATATTATCTTACCTTTAAAATGTTATAGCAGCTGTTCAAAATGTCCACCATTTCTCTATACACTTTAAACAGCGACTTAAAACTGATTCACAAATTTTCAACAGTAAATTTTATCATTTACATAGTCAAATTCAATTTCAATTAATCTTTTTAGTTCGTGCATTTCGTGGCTTGAAGTTTTATTCCAATGCCCCACAGTGAAAAATCACATGGCGTTAAGTCTGGTGAGCGCGCAGGTCATTCGATTGCACCACGAAAACCAATCCATTCATCAACTTTGGAATTTAAAAACTCACTAACTTTGAAACCGAATTGTGCTGGGGCGAAGGAAAAAAATAGTAACTACACGGAGACGTACCTCACACTAGCCACCGTTACAGAAAACTAATGATTGTTGTACGTGAAACTGCCAACATTACATCATTACCAATTTATCAAAATGAAATGTCCCATCTCATGGGGAAACCGACTTATGGGCCACCCAGTATATACATTCTGGAATTTAGAATTTTATCGTAATCTGTCTTTGGGATCTAACTCATAATTGTTACATACTTGTAAATGTTTCATTACGAACTTAAATCTGCCACGCAAAAGGGCTTCAACTATGAGAAGATTATGAGAATCTGAAGCGTGCTCAATACATCTCATTCCTAGTGACTGTAACATATCCAATTAGCAACAATGTAAATTTTTTTTTTGTAGATTTACTGCAACTTGTTACTTAAAACTAACAGACAGTTTTTTTTTAGCAATATTATCCCCCCTTTATGTATATAATTATGCAGTCACCCACTGGTGCTAGCACTTATTTTCTATTGTCAGTAACACAGTGTTTTACAAACATTTTAATTTCTTAAATCTCTAACTTAATCCTATTGTTAATTTAAACATTAATGTACTAATTTGGGTAAATACAGGGTGTCTCACGAGTAACCCGACAAACTTCTAAGGTAGTTTCCTCTCATCGAAATAATGAAAAAGTTAATATAAACATGGGTCCAAAAACGCTTCGTTAGCGAGTTACGGCTAGCGAAAGATTTCGCCCTGGGTTCAGAACATACGCCTAAATAAAGTCATCCTAGAGGTCTAGGAACCCAATTTTATGAGTATATTTGATAGTTTCTTATGTATTTCGACCCGAAAAATTGAATAAAATAAGTTTCAGAACCATATCTTCAGTAGTTTTTGTAATATCCAATGAAAAACGGACAAATCTGTGCATAAAAATACGTTTTTTAGGTTTGTAGAACAATAACTGTGTTAAATGGCTAATAAATGTGTAAATTTATTTAGAAAAACTTGTAGAGATTTTAATTCTGAAGAGAATGATGTAAAATAGGCCAATAATAAACTAACACAAATTATTTGAAAGATCTTTCATTACCCAGTTTTAAAATTAAACTTAAACATTTTCTCCTAGAAAAACAATTTTATAAATAAATGAATTTTTGAGTATCCGCTGAAATGTACCTATAAAAAACAGGGCTCAACTATCTCATCCGATTGTAGATGTTCATTGTAATTTTTCGGGAAATTTAAAGCTATAGAATTTTTTTAATATAATGAAATAACTAAATTTTATAAATTAAAATAATGGCTTAGAAATTAATGGCTTAAAATTTAAAGCTATAGAATTTTTTTAATATAATGAAATAACTAAATTTTATAAATTAAAATAATGGCTTAACTAAGAGTTCACAGTATTACCAGTTGAATAAATACACAGGTATCTCGTAATGCAACTATTAATGACAACCGTCGGAAAGTACACGGGTCAAATTCCTCTATCTGAGAATCGTCGGAAAGTACAAGCAACCATGATTTCAGATTTACTGATTTAAATAAATATATTTTTCACTCAATGTTCCAGAGTTCAAATAAATCGATTATCTGATCGGGGTTGATTCTATCCCGTTGTTCGGATTGTTAACGATCCACTGAACTATGCTTTTGAATGGACTAAAATAACTTTTTTGTTGGTCTAGAGAATTCCTTGAATATCCATTAGCTTTATGAACTCCTTTTGTTACTGTAGCTGATATTCGATAACTTAAAACTCTAAGCAATCACCTAACGCTAAAAACTTTTAGAATTGACTTTTATTAACTTGTCTAAAACTTAACATCTTCAAAAAGAAAATAATGTTCTATACGGTGTTACAAAAGTGCACATCGTTATTTAATACTTTTGTAAAAAGCTAACATGAATTGAAATTAACTGTCTGAAGGTAGATAAATTTAATGTGTTCATTGAATTTATACTTTATGGTAAAAACGAGATGGCTAATGGAATGTCACATTTTAATGACAGTATCTTTTATTTATTGTATGTTTACTTAACTCCGTGTTGTGTTACAAATGTTGCGCGCGCATTCTAAAGTAATTTTATGTTTTGTAATTGAACTTTTACGCCCTAACTTTGCTTTACCCATTGTTTATTTATATAGGAGTATATTTATGTAAATTACACAATTCACGCCCGCGCTTTACGAAGGCATAATTACCATGAAGAATGTTCCTACAAAAAATACAAAAACGACAGTGTCAATTTTCCACTTTCTCTTCCCAATCTTTACATAAGGCTGAGAAAAAAGTATTGCGATTGAGTAAGGTTTTCAGTATCCGCAATTCAACTGACAACATGTACGATTTTTTTTTGTTTTTTCAGTTAATAATTTCCGCAATCAATTTTTGACTTTCGTCAAATATTACCTATAAACATTATAAAAAAAACTATTTGACACTAATTCTTTTAAAAATATGTGAAACCCATAAACCGAAAAATTAACCGGATCTTGAAAAATTGAAAACCCTTGATCTAGTTGATAAAAATATTGTAGTAGCCTTCAGGTATCCCTTAGAATTACGCGTTTAGATTTTCACGATTTTAAAGTTACGCGGTCGTTATTTTAGCACCATTTCTTAAACATATGTGGGCCCTGGTTTCAACGTTACGCGATAGAGGATGTAACTGAAGACGTAAGCGAAGAAAAAGACATCAAAGAAGTTATTGGAAGTGATAAACAACCACTGGATAATGAAGATCTCATAGCGATAGAGGTAGAAGGTGACTTCTTCCATAAATGACGTCGGCAGAACAGGAATTTGTGAAATATAGATAGGCAATGATACATTGCCACAACCATCTTGTTCTACACCCACGTTGCCGCCAGCTCTGGGTGTGAAAGGTTTACGTGAAGCTTTCGAAAATTTAGAAGAGTTTTTTGTATACATAAAAGAAAACGATCTCAAAACTGATGGAAGTGTTAAAGTGATCAACAGTAATTAAAAGTGAGGTTAATTTTGTTACCGAATGGCGCTTGATGAACTCAAGTTGTCTACTAAACAAGTAAAACTGGATGCTTTCTTTAAGGAACCAATACTAGAATAAAGTTATGGTTCGTAATTGTTTTGAAACTAATAATACAAAAACTGTACAGTAGTCTACGTGATTTGTGTAGATTTAACTAGAAACTATTTTTTTATTTATTTGTGCTTGATATGTAATATTCTTTTTATTTTAGTTGAAATTACAAGTTAAAGCCAAATCAACGTTTTAAAAATTATACATATCCCTGCTGTGGAACGAGTAACTGTATATTAGTTCTACAATATAATCTTATGGGAAACGTGTTCTTTATTTATGCTCTTTTGAATTACGCGCCGATTTTCGGAATTAATTACCGCGTAAATCAAGGAATGTCTGTATTAGTGATAATTGAGTTTTTTTTGGTTTTATGTCTGACTGTTTTGCAATTTCTGCTAATGCAGTCGGTGATAATTGAGTAAATAATTTAATAAATAGGGGCTATTGCATAAATTCTTTATGTATTTACTTTTGCTTTGAGAATTAGAGCCTAAATCCATTAGACAGTTAAAGAGAGTATTTATGACATGTCAAAAACTTATAAAACCTGAATTTAACGCTAAGTTAATCATAATCATACTATACTTTATAGCCTTTGGTAGGCTTTACCTTGCTCTGCAATCTTCTTTATGGTAAGAACCGCATCTATAGAGACTTTTGTTATACATATCTTCATCTCTACCCTCCACTAGCTATGTTTGAATTGTTCCTTTCCGCCAAAATACACACATTTTTTATAAAAACATACACACAACATTTAATCGCGCACCCCTAATTAAAGATGAGTTGTTTGAGTCAGCTAGTACTACATGCGAAATGGGCTTGGCAACGAAGCTGTACAATAATGTCATTATAAAAGTCTCTATTAAGTTGAATTTTATTATAGCGTCCATTCCACACCCATCACAATCAAATTATTCATAACATTATCCATCCACTTCTTCCTTATTTTCTTGTGCAGTCTTTCTTTCCATTTCACCCACCCTAACCATCCTCATTGACTCTTAATGCAATTTAGAGGTTACCACAGTGCCAGAAATAGGGGTAGGCATGGAGGGATGTATCTCAGGTGCTAGATACCAGGAGGGGGAGAAGTAGGAAGAGTTGTTCACAGAATTAAAATGAAATCAGTTACTAAGAACCGTTTGAAAAGTGAACATTGGTCCTTTGACAATTAATAAGGTATACATTTCGACTACCGCATCTAATTAAAACTTGTTGTAGTAGGTATATCGTATGATATTGGTAAGAAGGAGGAGGAAAATTAAGCTTTGCCTCCCTAATAAATTTCCTAGTTCCGGTGCTATATAAACATCTCAATCTTTGTGCCTTTATGAAACTAAAACTGACTATATCTCAGCCTTCTGTGAAACTATTAATTCTCCATATTTAAGTACGTTACTATTAAAAATGACTGAAGAGTATGTAAAAATGGTTAATCCTATTACCATTCTGATAAAAATTACCTAAATAAGTCATTAACCAACTTCAATGTTTGCTTACTTACGTTTACCTACTATCGGTTTCATAATCATTGACACCCGAGTTTGAACCCTTGCCCATGGTAAAAAACCTTGCCCTCCAAAACTATGAGTTGGATTTCAACATACTTTACATCAAAATTTAGGTCATTTTATTCTACGTTTAACTATAATAAATCTATATTTTTTATGTTGTTTAAAAATTGCTATATCGAGGTTGGAAGACAAAAAACCCGGTTTTTTTGATACCGCAAAAATTTCATGCGTTTAGAGGCGTGTAACTCGATACGTATTTAACCGAAAAGTTTGAAATTATAAAACAACAGAAAATTATATTCTTACATCGTGTACGAAATTTCAAAATCGTAAGTTATTTAAATTTTGATTTATTAACAATATTCTGAACCCTTGCTATCTCGGTAACCGCTAGATCGTTCGGCACGGGTAAACTATCGTTTTATTAAGCGTAAAAACTTAGTACAGATATGTTAATATGAAATATCGATGGGCCAATGTTGTGGTAGAATTTTTTAAATTTTGAAAAATAGACTTGGTAATGCGGGGGGTGGGCGCTATTATCTATGTTGCTTGTTTGTTTGTGTACGTGACATCCTGTCGGACTATCTACCTGAATTGACAGACTGCATTGTCAATTCAGGTAGACGTCAGATTAAAGCAGAATGGATAGTAGCGCCCACCCCCCGCATTACCCATCTATTTTTCAAAATTCCAAAAAATTCTACCACAACATTGGCCCATCGATATTTCACATTATTAACATATCTGTACTAAGTATTTTACGCTGAATAAAACGATAGTTTGCCCGTGCCGAACGATCGAGCGGTTACCGAGATAGGTTCATAATATTGTTAATAAATCAAAATTTAAATAACTTAGGATTTTGAAATTTCGTACACGCTGTAAGAATATAATTTATTTTATATTTTGTGTTAAAATTTCAAACTTTTTGATCAAATAGCTATCGAGTTACCCGCCTCTAAACGCATGAAATTTGTTGCAGTATCAAAAAACCGGGTCTTTTTGTCTTCCAACCTCAATACGGCAATTTTTAAACAAAATTAAAAATATAGGACTATTATTGTTAAATGCAGAATAAAATTAGCTAAATTTTGATGTAAAGTATGTTGAAATCCGACTCATAGTTTTGGAGATGCAAGGGTTCAAACTCGGGTGTATATGATTATGAAACCGATAGTAGTAGTCTCCATGAAAGGATAATAATTAACGTAGGAAGAGGAAATATAGAAAGGTTACCATCAAAATAAAGTGTTTTGGTTCACTTGTTATTGTATTTGTTGTGACACTTACCTCTAAGGTCCGTTTCGGGATCTGTGTAAATTAAATTATGAACACACTAAAATTTAAAATTACGATTATTTATTACGATTAAGAATTACAATTAAATAAGTGACTACAATCTACAAGAATATTACAATGAAATTACTTAACAAATAACAAACGAATTAGGTTGTAATTAACTAATAGAGTAAATAACTTAAATACAGAGTAAATAGACCTTAAACAAAAGAGAATAATTCACAGTACGCTGGCCTATTACAAACGTAACCGTAAAACACTACGCAATCTACACTCGTGGAAGACAAATCAAATACTAACTCCCGATCGTAAACAAATCTGCGCTTAAATAAGTGGGCTAATGGAGAGTTCGAGAAAAGACCGAGATTTTTGATATAACAATAAAATACAAAATCCTTCTAACGGCTTCTGGCTAAATCTTAACAACTATAAACAATAATTAGGATTGAATAAAAGGTAATATAAAAAGGTAAATTATCTAAAAAGGTAACCACCCGAATCTCACAATACGAGTGACAACAAAAGCCAGGCCTACCTTTACTATAAAAAACCATTTATTTTACATATAATATTTCTTAACTTGTTCTCAGAATACACTAGTTTATTTATTGTTTTATTACCCTATTACTTCTCTTATTATATTTTACACTAACATTATTAATCCCTCGGTCTTCTTCGAATCTTCTCGGAACCACATTCCCTTTAGATATTGTCACAATATTTTTCTAGTTCAATAAATTATATTGTTCGGCTTTTTTTAGATTTATTATCATGTGTTAGTTGTAGGTTTTTTTTAAATAATTTCATAGCTTTAAATAGTTGCATGATTTTAAAGCCCCAATTTTTGTTTAGTTAATTAAACTTTTATATTTATTATTAATTTTTTTTAGAACTTGTATATTTTTTAAAAAGTCATGGTTTTAAGCCCCAGCGTAGTTTTTAAATAACCTTTGTACTGTGTTACTAAATAAAAGAAGAGAACACCGACTCTAGGACATTGGTTTTACCCATAGTTGGGTAGATCAATTTCCTCCACCTCGTTTATATTGTGAGTTGTTGTAAATGCATTATAGCTTTTTGAAAGAATGGTAATTATATGTGTATGGGTTACTACTGTAAAAAATATAAAAAAAATCTGGTGTGAAACGCTCACCAACTTTCTCTAGCGAATGCAAATTATGAATAATATAGCCTAACAGTAGTAATAAAACATTAGATTTAAACAAATAAACTAACCTCAATAAACATAACCTAATTTTAATCATGAGTGAAAGACCCTAGATGAAAATTAACCTCAGTTTGGCTTAAAAATAAGGAAAATCACTCTTTCACGCTAAACTAGGCTCTGTAAAGAAAAATGCTTTAAATAAAAGTTGTAGATCTTTTAATTTCCTATAAATTTGATTATAGACACTTTTGTCGTAAAATACATACCAAGGCCGAAATCTTAAAATAATCGATTTTTCACACGTTTTCGTGAAAAAAAAAAACAGAAAATTGCTAATTACCGCTAAACTAAGAATCATTAAAATTAAGAAACTAAGAATCGTTGCACAAAAAAAGTTGGAAATAAAAGTCGTAGAATTTAAATTTCCCTACAACTTTTATTATATAATTTTTTGCGCTAAAATGCATATTAAAGCCGCAATCTTAAGAAAACAATTTTTTACGTGAAAACAGCCTCACCAAGAATTTCAGCAAACATGGCGCCTACTCTATCTTGTAGAGCATAAATGGTTTAGTAATTGAGGCAATTTTAAAACAAATTGTAGGACCCGTTTTTGAGAAAATCGCTAAAATGTGGAAAATTACACGAATAAACTACTACTTCCGAATGACCGATTTTGATGAAAATGTTCGTGTCGGGTCCGGTAGTGGTATGTAACTTAAGTTTCAAGTTCGTACGATGTTCCGTTCTTGAGATATTCTGTTCACACACACACACACACACACACACACACACAGACCAATCACTAAAAACATGTGTTTTGGGTTCAGGGTGTCTGAAAATGTGTAGATCCGGTGAAAACTCGATTTCAAAAAATCGACATGAAAATGATGCTTTCTTTCCTATATATTCATATAGGCAAGAGAAAGTAAAATTGTATAAATTTTTATTATTATTATTATTATTAGGCTATTATTATAACTACTTCAAAAAGTGGGTCATTTTATAAAATTTATGTACACAATAATAGTACACAGCTTCCTTCGGCATTTCTCACTGAGAAAAAAGTATGCTTATTAGCATGCCAGGCCTTTCAAAAATATTTACTTTCCACACTGAAAATGACACGTTCATTTCATTCACCATAGGATCTTGCTGTATAATAATGACATTCATTACTCTTAGAGGAAACAATTCCGACTTTTCTTGTACAACCCTTGACAGACCTTAAAAATTTCATTTCCGCTGTTTGTATGTGCCTTTCCTCTCTTCTTCTCATCATCCATGCTTCACTGCCGTACTATGTCAAGGTTGAAACTGCCACTGTTTTATGATACTGTAACCTTGTTTGGGTTCTTGCTTTTTGCCTCTGTATCTTAAGAACCATCAAACAAATCTGATTGAATTTATGTAAAATACAACCTGTCACATCCGGACTAATATGGCGATCGGGCAATCCGAATATCACAAAGTTATTTTTAAATTGCTACACAGCCAGAAATAATGAACACGTTAGCTGTTGAATCTTATTTTAAACGTTTGTATTGGTTTAAAATTTGTACACTATACCCTGCCTACAAAATATAGGCTATATATACCTATATTGTGACAATATCCAAGAAGGGCATGGTTTGCGAAATTTCTAGTACTTCATTCATAAAATGGTAAAGAGTAGATAATAGAGTGAAAAAGTAACAATAGGGTTGGCTATAAAAGGATACCTATTCATAAAAGTTATTTAAAAGGACTGCGCTATTGTGTATGATAAGGTCTTTCTTGTACAACTATTTATGAAGGGTCGGTTGATTGCCTGTTTACATTAAATAAGACTTCTCTAGAAAGGACTTTTATATCGAATTTCGGTGTCTTTCGGGAAGATTCTTTGAACCGCTTATATAAATAGAACCCCCGAGCGCGGTCAGTTAGTTAGTATCCGTTTGATCTTTGACGAGTGTTTATTGAGTGGCTAACGGTGCGTAGTACAGGTTACGTATTCAAGCATACTAGTGGTTAACTATTGTTATATTATCTCGTGTATGTGCATTATATTCAGTTTTTGTTAATGTGCTTTGTGTATAATTGATTGTAAGTAGTACTAAGTAAATTTTTTAAGTTATTTCTCGTATTACTTCATTATAATTAGTTTATTATTTATTTTGTAAATCTTTTAGTGTAATAAATATTTGTAATTGTAAACTTAAGTGAACTAATTATTTAATTGCCTAGATCCCGAAACGGACCTTAGCGATAATAGTCACAATATATAGGCCCTATATGCCTATATACGAGTACTATATATAGGCTACAAAAAGTAAAATCTGTTAAAAATGTTTACTTACAGTACGCCTAACATCAGTAGATACTACACTTGAAATTTTTCTGATTTTTGTCTGCTTTACAGACTGCACAATTTTTTTGAAAACTATGGTCTCGATTTTTTTAGTGGCATCACTTGTTTCACTTGTTTCGTCATGATGTTAAACATATATAACTTATCAGAGATTTGATGGTTTTGAATTCGTCAAAGTGACTCATTATGGGCTTATTGTCATTATTTTCGGGTTCAGAGATTTTCTTATCTCTATTGCATCCTATTTCTATGATGTCTTTAGTGGCATCACTTGTTTCACTTGTTTCGTCATGATGTTAAACATATATAACTTATCAGAGATTTGATGGTTTTGAATTCGTCAAAGTGACTCATTATGGGCTTATTGTCATTATTTTCGGGTTCAGAGATTTTCTTATCTCTATTGCATCCTATTTCTATGATGTCATTGTGTGTAATTTCGTCGACTATTATGTTAACTACTTCTTGACTTCATTGTCATTGGTTTCTTCACATCCAGGCGGGTTTTTACCAGCTCTGGAATCTGATAAACAACATTCTAACAGTAATTTTCATTTTTGCATCCCTTATCATTTCGCTAACCAAAATCGAAAAATTACTTAGGAGATACGTCCGGATGTGACGGTTGTGATATGTTGTACTGTAGCTATTTTTCACGCCTTTGTCAACTTCAAATAAATGACATTAGTTCCAAGGTACTCGTATTTATGGTGGCTTGTATGTATTTCCTTTAATAGTTAAATAGCTCCTTAATATCCATTTATTGACATTGGAAATCTTGTTTGAAATTTATGTAATAATTATTCAATGTCAATAATATTTCATTGACACAGTCAAAGTTATAAGCGAGCTGAAAATTCCGTTGTTATAGCGGGTACGAGCATTATCACTAATGACACCGTAATTTGAATAGATGTGTATTTGGGACTTCATTACGGTGTGTAGCTCGTCTGCTACGGTTATATTCATTAAATATAAACTTCTCGTTTTGGGTTTAGTAAATTATTATTTAAATATTCAGTATATAGCTTTCAACTGTGCCGTATGAAATCTAGTGTGCTATCCCCACTCCACTTATCAATTTTACATCCTTGTATACCTATAGAACTATTACTATTACTAATATTATACCGGCTTGCATGTGTATACAAGCTGAAAAGATACAACCTGAATGACGCGCGTTCTCTCTACCTGTCTTCTCATTGGTTCACATTCCTAAATACAGATGCGCGCGCAACTTACTCTGCTGCGACGTGGTCAAATCTACCCATCTCTCTCACGAGTTCACTTCCCAATGCTATCCTTGTTTAACATCATACATCTTCCTTCATTTCACCCTCTCTTTCTATTTATTGATTCGTTCTTGACAATGTTGGCTCTAGTTACCTTCTGTACTGTATGCCATTTTACCTACCGTTACGTACGAGTGAGATCAGTTTGTTTTCGATTGTAAATTATGATGTTCGTTTAATGTTCCAGCTTTTCAATTATTGGATAATAAAATTAAAACATTTATCCGTTCTGCTAGTTATTTTACTCTACTATCATTTTACAACTCTTATAAAATAAATTTTAAGTAATTTATTCATTTGCTTATAATTACATTAGTAGAGATATTTATCTATCTCTAATTTTCATCTTTATGTATTCAGTGTAGAGCGTCGAATTCAGACTAATTAGGGAACGACCCCGTCCAGATTTTTTCTTTCTCTTCCTGTATGAATAATTTTATTGCCATAAGTCCTCGGCTGGTTCTATGCAGTTCTTCAAGCTGTTCTAACTTACACAAGTCGTTTCATATTTATATAGTACCTGTAATACACTACATCTTTTGCCATTTGCTTTAAATATTCTAACCTTTGCCTCCCACAGCAATTTACTCCCTCAATATTACCCTCCATTATTGATAGCCCAATACCTGGATGTCTTAAGATATGCCCCACAATCCTATCCTTTCTTCTGGTAAGATGCTTCCATATACAGTAAAATCTCTCTATTGCGGAACTCTCTATTGCGGAAATCTCTTTTTAGCGGCATTATTTGCCGACCCCGAGCCTTTCGTATACTCCGGTAATGTATTTAGCTCTCGTTATAGCGGCACAAAAATCTCTCTATAGCGGCTAAACAATATCTTCAGCATATGGATTTAGACGCCTATGTAGGGGCAGACAATGATTTAGCCACTTCATCACTTAGCTACTTCAGTTTGCAGTAATCGAAAATGTCTTAGCCCAAAACAACGAGGAAGAAAGTAAGGATGACGATGAAATGGAAACAGAAATGGTGCCCCTTCAAGTAAACAGGCACTAGACGCTATTCTTGTTGTTTCCACGTACTGTCATTGCCAAAATGTAAATGAAAATTTACAAGTTTTAAACATTGAAAATGAGATTGAAGACATGTTTTATGAATTGAAAAAGAAACTAAATTTAAAACTTATTTTACGAAATGAAATGTACTTCACAGTTATTGTTTCCTAATAACGAAAAAATATATACTGTACTGTGTACTTTTTTGTGTTTGTGTAGCCTATGTTTTAGGAGATTTTAATTGTATGTATCCTATGTTTATTACTGTTCAGTGAAAAACGAGTTTCAGTGCTAATTAAGTGTAGGCTATCTATTACGGTATTTACTGTATGAATGATTATTGAAAAAAGTTCAATACGAAAAGTGAAATTCTATTGTTAAACATTAGTAACACAACATCTAATAAAACCAGTTTGTATCCAAATTTCTTGTTAAGTTAATAACCTACACTTTATGTAATTAATTTAAATATCTCACTGTATTGAAGTAATCTACTGTATTAAACATTCGTCATAAAGTTATCTATTCAGTAGTTTTTCAAAAACTTATTCCATGCACCATTTACATAGCCTACGTATATAAGTTATTTTGTACAGAAAAATTAGTACTCTAACTTCCCTCCCACCGTTAATTACTCGCTCTCTCTATAACGGAACTCTCTTTATAGCGGCGGTACCTCATGGTGTCTTCAATTCCACTATAGAGAGATTTTACTGTACTTCTTTTTTCATCCACTCGCCTAAGAACCTCTAGATTACTTAGTTTGTCCACCCACCTAATCTTTAATATTTTCCTATAACACCACATTTCAAAAGCTTTTACCTCTTCCTTTCTACAGCCCCTACCACCTACGTTTCACTCCCGTATAATGCCACACTACAAACATAGTGTTTCATTAAAATTTTCCTCATCTGTAAATCAATGTTTGTAGTTAATAAGCTGTTTTTCATTCTAAAGGCTTTTCTAGCTCGAGTAATCCTACTTTTGATAGGCTATCTCTTATGCTTCTACCATTCTTTGTTATTTTACTCCCTAGAAAGGAGGACCCCCCCAACTTCATATGAATATATAGGAAAGGAAAGTACTATTTTCATGTCGATTTTTCAAAATCGAGTTTTCAATGAAAATCCACGTTTTCATCCCCCTGAACCCAATTAATATGTTTCTAGTGATTGGTCTGTGGGTATGTGTGCGCTCATGTGTGTATGTAGCTCAATTCAAGCGCTTTTCTGCTTAAACTGCGTATTTCTGCGTGGTGCAATAGGATTGCTACTAGATGAAATTAGGAGGCTACTAGGAGAGATGAAGAAGCAATTACTTGTGTATAAGATACATCTGCCCGTAACAGGCAGGTGCAGTGTTAAATTATTTGCACTCGTTCTGTTAGTTTCAGGGCTAAAAGAAATAGTTCTGTTTCTTATTACTTGGTCAGTCTATTAAATGACTGAATCGTTTAAGAAAAGAAAGGACTAGAGGTGTAAAAGTCACTAGTCAGAATTATCCCTCTGAGATTAATGAATTTTATTGTACAACTGAACTCTGTGGTGAATGAAGTGAAGGTATCATTTGCAGGGTAGAAAGTAGATGCTCTTTGGAGGGTCTAGCATGCTGATAAGCATAGGCTACTTCTCAACTTAGTGGGGAAGACAATTGTAAACCACCATACTCCTCGATTTACTTAGTAAACTCTCTATAGGTTCAAACCAGCCTTTTGGCGGATGACCTAAACAACAAGAAGATACATTTTGGGTATTTTTGATGGAAAGATATTTGGTAGGAGAGAAAAACAAAAGGTCAAAGATCACAACTATTTTTAGTAGGATATGAAATGCTTAAATTTGTAGGCATGAGGCAAATTGTTACCGGAGGGAACTCACGGTTGTAAAGTTGTAGGTGAACCATCTTGATTGTGAATATATTATTAAAATATACAATTTTCATTAAAAAAAAACATGAGGGTTTTTACAAAAAGACAGGAAACCGCATCAAATACATAAAAAACATCCGGGAAAAACAATCTATAGACTATATATAACTAAAGTTTTTATTTTAAATACCGATCAACGAATGTTGTTACGTATGAATAAAAAAAAAATCTCCGTTATTGTTTAAATCGAAAATTGAATAAACAATAGACAGGTTAATGCGGATGTCAATATTTTTCATGTTATATTACTGAAATCTCTCTCTTGTAACATAGGCCTATTGTGTTTTGTCAGGGAATTTTTTAAATATTATTTATTTCGTTTATTTTATAAATTCTTTTAATTTTTGAGTAAATTTTATTATTTAGGAGTTTAACCATGAGGCAACGTTAATGATAGCCTATATCATTTATTTGAAACGCAAGTTGTTGTCTAATACACGAGTATTTTAAACGCATAGTACTATTGTCTATTCCAGTTCAATTTTCATTGACATATTAAACAACGAACAGTTCAAATGCAGACTCTTTGAATAGCAAACATTTTAGCTGTTAGAAATTATTTCGTAACTAGATCTTTCTGCAATTTTTGCACTACCAGCAAGATTTGAGGTGGTTAAATTGAGATGCACATTTTTACAATTTTAATATATACTAATAATCAATAGTTGTTTTAAATTTATGCTTTGGCCTAGTTTAATTTTCTATCTAGAGAATCCATTTAATTAACAGTATCAAAGAATAAAATGTGGCCTAATGACAGGAATATCACAAGAAAAAACTATAATAAATGACTCAAAATCACTAAATAAACATCTATATAGTCGACCAATCACATAATATGTGCTTCTACTTACAAGTATTCTATATGTGTTTCTACAGTTCAGCCGTTTTTAGTTTGCTCCTACTGTCAACAAACAAAAGCCACCTACTAGCGTGCACCTACTAGGTGCACACTAGAGTCTGCGACTTTGCGGATGTCGTATTCCTATTAAGTTAACTATTTTTTAAATTATAAGTACTTAAAGTACTAAAAACATCAGTCATGATATGATGTAGGGCTAACAATTTCATTTATAAAAATACTTTTAAAAGTATTTTGTATTTAAATACTTTTGAAAGTATTTTGTTGTTACTTTTTAATCAGCGTGTACACATTTTGATATAATGCGCATGCTCAGTGACGTCATTATTTGTTTACATTAGGAGCAAACTAAGAGAGGCTGGACTGTAAAATGTTTCGTATTCAGCTGAAAGCGTTACACTAATAATTATACTATTTCTAATGGCCAAAACAACTAAGTAATTTAAAAACCTATAAAATTAAATATAATGAGAAGGAAGAATGTTTAAAACTAACTAATACAGTGCAACTGGACAACGCGAATAAATGCACTGGTCGGTACACTAATTTTAACAAAACGTTACTTAATGAAATATTTTTCACGTACGCTATTATTGTGTTTAATAAATCGCCATTTGAATGACAAATGGCGATGTAGCCACCTTGTTAAAGATAATTTTCTACCTCGTAAACATATACGAGACATCAGATAAAACTGGTATACAATAAGCGAATTATTTAGGTTCCGTGTGTAAGGTTCTTTTTCAATAAGTCAGGAGAGACCGGTTTTAATAAGTAAATCGAGGGGTACAAAAAAGAAATAACAGGGCGCCAGGACATAATATCCGTGCATCGCACGGACCGTGTGCCAAGGACAACTTTACACCGCCCGGTCCGGGCGAGCGCACTGATTGTATAGTCCGTGCGATCGAACGGACCATGTGCGCCCAGCCTTACTGGGCGTCACGTTGAGTGAGATTTTGACATAAGATTTACCCAATGCCAACGTCTAGTTAACGGTAGGGCAGAAAATATGTGAGTACCTTCTACTCGAGATTTATAATTTCTAGGTAGGTATCACTTACAAAATACGTAATATCCCATTGTAGAGATCGTTCGGGTGCTGAAAGAAATTGAAATTGTTTTCTGTTACTGCAGAACATTTACACGGTTTTTTTTTAAATTACGAATGTTCATTCAAAACTAAGAAACAGGAGAAAAAATGACAATGAGAATTTTTCCGTGTTCCATTTTAGTAACCAAATTTTTGGCCGTAATATATCTTGTATTTAGGTAATTACTTTTTACGACTTTAAATCAAAAATTACTATACGTAGGAGGCAAGTAAACTTTCTTATTCAAAATGTCTTGACAGGAATCATAATCAACAACAAACCTGATAAGAAAATATACCTGAATAATTCCGTTTTATAACGAGATTTCTAATTTGCTTTACCAACGAGCATCAGTCGAAAAACAATAACCAATGGTCTAAGGATTGATGACGTAATGGCCGATGTAATTTTGAAAAAATATTCTGGCCTTATTCATATTTAATTCCTCCTGTATTTAAGATGGATAAAATTAATTTTTCCCACCAAAAAAGGTAGAGTTTTATACATTTTTTGCACTCCATCTGCTAGATTCCCAGTTAAATTAAGTTCTGTTTTTATAACATGGTCTGCCAATAATATTACTGGAGCATTTAAGAGCAGAAGATGACAAATTTAAAGTGTAAATGACACTAGTCAGAGTTATCTCTTCTGAGAGTCATGAGTTCCATTTTGCAATCTTAGGCCTTGTTGAGAATGAAGTGAAGGTGTCATCCGGAGGGTGGAGAGTAGGTGATTTTCGGAAGAACTGGCATTCTGATATAGATAATTAAACTTAACTTCTCTGTGAGAAGGCGAGTTGAGCCAGCGCACGACTCGTCTCACTCAGACAAGATTTTAGAAGTTCAAACCATCCTGTCAGGTGCTTATCTAAAAAACAAATTTCTTTGCACAACAATTTCAATAGCTCAGCATTTACCTATGTTTAAGTTGACTGACTAATTGGATTTGTAATTAACATAATTGTTTGCCTACCATTCTTAAGAGAATGCACGAATTTTTGTTCGTTCGCGGAAAGTTGAAAAATCGCATCTGATAATAAAATTGTCATGTTCGAACAAGCGGCCTACATTAACTCATATAGGCCATACACTCTGTAAAATCATAACTCTCAAGATTATAATAATTTCTCTGCTCATACTTTCGCTACTGCATTTAAGCGATTGCCGTCACCCAATTAATTTTATATTCATCTTATCAGTACGAGTGAGGTGTTAAAGGTTACAGTTTAATACAGTTTGCATAAAAGATATAGAAAGTAAAACTCGTTTTAATGTGTTTTATTGATACAAATTAACTTAGAACCAATTGAATTATTCGTGTGATTATAATTATTAAACAGACGTGTTTAATACAAAATGTTTTACTCTTTAATTATAGTAATTTATTTTCCTCTAATTACTAATTTCACTGCAATGGTATGATGAATATTTGCCATTCATTGCGGTAATGCGAAATACAAGTTTAAACTGATCAACACACCCACACAAAACACCAAAATATCGCATCATGAACACCCAATACATGAAAATTATATTTCTCTTTCATTTTCATATTTCATGCTGTAAAATGAAATTATTTATTGTCTAACTCCAATATTTTGATTTTGATAACCAATTTATAGGCAAATGATTTCATTTAATAGACTATTTATTACTGTACTAAATATATTATAAATCAAAATCAGACTATTGTATTTGAATAAATCAATATAATTATTAAATGGTTTCATGATTATACCTAGCTCCTAAGTCTCAGAGAAGCAGTCTAATTGCCTAGTATTTAAAAATAGATCAACATAATATATTAGAAAATCTTGTATAAAGCACTCACACGACTTTCTCTTACCAATGTAAACAATAAAACATGTAATACACGAGGTGGGATCAAAATTGCGGTAATAATTTTATTACGAACAATGCAATAAGTTTACATCAAATTTTAATATTAATGTCATTCAAAGTACTCTCCTTGGCTGGCAATGCACTTATCTTAACGTTGATTCCATGATTGGAAGTATTTCTGGAAGGGTTTTTTGGAAGGGCCTTCAGCTCCTCTACAGTGGCCCTCTGCAATGTCGGGAAATGGTTAAAATCGTTTCCCTTTAGCACGGTTTTTATTTTCGGAAGGGCCTTCAGCTCCTATGCCGTGGCCCTCTCAATGTCAGAAATGGGTTCAAAATGTTTCTCTTTCAGCACGGTTTTTATTTTTGGAAGGGCCTTCAGCTCCTCTGTCGTGGCCCTCTCAATGTCGGGAATGAGCTCAAAATGTTTCCATTTCAGCACGGTTTTTATTTTTGGAAAGAGCCAGAAGTTTCATGGTGCTAAAACTGAAAAAGGAGCTGGATAAGGACAGACAGGAATCTTTTGTTCGGCCAATTACAGATCAGAAGCCAGGTGTGGCACGGGGAACAAAAGTCTGGTATCAAATTTCACAATCGGTCGTCTCATTTGTAAATTTTCGGTTAAAATGCTTTGGACGGATCCGTACGAAAGGTTCACTTCTTCGGTAGGCTCTCGAATTGTCAATTACTTTTTTGAACGAATCAGTTTTGTCACTTTTTGCTCGTTTTCGCTGTTTTTTGAGGTCGAAGGACGTCCCGATTGTTTATCGTCTTCAATCGACTCATTTCCGCGTTTAAATTGCTTGTGCCACATGTAAACCGACTTCAAAGTTACCAAATTATCGCCATACAGTAATTTTAACATTTCATTAGCTTCTTTGGCTTTCTTTGCAACTTAAAACCAAAATTTGATTAACGCGTTGTTTAAATTTTATGATGCGCAACTGAAATGGTAACCACGACCTTAGTTTTCCGGCTCTGGAAGCCGACTGATAAATCACAACTTGTTCAAACTTGACACCGACTATCTCGAAGAATCGGGCTATCGAACTTATTACTTCAAATGGACATAACATTAGCAGGTGTCTTGTAGTAAAAATTATTCACCGTATTTTTTAATCACACCTCGTATGTTTAATCATTAGTAAACAATGTAAAAAGAAAAATATAACCTTATTTTAATCATGAGTGAAAATAAAAACTAACCTCTGTAGAACTTAAAAATACGGAAAATCAGGGATTGCCTATAAACTCTGTAGTTCTCTAAACTACTTTTATTTTAGTTTTACACTATTTTTCTAAATAGTGTAATAAAGTTGTAGGCTTTGTAATTTCCTGTAAGTGTGAATATAAACACTTCAGTCGTAAAATACATACTAAGGCCGCAATATTAAAAAAATCCCTTTTTTACCAATTTTCATGAACAAAATTCAGAAAATCACTACTTATTGACACTAAGCTATACACTTTAAATTTTAGAATTAAAGTTGTAGATTTTTAAATGTTTTGCGATTTTGATTTGGCACATAAAACTTTGCCCTATAATTCGTGTTAAGGCTGCAATTTTAAAAATAATAAATTTTCTACGATAGCACAGGCCTCACAAGAATTTTAGCAGATATGGTGCTTACCCTATCTTGTAGAGCATACAAAATGTATTTATGTTTTTGGACTTTTGTCTGACTGTTTTGCGATTTCTGCTAATGCAGACAGTGGAGAATGATGATAATATAAAAATTAGTGATGAAAATATTTCCGACCTGACCGAGAATCGAACCCGGGACCCCGATGCAAAAGCTAGTAGCGCCAACCACTACGGCCAGAATGTAGTATTAAAAAATCGCAAAATATAGAAAATCGCACGAATAAAATACTACTTCCAGTTAACCGATTTTGATGAAAAGTTCGTGTAAGGTCCTCTTTTGATAGGCCCACCAAACTTAAATTTATAAGTTTCAGCTTCGTACGCTATTACTTTTTACTTTCTCTTGCCTATATGAATATATAGAAAGGAAAGTATTGTTTTCATGTCGATTTTTCGAAATCGAGTTTTCACCGGATATATATGTTTTCAGACCCCCTGAACCCAAAAAACATGTTTTTAGCGATTGGTCTGCCTGTGTGTGTGTGTGTGTGTGTGTGTGTGTATGTGTGTGCGTGCGTGCGTGCGTGTGCGCGTGTGTGTGTGTGCGTGTGTGTGTGTGTGCGTGCGTGTGTGTGTGTGTGTGTGTGTGTGTGTGTGTGTGTGTGTGTGTGTGTGTGTGTGTGTGTGTGTGTGTGTGTGCAAAATATCTCAAGAACGGAACATCGTATGAACTTGAAACTTAAGTTACATACCACTACCGGACCGGACACGAACATTTTCATCAAAATCGGTCAACCGTAAGTTGTAGTTTATTCGTGTAATTTTTCACTTTTTTGCTATTTACTCAAAAACTGGTCTTACGATTTATTTTCAAATCGCCTGGTTTACTCAATTTTTTATTCTCTACAAGATAGGATAGGCGTCATAATTGCTGAAATTCTGGGTGAGGCTGTTTTTACGTAAAAACATAGTTTTTTTTCAGATTACGGCTTTAATATGAAATTTAGAGCAAAAATTTATATAATAAAAGTTGTAGAGAATGTAAAATTCTACAACTTTTAATTCAAACATTTTTTTGTACAACGCTTAGTTTATTATTAATTAGCGATTTTCTGATTTTTTCTCACGAAAACGTGTACAAAATCGATTTTTTTAAGATTTCGGCCTTAGAATGCATTTTATGACAAAAGTGTATACAATAAATTTTATAGGAAATAAAAATATCTATAACTTTTATTTAAAGCATTTTTCTCTACAGAGAGTAGTTTAGTGTGAAAGAGTGTTTTTCCGTATTTTAAAGCCAAACTGAGTTCGATTTTCATTTTGCGTCTTTCACTCATGATTAAAATAAGGTTATGTTTATTGAGGTTAGTTTTTTGTTTATTTCTAATTTTTTATTACTAATGTTAGGTTTATTGTTAATTTTTTGCACTGGCAAGAGAAAGTTGTGTGAGTGTTTCACACCAGATTTTTTAAGAAAATTTGTTCACACATATACACACACACACACACACACACACACAGACCAATTGCTAAAACCATGTCTTTTGGGTTCAGAGGGCTGAAAACATGCACTGTATTTATTCACTGAAAAATCGATTTTTTGAAAGCAATACTTTCCTTCCCTATGTATTCATATGTTGTTGTTTAGGTCAACAGCCGAAAGGCTGGTTTGAACCTCTAGAGGTTTTACTAAGTAAAAACGAGGAGTAAGGTGGTTTACCAATGCCTTCCTCACTGAGTTGAAAGAGTATGCTTATCAGCATGCCAGGCCCTCCGAAAAGCACTCACTTTCCACCCTGCAAATGACACCTTCACTTCATTCACCACAGGGTCTGGCTGTATAGTGAAATTCATTACTTTCAGAGGAAGTAACTCTGATTAGTGTCTTTTACACCTCTACCTTTTCTGTTCTTAAATGATTCAGTCATTTAATTGACTGACCATGTGATAAGAAACAGAACTATTTATTTTAGCCCTGCAACGAACAGATTGAGTGTAAATAATTTGACACTCCACCTGTCTGTTATGGGCAGATGTATTCATATAGAGTAAATAAAAGTAAAAACATTAAACGTTAGTTAATAGTGATACGGCCTTTTCGTAACTACACAGTGAACCATGCTAGTTAGCTCTTATTGTGTAATTAACTACGCAGTAATTCTGTAATTTTTTAAATTTTAGTGCATTTTTATTTATGTACGAAATCGATAGGCTTAGACCTTTTCAGTCCTATGTCACACTAATGTCTTTTATTTTAAATGCTTCAAAGTTGAATTCGTCGGGGAGGCAATTTTCATGATTCTTGGTACACTAACGCGCTTTTTTAGATATTTAAGTCAATTGTAAATCATGGTAATATTACTTTTATGGGAATACCATGTAGAGATTACAATGTTCCTGAGTACCTTGTTTTGGAAACTTTGAATGACATTTAGTTCCTCTTTTTTAAGCAACCACAGATCAGCAGGCAGTATTTATATTCACACCGATTTGTAGACAAACTATTTATGAAGACAATCAATCTACCCTCCGCCGCTATGACCGGCCTTTTGGTGTAGGAGTCAACGCTACTAGCTTCTACACTAGGAATATTGGGTTCGATGCCCAGTCAGATCTGGCATTTTTCAATACTCATTTCATCTATCACCCTTAATCGTCTGCAATAGTTGTAATGTGAGAAACTGTCTAACGAAGACAGTCTGATGTAAAATTCTCACATGACTTTATCTCGCCAATATAAATAATGAACCTTTGTTTAATCATGAGTAAATAATAAAAAAACAACCTAATTTTGTTAATGAGTGAATGACGCATAATGAAAATTAACCTCTGTAGAACAATACAAAAAATAACTTACTGAACTAGGTTTTGTAGAACAAACTTCTAAAAAGTTACGGATTTCTAAACTTTTTATAACTTTGATCATGTTACACACTTTTTTTGTGAAATGTAAACTAAGGCAGGAATCTGGAAATATCTCATTTTCGTTCGATTTTAATTACTAAGATAAATAAAAATAATAATGACGATAAACGAAGCGTTGTAGAAAAATGTTTGAAATAAAAGCTGTAGGTTTTTTTAATTTTCTATAATTTTAATTAGATAAACGCTTTTGGCTTAAAACTGATATTAAGGGCGCAATCTCGTGGAAATGGAACTTTTAATGAAAACGAACAGGTTGTATTCGCATAAGGAACTATATTACCGTTGACTGTTTGGTAATGTGATTCTTTTCTTTTCTGGTTAAAACATTTTTATTAATTATTTAAAAAATAAGTAGTTTTACTTTCACAAATTCTTATAGTGTAATTTGTTTTTTCCAGATTAATGCTGATATTTTACTTGGATACGAGTAACTAAACGGTAAGTTTAACTATAAATTATTATAAACTTAAAAAAATCACTTCAAACTTTGAGGTAACCTCAATGTTTTGTTATAAACTAAACAAACACAGTTACAAACATAATGAGCTAAAATACTTCTTTATAAGATAAACATTTCCTTCAAAATTAATAAAAAAATTAATTCTTAAATTAAATTTTTGTACATTTTTTGAGACGTTAATAACCTCTTGTTGTTTAGGTCAACAACCAAAAAGCTGGTTTGAAACTTGAGAGATTTTACTGAGTAAAACAACGAGTAAGGTAGTTTACCATGTCTTTCTCTCTGAATGGAAAAGTATGCTTATCAGCTTGCCAGGCTCTCTGAAAAGCATCTACTTTCCACGCTGCAAATGACACAATCACTTCATTCACCACAGGATCTGGCTGTATAATGAAATTCAGTAGGTACTTTCAGAGTTGATAACTCTGATTAGTGTGTTTTACACCTCTACCTGTCTTCTGTTTTTAAATGATTAATTATGTGATAACGTTTAATTATGTGATAAGAAATAGAACTATTTTTTGTATCCCTGCAACTTACAGATTGAGGGCAAATAATTTAATACTCCACCACTCTTTTATGGGCAGTTTCGGTAATATTATTTATAATATTATAATAATAATTTTTGCAACGCTAACTGTAAAAATAAATTTTAAAATATCAACAATCGTACAATAACAAAAATACGCCATTTGACGCAGAAGAAAGTACAGAATATTTTGGTAAAAATTTTGAGTTTTTCAAATTTAAATTTTTTTTATATGACTATTTTAAGTGAAAATCATAGAAAAAGAAATATAACAAAAAAGTAGACATCAGAAAAAAGATAATAGTCCCTAATCAAACGAAATCTATTGTTTTAGCTATTATTTTGATAATTTTAAGTTTGTTTTTATCCAAGATCTCCTTAAGGTGAGTCTTTAATGAAAATATCTGTTCTTTTTTTTTGGGTTTTATCAATTGAATCTTAATCTTAAAAATAGTGCAGGTCAATATAGGTTTTCTACAACATTTGTAGAAATAATTTATTAATGATTTTTAAGAGCATATTAGTGAGACAAAATAATCTTTTTACGTTCAGAAACTATACTAAACACTTTATACTGAAACACCGTGAAAACATCATATTTTTAATCATAATTTTTCAATTTTTTCGTCGTTTGTAAAATTTGAAAAGCTAATTCGGTTGATACTTTATTCATCGGTTGTAAATTTTTTTTTTGTGTTTTAAAGTGGCAAAACATTTTTGTCCACCAGATAAATATAACTGAAATTTTATAATCATTTTTATCAAAATTTGTTTTAAAAATTAAGGTACATTTTACTTATTTTGAATATAAGGTAAGCACATGAAAAAAATAACAGGTATATGTCTTATCTTGCTTTATAATGTGGGCAGAACTGATTTTAACGAAAATTTAAAATGAATAAATTAAAACATTTAGAAAATGTGATTAAGAAAACACAAAAGATCTTCTGCTTAACATGTGATAAAAGTACTGTTCTTTGAAATATAAAACGAATTAAATTTTTAATTTCCATAGTTGTTGAGAAATATTTCTAAGCTAACATTATGGAAGATATTAAGCAATGTGCTCTCAGAAAGGAATTCTTAACACCTCATATAACACTTCACCTTACATACTCAAACTAAATAGACAAAAATGATTGTTCAAAATTTCAGCTTTATTTGAAGATTTAAAAACAATAATAAGGCCAAAGACCTTCAGAATTACATAATGTTATAAAAGTTATTTTTAAGTTCATAATTAATTAATTAAGTGAATATTAATAATTATTCACGAACAATCAAATTCACCTTTATTGAAATTATATTAACAATTAATTAATTATGGTTTAGCTGCAATTTCTAAACAAACTATACATTATTAATTAAATGCTTATTCTGCAATTACTTATTTCGTAACATAATAAGAGAAAACCCCTTAATATTAGACTAAATATAAATTATTAAAAAGAAAAATTGCTGATTAAGGCGTTTTCTTTTGTTTTTTATTTTTTATAAACACCAGAAAATTGAGCTAATTAATTGCTACTGATATTACAGTAATCTTATAGTGAACTGATTTATCGCTAAAGAAATTTCTTCAGATTAATTTTTTGGAAATATTTTTTAACCGTTAGATTTTCCTTTGATTCTGCGTTAAGAAACATCAATCATTGTATAAATTTTGTTGTAAAATTTTATGGAATTTTTATTTCAATTTGTAGAAAAACTTATTTTGTTACTGATTGTAATTTAGTCAGTTTGGCAGTTTTCTTGTATTTATAATTCAGAACTGCACAATGTTTTAAACGGTGCCTAAAAAAGTACTGAATGGGAAATGCTTTTTTGTCTTTCATACCGAGTTGCCAGACGTACGACATGTATAGTACTGGAACACCTAAGCCTAGGTTCGTTCGGGATCTGGGTATAAATAATAAAAAACTTCCTTGAAACTTATAACAATTTTGTATTGACACGACTAATAACTGTAATTATATTTACAATTATATTTATTAAACTTAGACCACTAACAAATTAATGAGTTAAATTAGATTAATTAAAAAACGTTAACCTTAAACTGGCCTAAACTATAAAATAAGATACTGTCACTTAGCAATCAAAGTAAGTTATTTAGGCCTACGTTTTCAAAACCACTTGCTACCGAATGCACGCAAACTATTAACGTAATTCAGAACCGGTCCAATAACGACACTACTTCAAAACGGTCCAACTACACTAATTCCATTCATAGACAAGAAGGTATACTAACTCATCACAAAGGCGCCAACTGTTTTGATACTTGCGGTCTGACAATTTCATCAAACAATTGAAACCCTTCTGACATTTTTCTACTTTACCAGAATATGGTTAGAAGGAATAAAAATAAAACCAAACGTTTCTACTAGTTTCGATTTCCGAGAATTCCTATTCAAAAAAATTCCATTAATCGCAATCCATTACCCTTGTTCAATACACACCACTTCATACAATAAACAATTTCTTGCGATAAAATATTTACCTATTTCCTTAACTACTTCTAAAATAACACGAACTACTACATTTTTTAATGTCATACTATTATACTGTCATAATTGTATTGTTTAGTGCGATGTACGATGATACCTAATATCGTATACAAAAACTTACGGTCATTTTGCTGAAAGACGTAACGGATCAGTGTGTGGGTGACACTGGTGGTTTGTTTTTGAGGGAGAGAAATTTAATAAGAATGTGAATAGTACGATATGTATTTTAACGCCTAAGCCTAGGTTCGTTCGGGATTTGGGTGTATACCTAAATAATAAGCAAACTGCCTTAAACTTATAACAATTATTTATTGACACCACTTACAATTGAAATTGAGGGGTTTGATGGAAAAAAGGCCTATCTACAAAACCGACATATTTAAAAAATGATACTTTAATCATTTTGTTATGAATATTGTGATGCATTGCAATAAAAGTAGGCGGACAGATATGCACATCTATATAAAATTTGATTTTTTTTACTACTGAGAAACTACAAAAATTATAATTCACATCAGACATTTTAAGCTATTAACTACTTTAATTAGTTTACAACATAACCTCATTGACTGCCTACGAGTTACCGGATTTTCCTGCCTTGCATGACATTTTAAATATCGTCCCCGCATCTTTTAGAAAAAAACATAGAGATATGAAACTTTGTATAAATACAGAGAACATCATGGCGGATTCAATAAACACTTTGACGGAAAAAGGACCTATAGTATTTTACGTTCCTTTTTCCATCAAACTCTTCAATTATTTATTAAACTTAGACTAATAAGAAATTAAATTACTTCAGTTAGATTAATTACTAAAGTTATAGGCCTATGGTTGAAGGAATCAAATTTAAAATAAGTTTGAATTCGCAGGGTAGTGAGTAGTAGCTTTTCAGAGGTCCTTGAATGGAGATAAGCATACTTTACCCTCAGTGAGAAAAGCAATAATATAACACCTCACTCCTCGTTTTACGTAGTAAAGCCTAAAGCTCTAGTGGTTCAAACTAGCCTTTTGGCTGATGATTTAAACATCAACGACCGATTTACTTTATTTTATGATGGTATGTAAAACTTTTTCTAGACAGTAGCGAAAAGTAATGAAAGTAAGATAGATGCTTTGTGTGTTTCACAGGCAGTTTCTTACCGCCCATATTCAACGAACTGTTCTGAAAGCATCCAATCGGTAGTTTTTTAATATTGTTTTATTACGCGATGTGGTCTTTTTTTCTAAAAAAATTCAGGTCACGTTAACGTAGAAAAATTAATTACGTTGGTTGTGACAAAATTAATATGAAGAGATATTGCATTGCAAATATTCAATTCATATCATTCGGTATCAATACTGTGTAAAAGTGTTAAACCATACCACGGGTCTGGGTACATTGATTGAAACTGAAATTTAACCAATGTAATTAATTCTTCTACGTCAATACGAACTGATATTTTTAAACCAAAAAACAACACTTAATAGAAACATTATAAATAAAGTAAAATGAAACCCAGTGTTTGTAAATATCACGATTTTTTAAGTAATTTATAGGAAATATCTAGTAATTGCTAAGTTTTTCATGTCTAGCAGGAAGCATGTTTTTTAAAATAATCTGCTTTTATGCATCTAAAAATTTTCACCTCCCCAAGTATGCATGCTTTCATGCGTACTTTTCAAAGATAAGTCCATCCGGTTCGCAAATACGAGGTGTGATCAGAAGGTATGGTGATAACAATGGCCGTACCTTCAAAAATAGGTGCCGGTCGCATTGGCGTAGCTAGTAACGTGCTCGCCTCTCATCATGCGGCCTTGGGTTCGAATCCCATTCAGGCACGGCATGTTTTCATACGTTAAAAATAATCATTTCATCCTTCACCCTCTGCATTAGCAGTAATTGCAGAACTGTTGGACGTTAACCTAAAAAAAAACCATTCAAAAATAGGTGAAAAGTTCCCAAAAACCGAGAAAAACTAGTATTTACTAAAACCACGTCATACTGGGCCTCAAGATACCGGTATTCGGATATACCGGGCTACGTACCGGGCTCAGCTCGGATATTTATTCAAAAATTGAAAGCGCAAAGAAGTTAATAGAAAGAAAAATCCCTAAAATTCTACTTGCTTATGTATTACGTTCACAACGTTATTGCATTCTAAATTGCATTGAGCCCAAAATATAAAAAACAATAGCGTCTCAAACGACAGCAATAAGTTAACATACAATGGTAATGGTAATCCCAACTGTACATACTAATACTGCATTTCTTAACATCCCTTTATTGACTTTTATGTACACATTCGTATGGGGACAATAAAAAATATTTGTTGAACTTTAATCGCGAATTCGGATACACCGGGATTTCGACATACCGGAAGGGTACAGCCAGTCATTAGCCCGGTGTAATGAGCTTCTACTGTACTAATAAGTATCCGCGAGACTACCAAGAGTAAAAAATAAATAAAATACACAGTGTGTATTTTAATGTTTTTACTATAAATATGTCATATGTATACACACACACGAACAACTAAATGACATGCAATCTTTTCACTATACGGGGACGGGTGAGGAGAGCTAGGCGTGCACATTGGCCGCTGACTCTATGTTATCATGGCAACCCGCTCGTTTAGGAAGAGAAACGGCGGCCACCCGCCGTTTCTCTTCCGTGAGGGAACTCTTCACTTGGGCATTTATTTCGTATATTAAGGCCATTAAAAGGCTATTTAAAACAAGGATGCGCTCTAAGCAGATACAATAATTTTATTTACTTTTCACACGACACTTCTTCATTTATTGTAAAACAAAAATAATTATAACAGAAATCATACGTATATTGTGAGAGAAATAAAGCTCGATACTATTCAGAAAATAGGTAAAGAGACCTTCACCTCTTTCACCTGAATAACCGCCGATAAAATGATTTAATTACTAAAATACGGCCGACGGTACATCCATTAGAAGTAATTACTCTGATCGCCTGATTTATAGAGATAGTCAATGCCAAGTTTTAACAAGTTATGACTTTGTCAGTCAGTTTTCAGAGCCGGAAGAGTGAGGTCGTGTTTACCGTGTCTATCCCGCATCATAAATTTTGAACAACGCGTAAATATTAAGTTTTTTTTTAGTAACAGAAAAGTGCCAAAGAAACATATGAAATATTAAAATCATTGTTAGGCGATAAGGTGGTGACTTTGAAGCAACAGCGGATTTAGGAGCTAATGTGGGGAGGGAGTATGGAATACCCCTAACCATGGGGGGGGGTCTGGGGGTTTTCCCCCGGAAAATGTTTGAAAATTCTTTTTCTTTTTCTTCTCATAATAAAGGATTAGGCTTCCGCCTGTTCCGACTTACAACAGCGACAAACTATTAAATTACTGCCATCTTTTGCGTGGCCTCCCAACTTCTCTTCCTCCCACTGGTCTAGTGCGAACACTGAGGGGGATCCTTACCTCGGGCATTCTATCTACGTGTTCCCTCCATCGATTCGATTTTTTACAATCTTCAGTTTGAAAATTTAAATCTAAAAAACTCGATTTTAAGACTAAAATTTCAATAAATAAGGGCAAGCTGAAAGCTGCTTTCTACTCTTTAGAATAATATAAACTGTAAAAGTGTTTACATCTCAATCATATTTTAGGTTATTTAATCATTAAATGCTATACTTACAATACCACAAACAATACTTCTATAACCTCCTCAAGTACAAATGAGATAATATATTTAGATTATTTATAAGGTGAAATAATATAAGTAAACAAAATGTTTTACGGGTTGTTTTGCATTTTTATTTGATCGTACAGATTATGAATATAAAAATCATTCAACAACTTAGAAGTATCATTATCATTTTCATAAGAATAATTCAAGTCGTCGTCTATTCATTTTTACAAAAATTATCATCTTAATCCCATCTACGAATAGACTTAATACCCTAGTTGTAGCCTTCTGTTGTTAATTGGCATTTGGTTTTAACAATAAAAATGTCTATATACTGAACAGTAGTTAGTTCTAAAAAATCTACAATATAGAATTTTTTGTAAAACAAACCGGTCTCGGGGGATGGATAATTACCTTCCGTGCTCCCTCTCTGGATCCTTTCTGGCTCTGAAGACTGTTTATAAAGTGGTATGAGCTTTTTAAGATCCCTATTAGACTAGGCCGCCAGGTGGCGTAACCATTTGCACCACCTTTGACTCAGTCGGCGACACGTGCTGGGCAACCGGTGGCGCAGCAAATCACACGTTGTTCAGTCCTAGGGGTAGTTCGGTAGTTCTTGCTAACTCAGCAGTCTGTTTCCTGTTTTCCTCGCACTCTTTTCTGCGCATTGTTTTATTTACGTGAATTGCGTACTTCAGTATGTCTTGTGTACTGCAGATTGTCACTGTGGAAAGGAGTGGAAGTGAAAGTGTAAGCAAGACAAAAGGGAAAAGCAAGAAGAAACACTGAAGAGCCCCAGAAGTTAAAGAAACTAGAAAACGAAGAAGACATCGTGAATGAAGAAAAAAATTGGTCTTCAATTTCGTTTGATAGTGGGCCTACGTGTAGTAACTCTCAAAATAAATTTAAAAAATGATATTAATAAAATTCTAAAGAAAAGATATCATCCGAAGAGAAATTTCACACGTTCGATGAAACGGATGAGGATAAATTTTTTCTCCTCTTTTTGTTAACCGAGATTGGGGCTTGCCTAGCAGCCCAGTGTAATAGGCTCGATATGATACAATGCCCCGCCTCGACTCTCCGCCACCCGTGGCTGCCAACTTGGTCGCGGGGTTCATCAACCAGTTTGTGGTGACGCCACCGGCTGCTCTAATCTAATAGACTTCACAACAATCAATGCCCAATGATGAGCAGCGTCAACGGTGTCGTGGCTGGCTGCGCCCCTTACGGCCAAAACTAATAGGGACTTAAAGCGGAAGTAAGTCGATTGAAGTCCCAGAACATTGTGTTGTATTGTTTATGTATACTGGGGGACATGTTCAGGAACTTTTATTTTAAGCGTTTTTTCGACGGAGTTTAGTCTAATATCAATTAATTATTTTACATATTTTTCTCATCAATGACGTCCAAGAGTGCAATTTTCGTAAATCGAAATTTGGTTTTGTTTTCATTGGGCCTATTAACATTGGCAAGGAAAGTCATGTGAAAATATCACAACTGTGAATTTGAAACTGTAATAATGAGACTACAAAATGCGAATATTTTGTTGGGAAGATTTAACGTAAACAAATTCAGAAAAATTTAATTCGAGTGCAAGTCTCCTTTATTCAGTTTATTTATTTTTGCAGTTAAATTTTCTTCTGAAAAGAAGATTATTGACCTGCACTGTTGCTATTATGAAGTTTCTATTGTTGTTAGGTTTGCTTCCTTTTTAGTATGAGCTGCTATATGATGTTATCGTATAAATATTTACTGTCGAGTTTGACATTACACACTCATATTTACTTCATTCATGTTTTAAAAAAGAGAAAGATATCTTTGTACAGATTTGGCTTAACTTTAACTTTAATATCGTTTTTGCTAAAGTACTGCTTCGTAATATCTTTATAAAAAATATATTACTGAGTATATACCGAAATAAAATGAGTTTTTTTTACTGTACAGAACCGTTAGAGTAATTTTTAAGTACAAAATGTGTATTATATAAATAAAAGACCCCTCACTGCCTGACTGATTGACTCACTCACTCCATCACTACTAATTCTCCTAATTGCACAATAGCTAGAAAAATGAAATTTGGAGGTAATATTCCGTTTAGCGTGAAAAAAAGTTAAAAAAAATCTGGTGTAAAACACTCACACAACTTTCTCTTGCCAATGCAAATAATTAACAATAAACCTAACATTAGTAATAAAACATTAGAAATAAACAAAAAACTAACCTCAAAAAACATTAGTGAAATACGTAAAATTAAAATCGACCTCAGATTGGATTAAAAATACGGAAAATCGCCCATTCACGCTAAACTAGGCACTGTACAAAAAAATGCTAGCAAATAAAAGTTGTAGATCTCTTAATTTCCTATAAATTTGGTTATACACACTTTTGTCGTAAAATGCATTTTAAGGCCGAAATCTTAAAAAAATCGATTTTTCACACGTTTCCGTGAGAAAAAAACAGAAAATTGCTAATTACCGCTAAACTAAGCGTTATACAAAAAAATGTTTGAAATAAAAGTTGTAGAATTTTACATTTTCTACAACTTTTATTATATAACATTTTGCGCTAAAATGCATATTAAAGCTGCAATCTTAAAAAGAAAATGTTTTTACGTAAAAACAGCCTCACGCAGAATTTTAGCAAACATGGCGCCTACCCTATCTTGTAAAGCAAAAAAATGTAGTAAACCAGGCGATTTTTAAAAAAATCGTAGGACCAGTTTTTGAGAAAATCGCAAAAAAGTGAAAAATTATACGAATAAACTACTACTTCCGGTTGACCGATTTTGATGAAAATGTTCGTAAATGTTCGTGTCGGGTCCGGTAGTGGTATGTAACTTAAGTTTCAAGTTTCAAGTTCATACAAAGTTCCGTTCTTGAGATATTTTGTATACACACACACACACAGACCAATCGCTAAAAACATGTTTTTTGGGTTCAGGGGGTCTGAAAACATATAGATCCGGTGAAAACTCGATTTCGAAAAATCGACATGAAAACAATACTTTCTTTCCTATATATTCATATAGGCAAGAGAAAGTAATAAAGGATTTCGATATTCCACAGTTAAAGGGTTGAAAAGCTGTACAACACTTAAACCAATATTTTCCGTTTACTAAGTTCCGGACACGCTAGATAACTCAAATTCGGTGAAGATGTTCCTTAAAGGCCTAATTTAAGTACAAAAATTATTAAGTCGTGTCAGTGTTTCACACCAGATTTCCAGCTATACAATCACTTCTTGGAATTTGATCTTATCTTTTGTATATACCTGGTATTAAAATTTATTTCACATCATGATCTATTTGAACTTTGTCAGCCACCCAGAAGATGGAACGAAATTGCCTTCGAACCCAAGTAACTCGTAGAAAAATTTTACTTTTGTAGCAATAAAAGGGCTAGATATTGAATTAAATTAAGATCATACCTGAGAGCCTTCCACTCGTCTAATAGTAAAACTTTATCAAGATCTCTGTTTTTCATCAGTTGTTTTAAATTTGTCTCACTTTATTACTTTCTCTTGGTATATGAATATATAAGAAGGAAAGTATTGTTTTCATGTCAATTTTTCGAAATCGAGTTTTCAACGGATTTACACGTTTTCAGACCACTTGACCCAAGAAACATGTTCTTAACGATTGGTCTGTGTGTGTGTGTGTGTGTGTGTGTGTGTGTGTGTGTGCGTGTGTGTGTGTGTGTGTGTGTGTGTGCGTGTGTGTGTGTGTGTGTGTGTGTGTGTGTGTGTGTGTGTGTGTGTGTGTGTGTGTGTGTGTGTGTGTGTGTGTGTGTGTGTGTGTGTGTGTGTGTGTGTGTGTGTGTGTGTGTGTGTGTGTGTGTGTGTGTGTGTGTGTGTGTGTGTGTGTGTGTGTGTGTGTGTGTGAGTGTGTGAGTGTGTGTGTGTGTGTGTGTGTGTGTGTGTGTGTGTGTGTGTGTGTGTGTGTGTGTGTGTGTGTGTGTGTGTGTGTGTGTGTGTGTGTGTGTGTGTGTGTGTGTGTGTGTGTGTGTGTGTGCGTGTGTGTGTGTGTGTGTGTGTGTGTGTGTGTATGTGTGTGTGTGTGAGTGTGTGAGTGTGTGTGCGTGCATACGTGTGTGTGTTTATGTGTGAACAAAATATCCCAAGAAGGGAACATCGTACGAACTTGAAACTTAAGTTACATACAACTACCGGTCCCGACACGAACATTTTCATCAAAATCGGTCAACCGGAAGTAGCAGTTTATTAGAGTAATTTTTCACTTATTTGCAATTTTCCCGAAAACTGGTCCTACGATTATTTTTAAAATCGCCTGGTAATTTTTTTTTGTACTAATTATTTTAAACCTGGTTCTAATTTTTTATGCTTTAAGATAGGGTAGGCGCCATGTTTGCTGAAATTCTTCGGGAGGCCCTTTTCACGTAAAAAATTAGGTTTTTATAAGATTGCGGCTTTATTATGTATTCAGCGCAAAAATTTAAAATCAAAGTTGTAGAGAATTTAAAATTCTACAACTTTTATTTCAAACAATTTTTTGTATAACGCTAAGTTTAGCGGTAATTTACAATTTTCTGTTTCTTTCTCACGAAACCGTGTGAAAAATCTATTTTAAAGATTTCGGTTTTAGTATCCATTTTACGACAAAAGTTTATAATCAAATTATAGGAAATTAATAGATCCACAGCTTTTATTTAAAGCATTTTTCTATGCAGAGCCTAGTTTAGCATGAACGATTGATTTTCCGTATTTTTAAGCCAAACTGAGGTTGATTTTCTTTTTGCGTCTTTCACTCATGATTAAAATTAGGTTATGTTTATTGAGGTTAGTTTTTGTTTATTTTTAATGTTTTATTACTAATGTAAGGTTTATTGTTAATTTTTTGCATTGGCAATAGGAAGTTGTGTGAGTGTTTCACACCACATTTTTTTCATAATACCATGATAAAAGGTTAGGAATTATATACAAAGAAAAATGAATATATACAAAGAGAGAAAGGAAAGTTATCTGCAGTATTAAAACGGCAATTTTGAGAAAGGAGGGGTACGAAAAAGAGACTGCTGTAAGGAAAGGTGTACGACAAGGATGTTCATTGTCACCACTACTTTTTAACTTGTATATAGAAGAGGCTAGAAATGAAGTGACGGAAAAATTTTACGCGGGAATAAAAATTCAAGGAGAAAAAATAAAAATGCTGAAATTCGCCGATGATATAGTAGTATTAGTTGAGACAAAGAAAGAACTAGAGGTTATTTTAAATGGAATGGATGAGATCATGAGAAAGGATTACTTCATATAAATTAATAAGAACAAAACGAACGTGTTGTGCAGCAGCAAGAGTAATTTTGAAGAGATAGGACATTTAAAAGTAGGCAACGAAAACATACAGGAAGTTGGGGAATTCTGCTATCTAGAGAGTAAAATAACAGAGGATGGTAGAAGCACTAGTGATATCAAAAGTAGAATTGCGCAAGCTAGAAAAGCCTTTGAAATGAAAAACTGTTTACTGATTACAAATATTGACTTACAAATTAAGAAAAGTTCTTAAAACAACATGTTGGGAGTGTAGCATTATACGGGAGGGAAACGGGGGTGACAGGGGCTTTAGAAAGGAAGAGGATAGAAGCTTTTGAAATGTGGTGTTATAGAAAAATGTAAAAGATTAGGTGGGTGGACAAAATAAGTAATTTAGAGGTTCTTAGGCAAGTGGATGAAAAACGAAGTGTATGGAAGCATGTAACCAAAAGAAGGGATAGGCTAGTGGGGTTATGTTAAGACATCCAGGTATTGGTTTATCAATAATGGAGGGTAATATTGTGGGAGTGAATTGTAGGGGGGACAAAGATTAGAATATTTAAAGCAAATTACAAAAGATGTAGGGTATGTACAGGTACGTAGATATGTATGTAAGATGTACAGAGGTATGTAGTGAAACGACTTGCGCAAGATAGAACAGCTTGGAGAACTGCATCAAACCACTCAAGATACTTATGACAAATACCATTAATTTTCTTTCTCTCAAAATAAGGCCAATATAATAATAATTCATAAAAATTTAACTTTATTTAAACAATATTCATCAAATAAAAGTAAGGTACAATATTTTTTACAAAGTTAAATAAACAAAATAAATCCTAATCAAAAACGAAACCTGTTCACTCAGTGACATGACCGAGGTCGTTTGCCTGGTTGTCCCATCCCACTTATTGTTTTCCGTTAATTTTTGTAATTTAAAAATTTAATTATGCATTTATAACCTGTCCTGAACCATAGAGCGTTTTTGATATAATTAATTAAAATAAACCAGTTTCCTCCATTCAAATAATATTTGCAATTTCCTCTTCTGTAAAACTAGTTTTGTTAAAACAGAAAATTTTTAATTCAGCAAAGATTGAACCCAGAAAATGTAAAACGTCTTCTTCCTCGTAAATATTACACAATTAGCATAATCTAAGGTTATCAACTCGAAGTTGGCTATCATTTAGGCTCAATGGCTTTTCTACATCTGAAAAATTTGCTGGTAAATTTGCAACCTACTCATATTTTATATACAACTTTCCCCCAGATACCAATTTAATCGCTCATAATTGGCTCGAACTGCTCTTTCAATCCATGAAGCCCTGGTCACTTCCCTTATCGTTACCCGAATGTTTTCCAGTTGTAATAACCACCCTTCCCTTCTGTCAAAACTCTCGTTCAATCTACTATTAGCCTATATTTATGTATTAGTTTTACCCAAATTTAATAAACCACCCAACTTTTCTTTTAACACCCAGCTTAGCCAATCTGTAAGGAGCCTGCTTTCATGTATTCCACTACGCGTAATAACAGGGACATACCGGGTGTCCCACGAAGGGGTTACTTTTTTTAAAATTAATATTCCGGACGTATTGCACACTCTACAGACTGGAAACTTTACAATTATAATAAATATATATGTAAAAAAGTACCCTCGAGTTTCATTTGCTTATGATTAATCAAAACAAAAAGGCGGAATAAAGAAATAATATCAAAAATGATACTGTTGATATCTCGGCGATTTCTCAAAAACGCTTATGATTAATATTTCTTTCGTTGCTATTAGTGCATAGCTATTGATGGACATCAGCTAGAATAAAGGGAAATGAAACAGATTGTGTTCATTACCTAATAATTTATCACTTTCATATTTCTTTCATTTTATTACTTAAGTATCATTGTAACAAATCACCAATTTGAAATGGTTATGAAAATAAAAGTACTTTCCGCCATTTTGTTTTAATTTACATAAGCAAATGAAAATCGAGGGTCTTTTTTACGTATCTGTTTATTATAACTGTAAAGTTTCCAGTCTGTGGAGTGTGCGATACGTCCGGCATATTAATTCAAAATTAGCAACCTCTTTGTGGGACACCCGGTATATTAGATTACCTTCAGATTTTACCTGAGCCACCCATTCATCCAAATTAACACTTTATCAAGGTCTTCGTTAGGTTTTTAAATGTTTAATTTTTCTATCGAGTGTTTTAAATTTGTTTTTATTACTTTATTTTTCATATTACCGTACTTACGTAAATTTTCAGTTTATGAAACCAGTCGCGGATAATCGAGAGTTTACTGTATTTTCATTGTCATAATTAATTTTATCATTAATTTTTCTTTCTCTCAGAACAATATAGTGTAATAGAAAATGTGTATGATAAATTATTTTTTCTTTAAACATATATTAATATGCTAATGTAAATTAGAAACAAGAGGGAACACGAATAACGAAAGTTAATTATGTAGATATCCTTTTATGTATTTAACAAAAGATCAGCGTTCCATTATACACTTTTTGAAATGCATTGTTAATTATTAATACTGAGTTTTTTTCAATGACATGGAATTAAACAGAAATGCTTCAGTTTTTGAGTTCAAACATAGCTAACAAAAGATTAAATGACGGTGATACTTTCATGAAACTTTCCTAACATTGGTTCATGTTCTATACATTTCACGCCCGTTGGCGTAGTTGTTAGCGCAATAGGTATGTCCACACTCGTGCGCTTTCTTTTTCAATTTGCGATGTCGCATGTTACATCGCATGCGCTTGGAGGCATACCACTTTCCCGCACTCATTTGAAGAGCTTTATCTAAAAAAAAAAAACATAACGAATATTTTTGAACACTACACTAAATTAAAGCCTGTTCTTTCCTGCATTGATTGGTTTGATATAGATTGTTTTATTTAGAAATTAAACGGAGATAACTCCAGCAATTCACGCCAAAAAGTAAGTCTACTCAGTTTTTAGCTGGTTTTCCGTTAGTCTGGTTTATAAACGTTCCTTACTTCGTCCAGGTTTTTCATAAAAGTCGGCGTTTAAGTACGTTGAAGATCAGAGTTTTTCTATCATATGAATATTTTAAAAGTTAAATCTCATGTTCCGTTTTAATATGCCGGCCATTTTTTAAAAAAGTGCTTTTTTGGCTTCATGTAAAGGTAGGGAAATGATTTTTGGACTGAACCATGCATTTTCACAAAAGTATTATGCCAAGGAAAGCGTTTATTTTTTTAATAAAAACATCGTTAAATAATTCAAAATGAGCTACGGAATGAGTTTCAGCAGGAAAAACACAGAAGTTAGTTTTTCTAAACGACTATAATCGGAGCGGATACCGCTATAGAGCTCAGTTTCCTCCCAAAAGGTTTAGAGGCTAATAGAATTTTCTATAAACACCACATATCTATTTCTAATTACAAATGCAAAATACGATGCATGGCACAATACTACTGTAAAAAATCATGGTTTAGTCCAAAAATCATTTCCCTAGCTTTACGTGAAGCCAACATACACTTTAAAAAAAATGGCCGGTATTTTTAAATGGAACTTTAGACTACTATAGGGTGATTCAAAAAGAGCGCCGGTTTTGATATATCAAATTAAGAGATTTATTTTATTGAAAAACTGAAAATAAATACATCAACAAGTTCATCTTACCTGCCGATTTCATGTATGAAAAATTATGTCATGCATGTGTCCTCCTCTACTGCGCTGGCACGCATCAACTCTGTCCATGAAATTGGATATTACTGCACGACAAGTTTCGACTTCCATTTGCCCGATAACCCGTCAAATTTCCTCCTTCAAGTCATTGATGTTTCGGGGTTTATTGGCATACACCAATGACTTCAGATGACCCCAAAGATGAAAGTCACAAGGTGTCAAGTCACACGACCGGCCATTGATGGTCGGAATTACGAGAAATGATGCGATCCTGGAACCGTTCACGGAGCAACAACATTGTTTCTCGTGCAGCGTGACAGGTGGCACTATCCTGCTGAAACCACAACTCGTCAATTTCCATTCCATCCAAATGACGCCACAAAAACTCCCTAATCATCGTACGGCATCGGTCTCCATTTACTGTCACGGCTTGTCCTTCTTGATTTTCAAAAAAGTAAGGGCCGATGACACCGCCCGACCAAAAGCCGCACCAAACTGTCACTCGCTGTGCATACATTTCCCTTTCATTAACCACGCGAGGGTTTTCTAAACCCCACATACGGCAGTTCTGTTTATTAACAAAACCGTTTAAGTGGAAGTGCGCCTCATCACTGAAAATGATTTTGTTTGCGAAGGTGTCATCATCCTGCCGTTTTCTCAATACCCAGTCAACAAACTGTCCTCTCTTCTGGTGGTCTGCCACTTTCAAATGTTGCGTCAACTGAATTTTATACGGGTGATATCGGAGATCGTACCGAAGAATTCTCCGTACAGAAGAACACCGTAAACCCAATTGTTGAGAACGGCGACGTATTGATTTTGCTGGGCTAACAGCCACACTGTCACGAACCAACGCAACGTTCTGCTCAGTTCGGCCAGAACGACGACGTCCAGAACTTTTAAGGTCGACTGTTGAACCCGTCTCAAAAAACTTTTTCATGAGCCTGCGAACTGTTGATTCAATCGGTGCTTCATTACGTCCTAGAGTACCGCGAAGTCGCCTGACAGTAGCCGCATAACTCTCTCCACTCTGGTAAAATGTTTTGACGATTAACACTCGTTGTGCAATAGTAAACTTCTCCATGGTTAGACACAGACTGCGAGAGTACTACACTGCGAACAAGAGAAACTACAACTGAATCGTCAATCGGAATGTTCTCCGAAATAGAAATGAGGTCTAACAATGTTGCCAACCGATAAACAAAAATTTACCAGCCGTTTAAAAACCGGCACTCCTTTTGAATCACCCATGAAAACTGTGATCTTTAACGCCATTCATTTATGAAAAGCCTGGACGGAGTAACGAAGGTTTAAAAACCATATTAATGGAAAACCCGCTAAAATCTGAGTACTCTTTTTGCGTAAATTGCTGCATCTCTTAATAGTTTCAAAAAAATCTAAGTCAATCCAATCAACGCAGACACAAACAGGCTTTAATTTAGTGCAGTGTTCAAAATATTCGTTATGTTTTTTTTTAGATTAAGCTCTTCAAACGAGTGCGGACAGGTGAAATAGCATGAAATGTAGCATGCCACATCGCACGGGTGTAGACATAGCTATTTGGCTTCTGCGACGGGGTCCAGGGTTCAATTTCCAGTCAGGTCAGGCTCTTTTTCATCACTCATATTTATCTATAATCCTTCTCACCGCCTGCATTAGCAGTATTTGCAAAACAGTCGGACGTTAAACCAATATATATATATTTAACAGACGTAGATGATATACATTTATTTATTTATTCGTTTGTAAATAAAAATAATGTATTGTTCGGTAAAATAATATCAATTATGTATGGACAAGTCAAAATTTTTGTGGATAGGAATAGGAAAGGTTATATCCCTACTACTGCACAAAGGCAAAAAAGAGACAGACTAGGAATTCTTAAAAATTTATATTTTTAAAAAGTTTATTTAGAATTACATTAAGGGGAGCACTATGCCTCCTTTCTAACCCATGTTAAATTGACCTCTTTTTAGATACACGTTTATAAGAAACCGTTAAGAGTAAGGGCTTTAATTTTTTTGTGCCTTTTCTATGACATATTTTTAAGCTTATTTTTGAAAAATGCAAAAACAATTTATTTTTTTTTTGCAGAAATTGTTTATTGTATTTCGAACTTAGTAATAATAATACTGCAATGATTCTAGTACCAATATCACAATTATACTGCGAAACGTGCTCAAAAAATTTCAACCTTCAAAGTCACATATTTTTTGAGAAAACTGTACCTTTCTGAAAAAAGTGAATTTGCGGGAAATGAGCTGTAATGTTTTACTTACCGTAAAATCGATCTGCACCATACTATTGATCCTCACCAGACTGTTCTTTTTCCTCAAATAATTTCCTCTTTTTTTCTCTTGTTTTGCTTCTTTTGACACACTTTCCTTTGTCTTCTCAGCTTTCTATGTTCTTTGCATATTGGAACTCTTAATTGTTTCCACAGATTAACTCAAAAGAAATTCTGGTCAAAACATTACTTAACAAAAAATCTGCATAGCTTCCGTAATTTCTATCGTACAGTTATAATTTTTATATGTAATTACATAGAAAAAGATGCAAAAGGCAATGGCGTCAAAATTAGTAAAATCGATTTTTTTCGATTTTTAAAGTATAGTGCTCCCCTTTAAAATTATGTTCAAAGGTTTTTTTAAATTGTATAACTTTGAATAGCTCCATGATTTAAAACCATATGTTGTTTATTAATTAGATTTATTAGGCTTTTTTGAATGTATTTTTTAAATTTTTTTTAGAATTTGAATTTTTGTAAATGTCATAGCTTTTAACCCTAGCGTAGTTTTTAAATATCTTTTGTACTATATATTACTGAAGAAAAGAAGAGAACACCTACCCTAGAACATGGCTTTTGACAGAAGTTGGTAGGTCAATTTCCTCCATCTCGTACATTGCAGGCAAGCCAAGTTCAGATATAATAGTGTCCTTAAAAATGCGTGACTGTACGTAAATGAATCCCTAAGAATGACTGAGATTATTCTAAAGGATTTACTCGTCTAAGACCTTCACTTCACTTGCATTCACACCTTATATTGCCTTAGAGTGACTTCGTGATTCTAAAGCAATCTAATTCATGAGGAACTCTGATTTAAGAGAAGCAAAGAAATTTCGGAGAGGATTATACGGAAGATAATAGACCTCAAGATAGTAGAAAGAGAGTACACGTTATGAGACAAGAAAGACGAAATTTTTAAACCATACAAATAGCAATTTTAACCACGTAAAAGTGATTTAAAATGCTTTACACGATATAAAATAAAATTAATGTATTGGGAAGACTATTTATAAACAAATAATATTATAATTAGTAATTAATTTGGAAATTTTATATTTATAATATAAACATATTTATAATAATACTAATAAGATTATTTTTGGATAAGTTCTAATAACCTTTGTAATTTCTAAATACAAAAAATTGATAAGGCGCTTAGAATCTTGCCGGAGGCCGCAAAGTACCCTATGTCCGTGGGTTGACGAGCAAAGCCCCTTAGTTTTACAAAGAGAATATTTTCTTCTTTTTGTTCTTAAATTTACGTATAAGTAGAAGCGTCATTTGTGAGGAATAGAAATTTTAGTGAAATTTTATCAGTGAAGAAATTATAATTTAATTATGAAACAAAAGAAAACCAGGAACCAAGGAGTAAGATAATTAGACCGTCTTTCATTCACTGAAATCTACCCCTACTGCAATTAAAAAGAGTGATTTAATTACCACATTTTTTTAATAATATTTTTCCCTACTAAATTATTTCAGCCAACATTTTTTTTGTAGTAATAAAGTATAGGCCTATTTGATATTTCGTAACCGTGCAAACTTGGGTGTCTAAAATTTATAATTTGTTCAACTATTTTATTTTATTATTTTAATAAATTATTTATTTACATCGTAATAATCTATTAACAGAAAAAAATTACATTAGTTTTATAACTTGGACGTAGTTATACCTTGAATGCGGTCTTGGGTTCGAATCCCATGCAGGCACGGTATATTTTCATAAGTCACAAAAAATCATTGCATTCTTCAACGTCTGCATTAGCAGTAATTGCAGAACAGTCTTGGACGTTAAACAAAAGAAAATGGAGCTGTTATGAGTTAAAAAATAATTCAGTAGTCGCTTTTATAAAAACAATCTGGTGTGGAACACTTACATGACTTTTTCTTATCATTGTAAGTAATTAAAAATATAACCTATGTTTAATTATGAGTAAATGATAAGACTCCTAAATGGAGCTTAAACTGTGTAGGATTTAAAAATAGAAAATCACTAATTAACGCTAATCGAAGCACTGTAGAAAAAATGCTTGAAATAAAAGAAATAGATTTTTAATTTTTTATAACTTTAGTTCTAATAAACTTTTGTCATATAATGTATACTAAGACCCCAATTAAAAAATTTGATTTGTTTTGCCGATTTTGATGAACAAAAAACAGAAAATCACTAATTGGCGTTAAATTAAGCGTTCGTTGTTGAAAAAACCGCTGCGAAAAAACGTATTTAAAATAAACTTTAACAAATAATAACGTAAAAAGAACGTAATAAAGAATAAACGTTAAATTTTGACAATTTTACTACAATATACTTCTGCCTTTAAAAATAAAATAAGAGCGCAATTAAAAAAAAACATTTTTTACTACGAAAGCACAGCCTCCTAAGAATTTTACTAAATATGGCAGTTACCCTACCTTGTGGAGCATATAAAATTTAATAAATGAGGGGATTTAAAAAATCTTAAGAGCCGTTGGCTCTTAAGATTTCAGACTAAAAAAAAAAAATATTAAGAAAGTGAAAAATTGCACGAATATACTACTTCTTTTGGTTGGCCGATTTCGATGGAAATGTGAGTGTTGGGTCTCCATTTATTACCTAATCCAAGTTTTAAGTTTCAACTTCTTGTATTATTCCGTTCTTGAGGTAGTAAAGTTATGGTTAAGCTAAGTTCCTAATGCCTTAGTATGCATTTTAGGAAAAAAGAATAAAATAAAAGTTGTAGAAAATTTTAAAATCTACAACTTTTATTTCAATATTTTTTTCTACAGAGCTTAGTTCAGTGTCAATTAGTAATTTTCCGTATTTTTAAGTCGAAGACTTCATTTTGTGTCATTCATTCGTTGCTGTAAAGGTCATCAGCCGAAAGGCTGGTTTGAACCTCTAAAGGCTTAACTAAGTACTGTAAAACGAAGAGTGAGGTGGTTTATTATTGCCTTTCTCACCGAGTGGAAAAGTATATTTATCAGCATGCCAGGTTTTCTGAAAAGCATCTACAAGGTTTGAACAAAAATAACGGAAATTTGTTAATTTCGCGGGTTCTGTAAATCCGATTTCCAATTTTTTTTTTTACCGTGTTGGCACACCTGTTTCTAACATATGTTTGCATTTGGAGCCATTTTGAATGTACAGTTTATTGCTAGTAGTTGAAAGGAGTACACGAGTCTGCATTCGCTCGGCGATTTGTTACTTTTAAATAAACGGATCTAAGAGTTTGCATTCAATTGTGTTTAAAAATGATATCAAGTGTTGTACCACATTCGAAATGTTGACAGTGGCTTTTAGTGAATATACTATGAGTAAAACAAGAGTTTACGAGTGGTACGAACGGTTCAAAAATGGCCGTGAAAACGACAAAAATGAAGACTGCCCTGGACGCCCTAGCACATCAATAACCGACGTTAGCGTTGTAGAAGTGAACAAATTGATTCTGAAAGTTTGCAGAATCACTATCAGAGAGTTTGCAGATGAGATCAGTATATCATTCGGATTACATCAAACAATTTTTTCGAATTTTTTTGGTATGACATGCGTGGCAGCAAAGTTCGTTCCGAAATAGTGAGTTTCGAACAAAAGGAACGTCGAGTGGATATCGCCCAAGAATTGGTGAATGAAGTCAACGAATGGTCCAGAATTTTTATAATCGGTAATAACAAGCTACGAAACATGGGTATATATGGGTATGACGTCGAAACCTGCTTTCGACGTTTCAGGAGAATCATGAAAGGACGACGTTTCGTCACCATAGATGGAATAAAATCAGAACCACTAAAGGAGCTGAAAGCTATACCAAAAAGTGATTTCCAGAAGTTCTTCCAAGATTGGAAAAAACGCTGGCACAAGTGTAGCTGAGGATTACTTGAAGAGGACAAAATTGATATACTAGATGAATTAATACATTTTTTTAAGAAAAACTAAAATTCCCGTTATTTTTTTACCAAACGTCGTACTTTCCTCCCTGCAAACGACAAATTCACTTCATTTACCACAGGGTCTGTCTATATTATGAAATTCTCAGAGAATATAACTCTAGTGTTTTTGCACCTCTTCTAGTGTTCTTAAACGCTTCAGTGGTACAATTAGCTGACTATGTGATAAGCAACAGAACTATTTTTCGTAGCCCTGGAACTAGAAGATCAAGTGAAAATAATTTAACACTCCACGTGCCTGTTATGGGTAAATTATTCATTCATGATTAAAACTAGGTTACGTTTTCCATTAACATTGTTTACTTCATGATTAAACGTATGTTATAATATTTTTCATTACTTACATTGCCAAGAGAAAGTCTGGTGAGTGTTTCAAACCATATTTTTGGTTCAATTCTCAATATAGACACTATCAAAATATCACCAAGGTACGCACAAATTTTGCTAGGGTAATTCAATATTATTCTTATACTAACCGTAATTTTTATTAAGCCAGTGATGTTTGCTAACCCAATTTTAATTAAACCACATTGAGTATAAACAACTGAGTACGTGGCTCAGGCGCAATTGTTACAACAACAGTTATCTATACGACGAATTTATATTATGAGAAATATATTTATGAGAAAATTGTTAGTATTATGTACAGTATTGTAACTGAATGAATAAACAAACTAAAAATTTAATAACAATCCCAGCTTATCAGAAACTTAGAAAAAACACATTGAAATTATATAAAAATTGGGAAAAGGGAAAGAAATATGTGATACATTTTCAATGTTACAGAGATTGCCAATATAAAATATTAGGTGAACCATGAGCAATAAAATTAAAAACTAGGGGTTTGAGCTGTAGATATATACGTTGCAAAATAACATTCAGGATAAGTTTTCACGTTTCAACGTTTAGGATTTCTCTACATCTCTCTCACTCTCTCTCCCCCATTCTCTTTCTCTTTCTCTCTCCCTCTGTAACTCCCTTTCACCCACCCTATCTCTGTACCGCCCACTCGTCCTACACTGAACCCGCTCAATCTCACTCTTTCTAACCTTATTAGGGGATGTCCAAATCTCCTTTTAGTTGTAGGCCTGTAATTTTAATGTGTCATAAAAACGGCGTATAAACAACACGTTTTTTCTACGGTTTCTTTTTGTCTTGGTTTATGACGGCGACAAATAATTCAAAATCGGTAAACGAAATTGTCCAGCATTGTTACAATTCCATTAATAAAACAGCTTTTATGGCGTCCTTGTGGTCATGCATAAAAATTTCTCCACATCTAAATCTATTAATTTTGTACATTCTCATATTTTTTACTAGCGATTACGTTCGTGCTATCTTTGAGCTTATTCTTAACCTTAAAATGTGATAAAATTGGTTATTTCTTTTCCCGATTTTACTCCACACTTGACTTTGTCTACGTATCACTTTATTAATACTATTTATTCCAGAAAGTTAGTCTCCGATCTTAACAGCACGTGGTCAAAATTCTTATGTTTTAATTTTCTTATACAAGGCATGAGCAACTTCTTACTATAACAGAAAAACATAGTAAACAATTTCTTATCCGCATGTATCAACTGATGACCAGGAAGAAGTGCCTCTTTGTGTTAGCTGGAGCAACGTTAGCAAGATTAACAGCTGGATCGACAGTAGGAGAATGGTATCGGTCTACAGGAGTGGAAGAATAGAATGGTTAATTTAGTACTATTCGGTATTGATAGTTTTTTTACAAAGTCTGAGATTTTTTATGAAAATATTTTTCTTGCAAAAATATCTCATCACTTTGCTGGTTGCTGGACCGGCTGCTGCTCTTGAGTATTACGTGATCTGGTCGTGTTTCTTCCAGTCATTTTATATAATAGTTGAATTTAATAGAAAAATAGATGAATGGAGTAAAAAATAATTAGACTGATAAAAACTGTATTATGGTAGCAATAATATACCACCACAAGATTCCAATTTTAAAACTGATTGATGTTCAATCGCTAAACTGTGTAGTTAACCTAGAGCAGGTAGAAACGCAGGGAGCTGTCAAACACGTCTAACCCCTTTGACTCATGAAACACTACTGGACACTACTACTTTGTTAGAAGTACTACGTCTCATGATGAAGATTCCTCGCACAGTTCAACAAAACGTAATGCAACCTAAAACAAATTCCAAAATGGATTCCAAGAGTACTAAAAACGGCAATTTAAAAATTAGTAATTTATTTAAATGGTTAGCTCTGCCCGTTGACGTAGTGGTTAGCGCAACTGGCTTCTACGCCGGGGTCCTGGGTTCGATTCTCGGTCAGGTCTAGCATTTTTTCATCAATCATTTCCATATATCATCATCCTCCACCGTCTGGATTAGCAGAAATTGGAAAACAGTCAGACGTAAACCCAAAAAATAAACTGTTCTGTACCTTAACATTGGTTTAAATTTAAATTAGTAGGCCTACTGTGAATTATATGCAGTATTGAAATACATAACAATAATAAACATATTTAAAATATTGGATCCTTTTCGGTTAAGCTAGGTTACGGTTGAGCGGGGTTTGGTTAAGCGGGGTTTTACTGAATCTATAGCAAAAGTTTTTATAAAAATTACTTTTATTATACATTGTTATTCACAAAGTTTAACTGGACCTTTCTGAGCTCTCTTTACAGACCAAAAGAAATAAAACTTTTTAAATAAACATAAATGTTCTAAAACGCTATGGTAGCGAGTTACGGCTAGCGAAAAATTTCGCCCAAGACTCTCGGTCGAATGAAGACTTGCTTAAATTTTGAAAAAGTAATTTTAGGGGCGATTCAGTTATTTCTTATGGTTTTTATCCTGATAAAATCAAATAGAACAACCCACAACAAAGAAAAAAAAATTGTGAGATAACTGTATTTCTGTCGGTTTTTTAAAATAGTTGACGTAAAACAGAAAAAACTGTTCCTAAAACACGTTACATTAGGTTTGAACTAAAAGAACTTTGTTAAATGACTAATAAATAGTCTACATAAAAGTTAAAAACAAAACTTGTAAAATATTTAATTCTGAACAAATTGGTATTAAATAAAGGTTACAGAAAGTGAATCAGGTAAACGACGCCGATTGGAGTCATCCAACCCTGGAGAGTCACTTAATTTGATGCCTTTAAGCATTATCCATCCCCAAAGTGTTAATGGATTGAAAGAATTATTCAATCAACGCTACAGGTTCACTAAAAATAAAAAAAAAACGTTGAATACATGTTCAGTTTTACATTTTAATTACTCTTAATCGTACCTCAAAGTAAATTAATTAAATAACAGGTTACTGTAATTTGTTCACTACTGTCTTACTGTAAACGAATTGCTAACTAGTGTTTAATTAATAGGCTACCTATTCTAACTGTTCATTGTAACAAATTATTGCGTAATGGCTACACAAATAGAGTTGTGTTTAGTTAAAATTAATAATGCTTAATGATGAAACTGAAAGTTAATAGATATGTTAAAGGGGGGGGGTGTTAAGGAGGGGAGTTTAGGAAGGTAATGACTGAAAGCAATTCAAATCAGAAGGGTGGGTTTAATGTTTAGTCGTAATTAACTGTCAACCAGTCTTGCCCACTCAATTTTCAATCACTTTAACTTCACCTTCGTCCTATCCGAACCAAATTCTTTAAACTTAACCTACTTATCATCACCTTCAGCTTTATATTATTTCCTTCCAAACTTAACGGTTTATTCAAGTTCTTTAAAAACACATCTACTTCATGAAAGTTCTCTTATATTTTAAAGAATATCGCTTCATATTTAATTAAAGTTTTATTAAATCCGTAATGGAATTATGCGGAATCTCAATTGAAAAATCTGGTGTGAAACAGTCACACAACTTTCTCTTACCAATGTAGGTAGTGAACAATTATAACTCAAGTTGAATCATGAGTAAACAATGTAAAATTAAATATATAAAATAATTTTAAATGATTAAAATTAGTGTGATTGTTTCACACCAGCTTTACAAGGTGCTCTACAAGATAGGTTAAGCGTCATGTTTGCTGAAATTTTTTGGGAGGCTGTGCACCCGTAAAAAACTTTTTTAAGATAGCGGCCTTAATGTACAATCTAGGGCAAAATTGTATATATTGACAGTTTTAGAACATTTATAAACTTAAAACTTTTATTTGAAAATTTTGTTTCAAAGTTTAGTTTAGCAATAACTAGTGATTTTCTGTTGTTTATTTCTATGAAAATCGGTAAAAATGGGATTTTTAAGATTGCGGCATTTTACGACAAACATGAATATAACCAAAATTATAGAAAATAAAAAACATCTACAACTTTTATTTCAAGCATGTTTTTTATAGAGCCTAGTTTATCCTTTATTAGTGATTTTCCGTATTAATAACAGTAATAGTGATTATGAGTGAATAGTGAATAAAAGTTATAGATGTTTTTAATTTTCTATAACTTCGGTTATATTCATGTTTGTCGTAAAATGCCGCAATCTTAAAAATCCCATTTTTACAGATTTTCATAAAAATAAACAACAGAAAATTATTAGTTATTGCTAAACTAAGCGTTGTAACAAAATTTTCAAATAAAAGTTGTAAGTTTATAAATGTTCTAAAACAGTCATTATAAACAATTTTGCTCTAGAATACATATAAAGGCCGCTATCTTAAAAAAGTCTTAAAAAGCCTCTCCAAAAATTTCAGCAAACATGACGCTTAACCTATCTTGTAGAGCATAAAACTTGAAACTTAAGTTTTAAGTTCCAACTTTGTAAATGATGTTCCTATTCATGAGTTCATGAGGTATATCTTAATGTTCACACGCGCACGCAGACCAACCGCTAGAAACATGTTTTTTTTGGGTTCAGGGGCTCTGAAAATATGTAAATTCGGTGAAAACTCGATTTCGAAAAATCTACACGAAAACAATAGACCTACTTTTCTTCCCTATATACTTATATAGGCCAAAAGAAAGTAAAAATTTGATGGCGTGTGCAATATCTATAGGCCCTATAGGAGATTGGCTTGTGATTTACCATGGAATAGAGGAATCCTTAGGCGTATCGAAGATTGCAGTACATTAGATTTTGCATGAACATTTAGGTGTGAAAAATATCTGTTCGTGGTGGATTCCGCCTAATTTGACGGTAGCTCAGAAAAATGCTTGTGTAAATTGTAGGAGTAATGGATGCTCCAAAAATTTGTCAACGGAAATGTAAATTACCTATACGACTTCGTAACAGGTGACACAATTCTGATAAAGTATTCACACGAGCCGGAAACTAAGCAATCATCAGCTGTTTGGGTGTTGAAAGATAAATTGTATCCAACAAAATATGTTTGTTAAGAAGCACTTTCACGGAAATGATTGCTTGTTTTTTCGTTGTACAGGACATGTCGCAACCATTTCTTTGAAGGATTAAAGAACAGTTAATGTTAAATGTCAAAAAAGGTATGCATTTTTTACCAGAAGTCATTGATGAAATCAGGAAAACCTACAGAAAACTTCGCATCAACTTTCACCATGTTAATGCCAACTCTCACAAAGCACGTCCAACAATTGATTATTTGAAAGAGAAAATATATTGAATTAACGTCTCACTCCCCGTATTCACCCGAGGTATAGCCTAACAACTTTTTTGTATTCCTGAATACCAAACAAAAAATTAGTTGTTAACGATTTCCATCGCCTCAAAAAAAACTTTTGAAGCCTTCAAAAACCTAAAAAAATGAATATTTTAGAGACATCACCTCCTGAGTGGAACAATGTTTAGAGTAGTCGTTCTAACACATGAAAAAAATGTATAAAACTTAGAGGCGAATATTCTTGTTAACAAATTGTTTTTGTAAAAACTTAAAAGGCGGCTCTCATATCACAATTTAGATACCTACAGCATATTTATTACAACTGGTAATTATTACAAATAATTACATGGTAGATTAGCATAAGATTTCTTAAACCAAACGAAGTCGAAGGCAAACCTTCGAATCAAACCAAAATTGAATTTAAGACATAAAAACATAACCTTTCTTACTTTTATTTCATACAGGATAAGATAAGGTGAAAACTGTACGTGTTCGGACAGATGCGGTTACGGACCATTGCAATCGGGAGACATTTGCGGCCAGGTGATTCCTTTAGTACCTAATAAAATCCACCTTCGATATAAATGAAAGATATATCTGTGATTCAAAACTGTAAGATTTCTATTGGTTTAGTTTGAGTTTGTGTTAGTTTTTGTTTCAATGAAGATGATCTCCAAGAGGCTAACATTCACTAGAGCTAATTTTTATAGTATTATCGGTGAACGGGATAGTTGTTTTTTTTTTTGTTAAGTGAGTAATACCAAAAAGGTCAAGTTACAAAATATTTGTTTCAAGCATTAGTGAATGTTAATTGCAGTTATTACAGGTTAATTACTTTTAAGCATAGTATTCTAATTAATAAGAATTATAGGAAACAATATTCTAGAATTAAAATCAATAATGTAGTATGTAAAAGTACCTGTGTACATGAAATCATCGTTGAATCATGAAAATAGGCTAACATGGATTGGTATAAAAAGAGCTCGCTAATCTACGATTAGTTACATAGTGCTTTGCTTTCAACAGCATTAACATGCTGGGAGCAACCACTGTGTGCTAAAATAATACAGTGATTGCATCCGGTCTTATTACCCCGGTGTGGTGCGTTAAGGGGTCCGATCCTGGTATCTTCCTCCATACTCCAAACTAGTGTTTGTTTTTGTAATCACCAGGTAGATTAACATAAGGATGATGTTAATGTTTTGTAAATTCTTTTGGAAAAATTAACATTTTCTCAGCCTGTGGTGAGATAATTGGCTGAATTATTTTCCACAGATTTATTTGACTTTCATACACATTTTAAATTATGGTTTCTCAAATTAACTTTTAATTCATCAGAAAAAAATTGCCTTTGGTAGTGTCAATAATTTTCAAAAATAAACCTATTTTTAACTATAAAATCTGTTTGAGCTCATTTTTGTTAAACTACCATATCTACATGTGTATTCTTATGCAATGAATGTACCTTGAAAATATCAAGTGAATATCTCTAACCGTTTTTGAGAAAATTTTCCTTTGTATGAAAAAACTAAATTTTAGGAAAACCAACAATAACCTCACTTGTGAGAAAAAACTCAGCTGTAAATTAAATAAGAAGGCAAGACAAACAACAGGACTATTACTGCCAACAATATGTATGAAAACTTACCTTTCCATTAAAAATAATACAAATTTTTAAACAAAGAGGATCAAAAGTTATCCAACTAAAAGTTTTGACAGGTCCCTGAAAAAATTGTAATAGTGTTAATCTAAAAAAATTGTTAAACAAACTGAATGTTTCAAGATGTGCCTTAGTATGCATTTTGCGACAAAAGTGTAGTATATAATTAAAGCAGTAGGAAATAAAATAATCTACTAATTTTATTTCAAACAATTTTTTCTACAATGTTTACTTTAGTATCGTATAGTGAGTTTTTGTGGTTATAGAAGTTAATTTTCATTCACCGTCATTCACTGATGATTAATTAGGTATATTTTTATTTTACATTGTTTACCCATGATTAAACATAGGTTATGTCTTTCATTATTTACATTGGAAAGATAAAGTTGTGAGATTGTTTTACACTAGATTTTTTTCATTTCACATGTTTACACATGTATATACAGGTTTTTCGTATAGGACCGATTTTAGACTACATGACTTCAGACGTTTCTGGGAACTCTTTTTCAGCCTACATTCTCAGCATTCGTTCACTGTAGGCCTTTCTCCTTTTTTTCTGCCCACCCGGGTTCTGTTTTTGTTTTTTCATGAAAGCCCTTAAAGGCTGTAGTTAGTTGTCTAAATTTGGTTTGGTTAATTAATTTTCTCTGTTTATTCCGGTTTTCTCAATATCTTTTCTGACTTCTTAAACCATTTACTGGACACCTTAGGTATATTATTTAGGTTTTAAAATTTGTTTTGTCAACCGGTTGTCATCCGTTCTGTTCAGGTGCCCGTAAAATGTTAGTCTTCTTTGAATAGAATTTCCATTAATCGTTAATTTTCCTTGAACAGTTCTTTTCGATCTCGTAACCTATATTGTCCGTCTACTATCTTCGGACCCTTGATCTTGCGGAGGGTCTTTCTCTCGAATTTCTCTGTTTCGCTTACACCATTCTTCCATGTCGTTTTAAAACACTCACTCCCGTACAGATACGCAGGTTTTATAACAGTAATTTAATGTATAACCTTGACTTGGCTTGAGAATGCTTTCTTCTTATACAAGTGGTGAAATTTTCGGAGTGCACCAGAATCTGTTGTTGTTTATTTCCTTTTCGCTAGTCTTTGTTTTTATTATCTCCTCGAGGTGCTTGAAGCTATCAACTTTCTTGATTTTTCCGTATTGTGTCATCCAGTGGCTCATTTACTCTTTGGGTGACTTTAGTACATTTTATTACATTAAGGAATTTTTAAATATCCTCTGAAATCAATTTCTGATAAACTGAAATAAACTGCCTCGTTTGAGTGTATTTTTAATCATTGAGTAAGTTTAAGGTAGTGATATATTTTCATGCTAAAGAAATAAAAAAGCAACTTATCTTGTACATTTACGAGTATCTAATATGTTAATTTATTTTTTATACGTTATTCTTATCACAAACTGAAACCCATGGTGTCAGCGACAAGACAATGTTTTTAAAATATAAATGAATGAACCAACTTTTATTAATATGAATGGATGGACTTATATTTGACAATTATGAAGGGTTGCTTAAAAGGAGCAGTGCAACGTATACTTCTCTATGTTAACGTTTGTACCTTTCTCTAATCAACCAGTAAAGATATAGTTACTTGAGTAACAAATTTACCTTTGTTTGCAATAAGGGGTAAAGGAGGAAAAGCATCAGTGCGCATACGCGACTTCTTTAATTTCAGTACAACAAACTCAATAACATATACTATACTCAGAGCATATGTAGTATATTGCGGAACCTTTTGCAGGTTAACTGTACGAATATAACTGTTTGTTACCGTAAACAGAAATGTTAGTTTCTAGAAAACGTTGGCAGAGTATTCATAGTACTGAAAGAAATCTAATATGCAGTGTTATAAAATGCTGTGAAATTGAAACTAAATAATAACGCTTTTCTCTTTCTCTTAACAAAAGCCACGAGCGAGTGGCTAACTACTGTGGTATTTCTCTTTTTACAATTCGAAAAATAAAGAAGGAAATTAAAGACGTGAAGAAGCTATTCTTCAACAGTTTTGTTGACACCTGGTAAAAAGAGGAATCGGTTAGGTAGATACTAGTGAGACTGATAGTGAAGACGCCGGTGACAGCGATAGTAAAGAAGGCGATTCATTCGTAGAAAATTTTGTTCCAATGGAATAAGGTAGCTGGTAATTACAGTAAATCAAACATTTCTAGTCATGTAATTAAGCTATAGCCAATATTACAGGTCACATTTATTTCTTATAAGGCTTATAAAGGAAAGGTTTTCTCGAAATAAACCCCAGCTTACAAAATATATGTAGAAACTGCACGGTAGTGAAATGAAATGTCTCACTGTAGAGGTTGGCAGCACTTAAAATTTTCACTTCCCTTCCTCACAGCCAATCCATACGCAAAAGGCAATCTCGTGACTTCAGTATCTATATCTTCATTCTGTTTTTTTGTATGAAAATACAAAACTATTATATTTTTTAGTCTGATGCCATTTTACAAAATAACGTTTAAAAATTTTTTACTAACTTTTTTTTTAAATTACCAATATACTACTCCACAAAAACTGCTTTAAGATTTTTTCTTAATAACTATTTAAGGTGAGACTGTATGATGGTTTTGCCCGAAAATTTCGATTCTCAGTTTTTTATGTTTTAGTTCAATAGTTCAGGCCTAGATATACCAGAAATATATTAAACGACGTAAAAATATTATTTTAATAAAAAAAACGTTTTAGCAGGTTTACCCAGAAAAATTATCATGTCACCATGAACGAATATTTTTCATAATTTTATAATGATCGTCTCAGAACAAAGGGAATTTTAGTTTTTTTTTTAAATGTCTGCATTACTGGTATTAATACTGTCGGATGTTGGTTTAGCTTTCTAAACAACTGTTGATGAAAAATTTTCCAGTTTGTGTATATTTTGTTTTTGATTTGTGCCTTTCTGTTTTTGCTTGTTTCTGAAAATTTATATTTTTAACATTTAGGTACATTTTTCTCGAAAACCATTCAACATATCAAGCTGAAAGTTTTACCGATTATTCTTCTTATACATACACATACACCGGCATTTTAATGACTTCTTCAGATGCTCCTAAAACTAGTAGTATTTCTGGGTAAACTAGTAATATGGAAAAAACCTAGAGAGAAATTCGTAAACATTTTATGTTATTCGTTATTTTGTTTTTAATTTTATGGTCTAACAAATTAAAATGAAAAACTGTCAGCAGCTAGAGACATTCAACAACTATAAGAGTTGAAATTTTCATTTTCATATCTTTCACCAATTCTATGAAACATGTACCTAAATATAACAAATTTAACATTGGCGGTATACAAAGTACAGTCTTCCCTTGATAACACTATAATTCTCTAGCAGATTGCAGAAACAGGTGTTAGAAATGTACTCTAAAAATTTCAAAACTATATATCTTTAGTAGAACCTTGGAAACAGGTACTTTATTCTTAAAAAACAGAATTTACGGAAAACGGAAAAATAAATTCAGTATCTACATAGTGTCCCGGTGCATAGGAAGGATTCTCTAGATCCTCGTCATCTAGGTATAAGTCCTCTAACTTCCTTTTACCAATTGTATTCTCCTTTCTAATATTTTAATAATATAATTTTTCCAAACCTTTTCATATGCACGGAGATTGTAACTTCAGCATCACTTTACTGAACTGTTTGCCTGGATCTAGTCCCAATTCCTTCAACACTAAGAACTTCCCGAAGCAGTCAGTTCAGTACGTAGTTCCCACAAAAATTAACAAATAAAAATTCTTCTACTTCTCCAATTTTCAAGATTTTGCCACCATGTTAAAGCAGAAGTTCAAACTATATAAATAAGTTGCGTAAATTGATTATATCATTTTTTTCGTGCACTGCTCTGCTTAACCTATAATAAAATGTAAATTTAATCTAAACAGAAAAATCTGGTGTGAAAGTTATATAACTTTCTCTTGCTAGTTTAAATAATGAAAGACACATCTAAAGTCCAGCCTCTCTTAGTTTGCTCCTAATGTAAACAAATAATGACGTCACTGAGCATGCGCATTATATCAAAATGTGTACACGCTGATTAAAAAGTAATAACAAAATACTTTCAAAAGTATTTAAATACAAAGTACTTTTAAAAGTATTTTTATAAATGAAATGGTTAAGCCTACATCATATCATGACTGATGTTTGAAGTACTTTAAGTACTTATAATTTAAAAAATAGTTAACTTAATAGGGATATGACATCCGTAAAGTCGCGGACTCTAGCGTGTACCCTGTAGTAGCTGGCTTTTGTTTGTTGACAGTAGGAGCAAACTAAGAACGGCTGAACTATACGTTTAATTGTGAGTGTGTTGTTGTTTAGGTCATCAGCCAAAAGACTGCTTTGAAGTTCTAGAGGTTTTACAAAGTAAAACGAGGAATGAGGTGGTTTACCTTTGCCTTCCTCACTAAGTGAAAAAGTACGCTTATCAGCATGCCGGGCCCTCTAAAAAGCACATGTTTTACACTCTGTAAATGACACCTTCAGTTCATTCACCACAGGGTCTGGCTGTATAATAAAATTCATTACTTTCAGAGGAGACAACTCTGATTAGTGTCTTTTGCACCTCTACCTCTTCTGTTCTAAAATGATTCAGTCATTTAATTGGCTGACCCAATGATAAGAAAGAGAACTATTTATTTTAGCCCTGCAACGGACAGATTGAGTGTAAATAAATTGACACTCCACTTGTCTGTTATAAATAGGTTAAAAATGCGGAAATTGATTTTATCATTTTTTCGTGCACTGCTCTCCTTAACCTAAAATAAAATTTAAATTTAATCTAAACAGAAAAATCTGGTGTGAAAGTCATATAACTTTCTCTTGCTAGTTAAAATAATGAAAGACATAAGCTACGTTTAATTGTGAGTGTATGACGCTAAATGAAAGTCAACCACTGTTCAACTAAGATTTTCTCTAGCAAAATATCGAAATTACTAATGGACGATAAAATATTTGGTAATTGGTTTGCTGGCATTTCTCCCACCACCTCCTCACCGATTGGTCGCCCGAAAGAGTAGACTCTGAGGCCGTTCCGTAAAACTCTTATATAGTGACTGGCGACTGTCACATTCCTAATTTGGACAAAATAACTAAAGTTTCGAGAGCGAGGAGTACCACCCCTCCAAATCTTGTATGAAATCATACAAAGATCTTCCCTTAGGCGAGATGTTCCACTCGGCCTGCCACGCTTCCAAAGTGAGAGTCTGTACTCTCTTCTTTAAGGCAGGGAACGGCAACCTTGTCACGATATTATTATTACCCCGGTCCCTCTACATTCTAGGCACGACTCGCCAAAGCGCCTCGAAGATTTCGGCGTTCTCCCCTTCGCAATTTCCACATGGCAGCTCGCACTCTCGCATTAATATCCGTCTGGAGAGACTTTCCCGCTACGGTGGTAGCCTCATAGGAGCATGCTGATAAAATAAACTCAATAATACAATACCCTTGAAAGAAAACTAGTAGGTTTTAATTTTCCCTAATTTTAAATAACCCTGGGGGTTTTAAATAACCCTGATTATTGGCCTGTACTTTTAAGGACGCAATCGTAAAAAAGTGTTTTATCTCTACAGCACTTCCCTTCCACACAAATTTCCCCACTCATTTCGCGTACCACATCTTGTAGAGTACAAAAAATAATGTAGTAAATATGACGATTTTAAACAGAATCATAGTAGCCGTTTTAGAAAAAAATTGTAAAAAAGTTACAAAGATATCACGAATAAATTACTACTTCCGGTTGACGGATTCTGGTGAAACTTATCTTATACCTACTTTAAGTTCCAAGTTTAAATTTTGTACAAGCTTCGTTTTGGGATAATATATTATTTTTTTTTTTATATTAACGCGCACTTACTTACGGATACATAGACCAATCGGCAACTACATTTTTGAGTTTAGGGAACCTAAAAATATTTATTATTTGTGGTGGAAACTATTTTTCGAAAAATCGATGTTTAAAGGTAACTTTTGTTTACAGCTCATGTCATATAAGAGCAAAAGAAACGGAAATCAATCGACATAATATAAAACATACCGTTTTTATGTATATAAATTTAGTCATGTACATGTCAAAAATATGTTTATTTTTAGGCAATGTGGTGATCAAATTAATAAAATATGTTACTAATTTTAAAACTGTTTTGTTTGCTTATTTTTCAGGTAAGCTTGAACATGTGCTTGATACATCTGTAATATGTAAGTACTGCAGTTAGTTTTTAAGTGCTTATTATAAATTCATACGATATCATTTTTTATTCAGAAGAATTTTTTTGCTGTTGTATTGAACAGTAAATCGTAAAGAAACTAACACTTCTCCATCGCAACCAACTCCTTAACCTACCAGTATTTTGGAACCATAAAAATTACTGTTTTTTCTTTATGTAGACTATATTTTGCACTTCCATTACTCAAATGCCTTGAAGTCCGTACAATTTAATATGAGGCACAAGTCATGAATTTCTTTGGTACACTTCGTATACTGCAACAAGTGCCCCTTTTTATAAGAACGGAATATAATCTAAACTTACGCATAGTTTGTATGATCACGTATTTTTTTATCCTCCGCTTGTTATATTCAAAACAATAAAGAAATGTCCAAATTTATCTCTACCTAATACAAAATTATTAAAATTAAAATTGTTTGAACTAACTTAACTGAATTTGGGGTTTGTTTAATAGAGTCATTCATTGACTCGCTTGGAAGTTAGCAACCGAATCATATTTGTTTTGTCACAGTTAGGAAACCGATTTGTTTTGCCTTGTTAGGAAGTCAGTCACCGACTCATTTTTGTTTTGCTTAACGGAAAGCTGTGAGTTAGTACATTTTGGAGGCTAGGTAACAGAAATGTTTTTGGAATAGCGTCTTTTCGTAGCTCTGTCTGAGGGAATCACATCCTTGTTTCTTGTCTGTTTTTGTTGTGAATTCGTTTCGGAATTTTTACTGTGTTATAGTGTGCTTGCGTAATTAGTTCCCGGGTATAATGTTGAAATTAACGAACGTCTTGTTTGTAAAATTCTTTTGCATAAAAAGATAAAGCCGGTGATTTCTGTTAATAAATCGATAAATCAACTTTTGTATTTTCTGATGTTAATGTGAAATCCTTTAAAAAATTGACTGATTCACTTCATTCAAATTTTATAACTTCTAAACCACCTATATAGCTGAAATTTGGTACATTTGATTATTACCAGTACAGCATTAGGCTGGTACTTCGTAGCCGCGAGCTTTGTGTGTTTATGAAACTTACAGTGAATAGAATTTTTCATGCATGCCGTTATTTACTACTGTGTCATTCTTTGGGTGTTGATACGGTTTCGAAAAAATTCACCATAAATCCGATAGAAAATGTTTCCTCTTTCATTACTTTTAAGTAACCTGTTTTTGACTACCGCTGTAAAAGTAAATCTTACCTTACGTGCTTTGCTTACGATGTGTTTTAATTAATTATGATAAATTTTACTTTATTGATAGTATTGTAACGTATCTTCCACATTATTTCGTTATCCGGTTGTTCATAAATAACAAATTTTCCTTTTATAACTAATAATAAATGTTTTGTAGAGGTGTAAAAGACACTAATCAGAGTTATCTCCTCTGAGAGTAATGAATTTTATTATACACACACATACACACACACACACCCACACCCACACACACACACACACACACACCTAACGCATTTCAGAACCAGTCCTGTAACTATACTATTTCGAATGGTCGGACAACACCTTTCATTCACAATTCAATTATTAACTTACTCACTACGAAGTCGCTAACTGTTTTTACACGTACGCTCTGATAACATTCTAACTATTGCGCCGTTTTATCAGAAAACTTTAAAACTTTAAGAAATGATTATTAACTGGTATAACAAAGACCAACCTATTCTTTTCCAAAAACTCCCATTCAAAATGTCTCATTCTTTGCAATTCACGGTCCTTATTCGACACACCTTACCCTGTACAATAAACAATCTATTTCATTAACCAGTTCTAGAATGCTGTTGCATTTTATAATGCAGTGATGGGCAAACTTTCAGAGTAGAGGGCCACAGGGTCTAGGATCTAGGTGTATTTATTTAGAAGAAATACAAAGAAAAACTACTTTTTTATAGATTTTTATTTAATGTTAACACATTGTTATGAAACTGAAGTATGATTGAAAGAGCATCAAGGAGTGCGCGATGAAAGGAACTATGAATGTGTTTTTAAAAAAGTCTCAAAATTTGGTTGTAACTGGCATGTGAGCTGAATCTCAAAAGTGAAGCTAAATGGTCATTTGTCAATCTGTTTTCAACACTACTTTTTCCGAGTTTCAGGGTAGAATAAAATTTTTCACAGTCATAAGATGATGCAAACATAGTAGTTATATTCTGAGCATTAGATTTCAAATTTGGAAAACTTGATTTTCATAGCAACTTATAAAACTACTTTTGGGACGTTAATAAACTCAACTAAACTGCTAAATAATAAACTGCTTAACAAACTGAATAATTGTAATTATAATTATTTGATTAATAATTATTTAATTATTAGTCTATTGATTAAATTTAATTAATTTTAATAAAAAATTAATTTAATTCATAATATTAAATAAATTTTATTTTAATTTAATTTTTTTAAATTTTATTTATGTTTTTTTTTCATTTTAGTTTTTTAATTTTTATTTTATTTAATAATTATTTAATTATTTGATTAATAAACTGCATAATAAACTGCTTCAACTCAGTACAGTGTAACTAAATTAGTAAAAGCAGAAATTTTGGTTTTGGCTGTTTCACAGTCCAAATCAAATTTTGGCTACTGAAAATATAAAAAAATAAATTTTTGTTTTGGTTGACTAGGCTAAACACGTTTCCCTCCTGGGAAGATATTAAAATAATGTTAGTAGGTAGAATGTCATTCAGGATAAAATCACGGGCCGGATTGCACCAGTCTGGGCGCCGTACTTTGCTCATCACACGTGTAATCTTACGATACTTAACAACACTTATAGCCTAAACTGCACAAATAGGTAATTCAAACTCTAATCACAACGGTTTGTGATACATAACACAAAACTTTTCCAACGCCTTGTGTAGGTACAGAATGCCGTGTACTAGTGTTAGTATTTTGGAATTTTCTTTTTATGTAACCGAATTATATGCAAAACCTTTTTATATTCGTCCATTTCCTTTACATTGTTGTCAAATTTTTATGCAGGAAATGTTATTATTGCAATCCATTACATATTTTGTCGTTCGTTTCTATTCTATTTTTAAGAATCCGAACTCGTAAGGCTTCCACTTGAAGACATCCCGCCCGCCATTTTATATATCAAGGAATGGATTATTATTGGACCATTGAATCTTTATTCTCGTTTCTTCTCTCTCAAGAAAGGAGTGAAAAAAAATTCTATGAGTGAAAAATTTTTTATTTGAAGTAATTTTTATCTATCTCTTGCCCTATATGAACCCGTAACTCGAATAACATAAATAAATAGTAACATGAATATAATTCAGAAAAGAAAAGTATTGCTTTCAAGTCAATTCTTCTGAATCGAGATTTCACCGGATATGCACGTTTTCATGTCAACGTACATGTTTTTAGCTATTGTTTTGTGTGAGAAGTGGACTAAATTTACTTAAAAATGTTATTAAACTTAAGACTTAACTAAATTTAATTAACAGGAAAATATGACCATTTACAATCAAATAGATAATTAATTATTAACTTATAGTTGAATACAAACTTGAATACTTTAACTATTTGCCGTCAATAACGAACTTTTTTCACAACACATCAAACCAGTTCCTACAGTTGACACACACTCTTATTTTGGTAACTTTAGTACTTAAAGTAAACGGTCGTAGAATAAGATAATAAATAATAAAAGAACCAACAATCATACCTATTACAATTTCCTAGAAAAATGTGACGTAAAATAAAAGAACATAAAGCAATACAACGAACAAAACTGAAACACGAATGGGGATAGATAGTAGGCCTAGTCTTAATAGAAAATAATTTTCAAACAAGACTGAACACGCTCTCACTTGATAAAAACATGTCTGTCAAAACTTCATGTAAAAGCTACGGTCATTATAACCTAAATTATATGATTTTATATTTTTAAGTTGTAATTAAAGAAATTAACTTTGTATTGCAAAGTATAAATTTAAATAATCAAGTGGATTTCTTGACACAAGTACTGACATAAAAGTATTAAGTATCAATCCTGTTAACTGTAATTTTGTATCCTTAATGTGTGTACGTTGCAAACTGTTCAATGTAAGAACAAACAACCCCATGACCCAATGAGAGAAGGATTATATGTATGACAGGTAAATGAAATGTAATCATGAACGGACTCAGGCCGACCATTACTGAGACGTATGGTTAATTAAACCCCAACCATCAAAGTACACCGGTAACCGCTGCCTAGTATTCAAATCAGTATAAAAGTGGAAATCGCTTTCAAGAGATGACGCGTCTCATGGCGACGGCTCTAACCATGAGATCATGTTCTAATTTTACTCTTACATTGATTTACTATAAGCTATTTACAACCATGTCGTTTTATAACTTAAACATCCCATTGTATTATTTATTGATTCTTAATAATTATCCTAAAAATAATAAACATTGATTCTAAATAAGCCATAATACTAGGCCTTAGCTATTTTTAGTATCCTTTTTGGTAATCAGCATTAAACTGAATTACTGTACTCTAACATTGTAGTGAAAGACTAGTTGTTAAAAGTCCATTTACTGTAATAGTAGCCTACTCCACGCGAGGCATGCGCCTGTAGGTTGTAAACGAAAGTTTTACGCTAGTTGGCGCGTAGCTACCTCTCCACTTAACAAAATTATCTTGCACTACATTCCATCAAAAATATCTACATCCAGATAAAATAAACATTATCCTTTAAGCGTTTTTAATAATACCGTTCTGATTGCTTGTAATTATTGTAGTTTCATAAAGACTCCTTAATCAATTATTTTAACCATTACATTTAACAAAACAATTTTTTCTACTTTTTAATGTTTACCGCTTTAATGTTTCAAAAACTCAGAACATTCACTATCACGAATGTTAACAAAACAGCTTATTTATTTTCAGAAAACTTTTCAACTTCAGTCTATGAAGAAAATCGAACCGAACCGATACGACACCAAAAGATAACTGATAAAACTAAAAATGAGTTAAACACGGGCAAGTGCAAACAGTTGTATTCAACTAGTCACAGACATTAATTATTTTAATGATATGAAATAAACAATCTGAAATTATAAACAACGAATCACTGGAATTTTTACTCTCCTGTTATAATCCAAGCTCATTAGTCTTATATAACTTGTGACCAAAAAAAAAAATAAAATAGTATAAAATAAAAACCTACTAATCGTAAATAATAATGTAATAATAGTAAATAATGTAACGAAAAATAACAAAGTAAGAGAAACAATAGTAAAAGTTTTAGTTATTAATGGTAACTAACGTTTGATTTATTAAATATTTTCTAACAAATGAATTGAACGTGTTTTTATTATATTAAGCTTAGAGCGAAGTAGTGTAGTATGGAATTTTGTTTGTGATCATGCTGTGCGTATTTTTAATTAATGCGCATGCTCACTTGTATTGCTGGTTGCCTACGTCGGAGTACTCTTAGCGTAGGCAGACTCTAGTCCGTGAGTTCCGTCGATGCGAGCTTATTGTCGTGAGTAATACTAGTTTTACGATAATTTCAAAATGTTATTATATTTTTAGGGTTTTCATATTTCATTATTTTCAGTAAAGTTATGTTAAATTGCAATTGAATTTTAAACAATTCACTTTCTTTAAAATATTACATTACTCCTTACGTATTTAGTGTGACCGGGTCATGAACTGAATTTTATTACTTAAGTGTTTGTGGTGGTTACATTTTGAGTTACACGCTTGATGCATGTCTTATGCTTTCGGGTTGGCCAATGTAGTAAGTAGGATAGATAGTATAGTACTGTCCTCCGCATTATAGGCGCAATCATCAACTTATAGCGCGTTACCAGTAAGTGATTTCTGTATATACTTTTAAAAGGAATTGACCCTCCTTTTGTTTCCAAATTCCGACTTTGATTTTTTGATTTCCGGTTTCAGGACACTTTCGGTCAAAATCGGAACTTCAAACCCAATTCAGGCCCGCTAATTTTTTGTTTTGGTTTCGAATCCAAAAACTGCTTGTTGCTATCTCTTGTAGTTTCTGTCTAATTTCTTGACTTTCAGTTTTAGGCCACTTTCGGTCGAAACCGGAACTTCAAACTCAATGACCTTTTATCTACTCCTTAAGAGGAATTTATTGACACTAATTTTGTTTCCAAATTCCGAATTTGATTTCTTGACTTCCGGTTTTGGGCCACTTGCGGTCGAAACCGGAACTTCAAATCCAATTTAGGCTTAATAATTTTTGTGGAAATTCTGAATCCGGAAACCGTTTGTTGCTATCTCTTGTAGTTTCTGACATGTAGGTGTGACTGACGGACGGACGGGCAAAGGAAAGTGATGTTGACAATTTTATGCCATCAGCTAGATCTACCTTTACTAATTGTTGCATCGCAGAACCTTCGTCTTCGAAAATCAGCCGTTAAAAAGTTTACTCGCGGCGACGACTTTTCTACTAGACCAACCCGAGGGTCAAAATGTTAATACAGTATGGTCGTGGTAATCCGAACTCCCGGTACACCAAAACCTTCTAAACTGTACGATCACTTATTAGCATATTTTAAATTATATTTTTACCATTTAGAATTTTTTTTTAAAAACGTCTAATAAATGGAGTGTGGGCCACTGAAAAGGAAAATCTTGAAACAGCAGGTAACCCTGATGCCGAACGGGCTTTATACTCATGGTTTTTGCAAGAAAGAGTTAACTATAAGAAAGAGTTTTTACAACTATAGAGTCAGTGGAGACATTCTCACCCAAAAGCGAAGTTTTACTAAAAGAAAATGACCGGGAAACACGACTTTTTAGCCATTGTAAGCTGGCTGGACAAATTAAAACAACGATGCGGATTAGACTGTTAACTGTTACCGGTAAAAATTCTAGTGATATCTACGATTTTATGAACTTTGAAACAAAATTCTAGGATGAAGTAAAAAACTGGGGTTTAACCGCAGATCAAGTTTACATTGGAGATGAGTCGGTATTGAACTAGAAAATGTTGCCTGGAAAAACCTTAGTTCATAAGAGGGAAAAGACTGCCGCTGGATTTAAAGTTGGAAAAGATCCTGTAACATTTTTACCACGGAGTAACATCACTGGCAATCACAAGTTAACATAGTTTGTTTTAAAATTGTGTTTTGTTTTAAAAGTATATGAAAATAATACTGTAACAGATTTCAAATAAATGTGTCATTTATAATTTTGTGTACTCGTATTTTGTTAAATCTGTATTCTTTCCCTACAGTATATCGTATTTGTAATTGGTTGCCAAAATCTAAGATTGTAGATATCGATAATCCGCAAAGGTCGGACATCTTACGTGTTTGGATTACCGCGACTATACTGCACAGTTATTTTTTTGCTGCTCCACTGTTCATCGTAATTCGAAAAATAATGGCGGGTGGTGAGTTAACTACATATTTAGTTAAAATATCTACAATTATCAGGCGTAGGAAATGTTTAATGATAAGGTAGAAAACGAGAATTAGAAGCTAATAAATATCGTAGTTTTGAATCGCGTGCTTTCGTAAGTTTAGTTTCCTGTCACGGCCTTGAATTTTTTCGAGAAAAATGAACAAACTGAAATCCCCTCGTTTAGATATAGACGATTAATCATTTTCATTAAAAAAACGGTCATTTCGATTTAGCGATTATTCATGCGATTTTTAACTTTTTTTAAAAGTTTCTTAAAACGGTTCCTACGATTTTTATTAAAATTATCTCACTGCTTTGTGCTCCACAAGACAGGGTTAGAAGCATGTTTACTGAAATTTGTGGGGGCTATTCTCTTTTAGTAAATATTTTTTCTTTTAAGATTACGGCCTAAATATACATTTTCCGGAAAACTGTGTACATTAAAATATATAGAAAAATTTAAATCATTTATTTTTACAGAACTTAGTTTTGTGTCAAAATTAATTTCCTTTATTTTACTCATTAAAAATAGAGTCCAACAGAGTTTGATTTTAATTTAGCTTCATCCAAAATGATTAAAATTAATTTAAATATTTATTATTTATACGTATTGGTCAAAGAAAGTCAAAGTGGTGAACTATTATTTTCTAATTAGAAAATTCTGAAACATATAGCATAAAATTTGTTAGGGGAGTAGTAATTGAAAAAATCTTTAAAAAATCAACTTTTAGGTTATCATCTAAAATTATAGTTTAAAATTCCCTCTTTCCAATGGTACCTAAATTATGTTTCTATGATAACTAGAAATTTTTTTTTTTTTTTTTTTAAACGTCATGTCCAGCTGGAATTTGCCTATTTTTTTAAATTTTCATGTCTGTCTTTACTTTGATTTTTTTGGGACTCTAGAGCTGTTGTTTTCTATCATTTTAATTTTTTTAGTAAAAAACATTTTTTTCTCTAACAAGATGGCAGTGGCTCACCTGCTTTTTCATGCATTTATTATAACCTAACCTGTTGTTTTGTGAACTTTGATAGACATCAAGTTTTCTTTGTCGGTTTGAAAGTTGTGTTGTGTTTAGTGTGTTATTGTGTTGTTCTGTGATTAATTTGTGTGTATTTTGTGTGCTGTAAATATGGGAAGGTCGCAAAGGGTGTATAAGAAAATGAAACGTGGTTTCAAAACAAGGAAATTACTGCAGTCAGCAAACACTCAAGTTTTCTCGAGCATACCAACAAAACAATCTAGTTCTGCAGAAAAAATAGGTAGAAATATTTCTTATTATGATGAAAAATCTAGTGATGTAGATTACACTATAATAGATTTGAAAGAACTTGAGGTATCTTTGCAAGGTGTTGGCAGCTGTAATGCCTGTAATCATAGTCTAAGTGTGAAGAAAACAAATGTTATTGGTCTAGTTAGTAAAATAAGTATATTTTGTTCGGCATGCAAATTGACCTCAAATTTTATGAACAGTAAAGCAGTAGCTGTTCAGTTAGAAAAAGAAGACAGACCAATAGATAAAATGTATGATTTGAATCTCAGATTAGTATATGGCTGCCGGGCAATTGGCAAAGGTCAAATTGCGGCAAGAACACTTTGTGGTGTTATGAATTTAACTCCACCACCAACTACCTACAAAAAACATGAAATCTATTTAGGTGCAGTAATGGAAAATGTCTGTAAAATGTCAATGAAAACAGCTATTGATGAAGTTGTACAAAAGACAAACAGTAGGAATTTATGTGTTGCATTAGACGGTTCGTGGCAAAAGAGAGGTCACATTTCACAAAATGGTGTTGTAACATTAACATCAGCAGATACTGGGAAAGTGCTTGATGTTGCTATTTTCTCCAAATACTGTAATTGCCCTCAGAAAATGAAGAATATTCATATTGATAAATGTAAAGCTAATTATGTAGGTACAAGTGGTGGGATGGAGGTGGCTGGTGCAGTCGAACTATTTGAAAGGTCACTAGAACATAATGTCAAGTATACTGAATACTTAGGTGACGGTGACTCAAAGGGGTTTCAGAGTGTGGTGGAAAGTAAACCTTATGGCCCTAATACTGAAATTAAAAAGATAGAGTGCATTGGCCACATTCAGAAAAGAATGGGCACTAGACTCTATGATTTGAAAGCAAAACTAAGGGGACAAAAACTTTCAGATGGGAAAAGCTTATCTGGAAAAAATAGACTGACAGGTAGTGCAATTCTTAAGATTCAGAAGTATTATGGCCAAGCGATTCGAAATAACACACACAGTGTTAAAGATATGCAAAGAGCAGTGTGGGCTGAATTCTTTCATCTGCAGTCATGTAATGAAGATCCTACTCATCAGTTATGTCCGGACACAGACAATACTTGGTGTAAATACCAACGAGCAATGAAAGAAAAACAAAAATATGACCACAATCATCATTTTCACTTACCCAAAGTGATCATGAGTGAAATAAAATATATTTTTAAAGATCTTTCTCACCCAGAACTATTAGAAAAATGTAAAAAAGGGAAAACACAAAATCCCAATGAAAGTGTGAATAATGTCATCTGGTCCGTACTACCAAAGAGAACTTTTGTTGGTTTAGAAACTTTACACTTTGGTACTTATGAAGCAGTGACAAAATTCAATGATGGTAACTTTGCTAAAATAAGGGTGCTTGAAGAACTGCAGCTGGATGTTGGTCACAACACATTAAAAGCCATGAAAAAATTAGACTGTGAACGTGTACATAAAAGTGAAAAGGCAGCTGAAAACTTGGAAAAACTAGCAAGGCAGCATAGAAATCAGGCAAGAAGGAAGCTAGAAGACAAGTTTGAAGAGGAGGAAGACCCAGACAATCCATCTTATAGCGCAGGTCGTTATTAAATGTAGGTTTTTTATAAAATATTTTGTTACTTTTTTCAAATGCATTTTTCTCGTTATTTATATTTTTTAACTTCATGTACCTTTTTCTCAAAAACTATTTAAGATACTGGGGTGAAATTTTTACAGCATGTTCAGCACAATCAGATCTTGTGTGTGTGTGTGTAGATTTTCAATATTTAAAAAATTGGAAGAGAAAAAAAATATTTTTGATAAAATGTATTGAATAAAAAATGGTTTTATTTTGAAAATTTGTAAAAAATTTCAGTTACAAGATACTAAAAAACCACACACACACAAGCTGTAAAAAATCCTGAATTTTAATTTAAAACAAACCACAAGGTTCTATCTTAAATAGTTTTCGAGAAAAAGGTACAAACGTTAGCATTGAGTTAGATAGGGATTACTACTCCCCTTAAGTAGTCTAATAATCTTTTCATGATTCTTTAAAACTCAAAATGTTTCAAATTAGTAAGACAACAAATTGCTTGAATTTTCATTAACTTTCACCAAAACTTAAGTTTAAATTTTAGTTAAGTCCACGTCGATGGAAACAAAAGAGGAGTTGGATATAAACACTAAAAAATGTACTCCTTGACTTTGTACTGCTTTTACCGTTGTCATGTACTGCCATGATACCTACCGGTTGATTTTGGTAACTACTTCTATAATAATAAAATAATCTCAAAATTTTCTAATAAAACGGGCATAATCGCGTGATTTTCAATTAATTATCATTATATAAATTAGTTTTAACTGTTATCCATGTTTAATATTCGTACAAGAACTGATATAACAATTTATTTTGTACTGTTATTTGGAAACTTCTCAATAGTAAAATTTTTATGAATCTATTCAGATGGCTTGGTAATTGCTTGGTGATTTATCATAGCTTAACTTATTAGCTATAGAGGAGGAAGAAGATTACTTTTGATATATCTGTACGTTGCTAATGAATTCGTTTGCGTAAACCGTACAGATGTCATTTAAATAATAATAGTTCCTTTCAAGTAAACCTTGTACAAGTAGGGTGATGAGATTATTTAAAAAAATACTTATGTAAGTGAGAATAAAGTTCAAAAGAAGTTATTCTTTGATCTTGTTAAGTATTTCTTTTTCTTATAAGTAATTTGTGACAACTACACACAAATTCTGATGTTGTGTATGTAATTTCTTAAAAGAAAAAATAAAAGGCAAGAACTACTTATTCTTATAAGAAATTACTGACTGATTTTCAAGGTACCTACAGACCAACCTCATAATCCATGATGTGATCTGTGAATGTTCATGGTAGAAAAAATTACAATGTAATGCTTTTTAACAAATAGCAAAAACATAAGCAATTGCTTAAGGGGAGACTGTACTGTGTATCCCGCCAATGTTAAATTTGCTATTTTTAGGTACATTTTCATAGGATTGGTAAAAGATAGGAAAATGAAACTATAGATGTCGGGTTTCTTCTCGAGCTACTGACATTTTTTCAATCTAATCTTTGGACCATACCATTTTTTTTAAAAAGTTACCAATAACATAAAATTTTACAAATTGTTTTCCATGTGTTTTGCGTATTACTAGGTTTTGGAGCACCTGAGGAAGTCATAAAAATGTCGGTATATGTGGCTATACAAGATAATTAACAGGTAAAAAATTCAGCCTGGTAGGTTTATTGTTTTCTGAGAAAAATGTACCTTAGTGTTAACAATTTAAATTTATGGGAAAAGGTAAGAAACAAGAAGGCACAAACCAAAAATAATATGTACACAAACAAGTAAATTTCCCAGCAACAGTTGTTTAGAAAGCTGAAACAACAGCTAAGAGTATTAAAAACCGTGATGCAGATATTTTAAAAACTAAAATTCTCTTTGCACTAAAACGAGCAGTATAAAATTATGAAAAAATATTTTTTCTTTGTAACGTAATGATTTTTCTGTGTAAACCTGGTAAAACTTAATATTTTCATGAAAAAAAAATTTTTTTTGATGTACTTTAATGTTTTTCTGGTAGATCTAAGGTATTGAAAAACATAAAAAACCAAAATCAAAATTTTGAATTAAAACCATCGTGCAATCTCCCCTTAAAGAAAAATAATTTCTTAAGAAGAAAAATAAGAAATACTTATACTGAAAGTGAACTACACAAAAATTCTTAAGGTTACTAGTAATTACTTTTAAGAAAAAAAAAATGTTTATTCACCAACTTTTAAGGAAATACTTTTTCTTAATAAGGTATTGTTTATAAGAAATCAGTTTCATTTATTCTCATCACTTACAGTCTCAAAAATTAGTGGCAGTGGGAATTCCAAACAGTGACACTGTAGTGCTCCCCTAAAAGCTATATAAACGAGAAATTAGAAAATCTAGCATTGCGTGTCAGTAATTTAATAATTCAGCTGTTATAATAATATTAAATAAACACCGAGGGTTATCTCTCATGGTGATGAATGGGAACATTTTTTTAAAAATGCCTTAGTTCACCTGTTAAATACTTAATCGACACCTAACATGGAAGCCTCACATTTCACTTCTCAGAGCTCTCTCAGATTTCAGATTTCACAGACTGCATGGTATTATTGATCCTAAATCCTCTCTCCCTCTAATCTTAAAGGTTATCTTGTTTAAGTCTTTAATCCAAACAATCTGGCTACATGGTGGCTCTATTTTTGATTCCTTTCACATTTCTTTATTAAAATTTCTTCAAAGACACCAATTAGAAGCTCTTCGGGCCATCACCAATGCCCCATTTTAAGTAACTAATCATACACACAAACTTGATAAAAGCCTACAGTTTTTGATATCATTAAAGCACATAGAACACTTTTCACAAGAAAATAATTAAACTCTAACATTTTTTCGATCTCATCAAATAGCCTTCCTGTTGTTAGGCACCTGAAAAGAAAATGGAATCGTGATCTACTATAACCACCTTAAGACAAAACAAAGGTATTAAATGACAAAACAAATCCATAAATGCTTTCACATATATTATTTATCCAGTAATTATTGTCATTCACATTTCATTACTGAATCATACTCATACTATGATTATCATAATATAAACTGTAATATTTTATGTTCATTCCACATTTTGAATTTACGGTGACATTGGACATTGGGCTAAACGGCTCAATTAGACACTAACAAAAGAAGACAAAGACATACACACTGAAAAATATGCTCGTTGACAGTGTACTTCATTTATCGTTGTCATGTACCACCATGGATACACATACAGTACCCCCCCCCCTAAAGAATTAAAGAAAGGAAAACATAAATAAAACTGCCTTAGTTCACCTGTACTTGATAAACCATCAAGTATTTTGTAATTTTTGTCAGTTTATTGTTAAACTAAGATACGCATAGTTTAACAATATTGTAACATTTTTTAAAAGTTGTGTTTCACTTCATGTCATACACGAATTACTATCATAAACCAATCATCTCATTCAGTAGTTCTACATTCTTATTTTTGTACTGTGAGAATAAAAGTAAAGTTCAAGTCAAAATAAAGTTCACTCGTTTTCAAAAAATGTAAATTTTGATACAAAATACAACTTTTATTCTTTAATCTTCCTTATCATTTCCACTAACAACATATTTTTTATATCTGGTGTGAAATATTCACACAATTCTCTTTTGCCAGTGTAAATAATGTAAAAGAAAACCTCTAATTGATCATAAATAAACACTGTGTAATGAAAAACATAACCGTTTCTTGTTCATTGCATTCAGGAGACTCCAAAGAAAGTATAGGACATGTTAAGAACTTATAAATTAATACATATTATTATTTACTTTTCGTAATGTTGTGCAGTTGTAAATTAAAATAGGCTAAAGTTTTAAGTTAAAAAATAAGTTCACCCTTTTTCAAAATTGAACATTTTGAAACAAAATACAACTTTTATTCATTAATCTTTATTATCATTACACCTAACAACATTTTTTTTAAATCTGGTGTGAAATATTTACATAACTTTCCCTTGCCAATATAAATAATGGAAAACATAACCTATGTTTAATCATACAAACTATGTACAATGAAAAACATAACCTATTTTTGTTCATTGCATTTAGAAGCCTTGCGAGGAAGTATAGAACAAGAACTTATAAATTAATCCATATATTTCAATTACACACCCACCGGGTTGGTCTAGAGGTAAAGTCCTCATCGTGAATCAGCTGTTACACAGCTGATTTTCAGTAAATTAAAAATATTAAGAATTTAAAGATAATAAAAAAAATTATTGTTTTCTAAACGTACACATAGAAATCAAAGTACCAGTGGACTTTGATTGTTGGGGTTTAATTAACCATACTCTCTCAGGAATGATCGGTCTGGGCCTGTACAAAACTACACCTCATTTACATGTCATATACATCATCCTCATCTCATTGGGTTATGGGATTGCTAATTGTTCTGAATTGAATAGGTTGTAACGTACACACACTAGAGAAAAAAAAATTAATTACACATTTTCTACTACCTCAAGCTTACATACAACCATTAGTGTGTCATCTAATATTTGCACTAAAGTATACAGTAATTTTAGCATTCACTTAAATATTTTAGGTGCTTTTTTATTTTGATTAATTTCTTGTTGAATATTATTTAGAAAATTTTTTTGTACACTGCTAAAAGTCTTATCAATCCGGTACTTTTTCAGATGTTTTGTTAAATGTATATGCAAATTAGTAAAACATTTAAAAGTTTTGGTAATTTATTGATATATTTTGTACTTGAATAAGTAGATTTTTGTTCAAACAATCTAGTGTTGTCGTTAGTCACATAATAGTAGTTTCTGTTTCTTGTGTTATGATAGTAGACATTGAAATTATGCATAAAAGTATTAAACTAACATACATTATCACCTCAAAAACGTAAAGTCACAGAACTGTAAGCAATTTAAGCTTCTTAAATAGTGGCCTGCATGAGGTGAGGAAGTTATCTCCCACCATACACTTAATAGCTTTCTTTTGAATTTTAAAAACCTTATCCATGTTACCCATACTAGAATTACCCCATACTAATATTCCATAACAGGTATGAGGCAGAATTAGACCATGATAAACTGCAATTAGTCATTTTTTAACATTTAATCTGGCAATTTGTTTTAATGCAAATGTTGTTGTTTAGGTCATCAGCCGAAAGGCCAGTTTAAACCTCTAGAAGCTTTTTTAAGTAAAATGAAGAGTGAGATGTTTTACCATGCCTTCCTTACTGAGTAGAAAAGTATGCTTATTAGCATGCCAGGCCCTCTGAAAAGCATCTGTTTTCCACTCTGTAAATGACACCTTTACTTCATTCACCATAGGGTCTGGCTGTAGAATTAAATTCATGACTCAGAGGAGATATCTCTGACTAGTGTCTTTTAAACCTCTATATCTTCTGTTCTTAAATGCTTCAGTCATATAATTGGCTGACCATGTGATAAGAAAGATAACTATTTTTTGTAGCCCTGGAACTAGCAGATTAAGTCCAAATAATTTTACACTTCATCTGCCTGTTATGGGCAACAGATAATGCACAAACCTCAGATAATATCTTATTACATTTTTATTTTTAAAGTTTACTTTTTTATTTATTTTTTAATACACTCACGCCTCCCTTGAAATTGAAGGGGTTCGAAGAAGACAGAGTTAACCCACATCAACATAATTTTACACGATGTCATTTTAACACTCAACTGGTATCATCATTTTTTGTGACATAACTGGTATCAGCGGTCTGACAGACCTCCAAATTTGTTTTTTTTTAAGTTCTTCATACTCATTTAATTAATTTGTTTTAATATTAAACTTATAAAACCATGTATAATCGAAGATGTAAATGTAAAATACTTAGCATAAATGCAAAATTACTATTTAAAAAAGTGATGGATCTAGTTGTGTTGAAGCCGCTTCAGAAATTTTAAATGTATCATCCATAATGAAAATTTTATAAAATTACATATGAAAATATTTTATAATAGTACTAAACAAAGAAATGATGTATGAAAAATTATTATATATTCATTAAAACTTTAAACTATCCATGTACTACTTGGTTTTAAAGTCGTCAAAAAGTTACACAACTGGTATCATAGGTCCAGGAGACCGCCAGTAGAAAACAAAATACAAATAACTCGCAACTTGTTAGCTCGTACCGAAAACGATCTTGATCACGCATAGTTCAAACAACAGTTGAAAGGTATACAAAATATACGTGATGTCGGGCCATTGGGAGGGAAGTGTTGGAGGGGTAAAAAATGACAGCGGTCTCACAGACCGCATGATACCAGTTGAGGGTTAAAAGTTTACAGAGTTCTACAAATCATGTTGTTGAATTTTTGTTAAACGTTTATTATTTTCTGTTAATCTAGGTTCTTAAGATCGTAAATATAGTATCCCGTTTAAAACGTGCTATCCTTTTTATTATTACAGAATGTTTAAGGAAAATCATGCTGGAAATTTTGTGGGTTAGCACTTTCTTCTGCCGACCCCTTCAATTCTTCTACACCACCTCAGGGGGGGGGGAGGCACAATCTTCATGTCAAGAACCACTGCTCTAGGCTATTATTATGAATACATACACTTCTCTACTTTCTGTTATGTTTCTTTGTTTCTTAACGGCAAGTATACTTAACGTTACATTATATTTGCTTTTGAACTACAAGTATTGAGTTTTTTTTTTTTAATAACAATCGATTCAGGAACAAACTGTACTACAGACTCTATGTCAACACGTATATTTCCTTCAAGATCATCTACCAGTAAACTTTTATTGATTACCAAAGTATAATCAGCAAACAGTAAAGCCCTATACTACTTCTGGTAACCTATTAATGTATTTCATTCAATTATTAAATGGAATTATGTTAACAGTCAATTGAAGGTAGTGTCAATATGTACAGTTTGAAAAAATCATAAAATAAAGGATAAAACATAATATTCTACAACATGTAAAATCATTGAAGGTTTTAGGAGTAAAAACAGATTAAATCTGTAATAAGATCACATCGAGCATGTTTACATTAAAACAAATTGCACTTTATTATAATTACCCACCGGGTTGGTCTAGAGGTAAAGTCGTCGCCAAAATCTGCTGTTTAACAGCTGATTTTCGGAGATGAAAGTTCCTGGTTCAAATCCTAGTAAAGGTAGTTACTTTTATACGGATATGAATGCTAGACAGTGGTTACCGGTGTACTTTGATGGTTGGGGTTCAATTAATCCATACTTTCTCAGGAATGGTCGGCCTGAGTTTGGACAAGACTACACCTCATTTACACGTCATATATATCATCCTCATCTCATTGGGTCATGGGGTTGCTTATTGTTCTGAATTGAACAGATTGCAACGTACACATATTAGGAATAGAAAAAAAAATATTATAATTATAAATATTGCTAAGAAAAGCTAAATTCTCGCAAGAGATGAAAAACTGGTGGGCAAATAAAAAGAACAACAAGAAACCCCAAAACTGAACCATCTTTACTTAGCGTCTTCCACTTTGGGAGTTTTACGACTAGTAATAATAGTAATAATATTGCTAATAGTGGTTTACTATGACCTAATACTGCCTCACATCTGGTATGCGATTTTATAGTGGGATAATTTTATCATAAAGTAACATGGAAAGAATTTTTTAAATTCAGTGAACTGTATAGTAGGAGCAAACAAGCTAATCTTTTCAGAACATTATTTAAAGAGCTACAATTTCTTGTAGTTTCTTCTTTGAACATTTTTAAAGTGATAAATTTAATGTTTTAGAGGAAAATCTATGTTAGTATATATTTTATTTATTCCCAAAAAACAAATTATACATGTAATATGAAATTAATACAATATAATATAATAAACAAAATAATATAGAAATTTCAAAATCCATATTAATAAAAATATCTGGTGTGAAACACTCACACAACTTTCTCGTGCCAATGCAAATAATTAACAATAAACCTAACATTAGTCATAAAACTTTAGAAATAAACAAAAAACTAACCTCAATAAACATAAACTAATTTTAATCATGTGTGAAAGACGCAAAATGAAAATCAATCTCAGTTTGTCTTAAAAATACGGAAAATCACTCTTTGCGCTAAACTAGGCGCTGTAGAGAAAAATGCTTTAAATAAAAGTTGTAATTAAACTTTTATTTCCTATAAATTTTATTGTAATACACTTTTGTCGTAAAATGCATACTAAGGCCGAAATCTTTAAAGAAAATCGATTTTTCACACGTTTTCGTGAGAAAAAACAGAAAATTGCTAATTACCTCTAAACTAAGCGTTAAAAAAAAAATGTTACAAATAAAAATTGTAGGATTTTAAATTCTCTGCAAATTTTATTTTATAAATTTTTGCGCTAAAATGCATATTAAAGCCGCAATCTTAGAAAAACAATTGTTTTTACGTGAAAACAGCCTCACCAAGAATTTCAGCAAACATGGCGCCTATCGTATCTCGTAGAACATAAAAAATTTAGTAAACCAGGCGATTTTTAAAAACATCGTAAAACCAGTTTTTGAAAAAATCGCAAAAAAGTGAAAAATTGCACGAAAAAATTACTACTGTCGGTTAACCGATTTTGATCAAAATGTTCGTGTCGGGTCCGACACACGCGCGCGCGCACACACACACACGCACACACTCACACGCACGCGCGCACACACACACAGACCAATTGCTAAAAACATGTTGTTTTGGGTTCAGGGGGTCTGAAAACGTGTAGATCCGGTGAAAACTCGATTTCGAAAAACCGACATGAAGACGATACTTTCCTTCCTATATACTACTCATATAGGCAAGAGAAAGTAAAAAACAGCTCTAATCATTGATCAAAGCTTTTTTTCACATAGGCACAACCAACAAAAACAATTTGTGAATAAATTTTAACTTGTACATTGGCTATATCATTGTCAGAAATCTGAAATTCAAGAATATTCAATTAATAACATTAAATAATGAAATGAAAATTGGTAGAATTAACGGTAATGGAAAAATATATATATTATATTGATATGTTAAGGTTCAGTTCACTTCAACCAAATTCGAAAACTAAAACTAATTTGAATTTCATATTCAGATAAAAAAAAATACTCTGAATGATCACAATCTAAACTGAGACATTTTTTATTTTTTATTTTATAATATAATACTAAATAATTTGTAGACTATAACATCACTAATGTAAACATTATAAACATTTTGAAATAATAAAAAAATAAATTAACTGAAACTGAACATTACATGTTGAATTCTAAATAAAAATTAAATAACAATATATTATAATCACAACACTAGAAACAGAAATTATTACTACGATGATAACTTACAACACCAAATTGTTGGAACATAAAACTACTAAAAGATTAGTGCAGAAAGTGCTGCACTAAGTAATAAGTGTCTTATAGTGCAGAAAGAAAATACATCAATAAATTACCAGAATCTTTAAAAAATTGTGGTAATCTTCATTTTTGTTTAAGGAAAGCAAGGAATTACTTGATATGAGATATGAGATATTTCATTGTTTACAATAAAATATTAAATTTCTGTTAATTGTTTTTCTCGTTTTTGTTTAATTGTTTGGTCTTATATAATGCTCAACTTGTATTTTGTTTTTGTTTTAAAATAGTTGTTTGTTATTTCATTTGTAATGTTCATTTTTTGTTAATCATTTTGTCTTTTTTATATTTTTTATTATTTCAAGATGTTTTCAATGTTTACCCAATATCTGTTACGTTTCTTACTTTCTCTTGCTGTATATACAGGGAAGGAGAGTATTAGAATATTAATTGATCATTAAAACGGTTTAATAAATAGCAAAGTAAAATAACGCCGACTTTTAATAATGGTACTGACACAGTTCTACGTGTAAAGTCGAAACGGTTCTGTAAGAGTACTCCACCCGAGGCAAGCGTCTATTGGTTGTAAACGAAAGTTTACACTATAAAAAAAACCTTAAAATACACTATAAAAAAAATTTTCCATCATAAAAAATCAACTTCCAGCGACTTCTTAATTAATTTTTTAACCATTACATTTAACAAAACAATGTGTCAAAACAATTTTTTTTCTTACTAAGGGAATTAAAAACATTTAGAACAATTCTTTTTTCCATTTTTTAACGGTTTACCGCTTTTATGTTTCAAAAACTCAACTCATTCACTATCACACATGTTACCAAAATGTGGCTTACAAAACTTTTAAACTACAGTCTACGAAAAAAACCGAAACGAACTGATACAATACCAAAAGCTAACGAAACTAAATATGAGTTAAACACGGGCAAGTGCAAACAGTTATATTAAACTAGTCACAGTTGAAATAATCGTCCCGTGCGCGCGCGCGCGCGCGCGTGTGTGTGTGGTGTGTGTGTGGTGTGTGTGGTGTGACAACAAATATCTCAAGAACGGAATATTGTACGAAGTTGAAACCAGGAACTTAAGTTAACTACTACAACGAGACTCGACAAGATCATTTTCATCAAAATTGGTCAACCGGTAGTTGTAGTTTATTCGTTTAATTTTTAATATTTTTGCGATATTCCCAAAAACGGTTCGAACGATTTTTTTAAAAATCCCCATATTCATTTCATATTTTATTCTCTGCAAGGTAGTGTAAGCCATGCCTAGTGAAATTCTTGATCAGTCTGTGCTCTCATTATAAAAAATGGTTTTTTAAAGATTGTGGCATTAATATGCGTTTTAGGGGAAACGTGCAAATAAATAAAATTGTACAAAATTAAAATCCTACAACTTTCATTTCGAATATTTTATTCTGCAAAGCAAAGTTTAGCGTCAATTAGTAATTACCATTTAAAATTAATTTATCGTAAAAACAGTTGTAGCCTGCTGGCCATCTTGTCGAGCTTCCACCATAATTTTTTTCTCTAATCTGTCTAGTACCAATTGAATAGTCCTCAGAAATACCTATTTGCGACCCTTCTAAATTTTTCCTGGCTTTCAGAATCTCTACTATCTTTTTGAAGTTGCTAAACTTTACAATGATAGGTCTGTTATTGTTTCCACGCCCCTTGTGACCCAACCTATGCGCACGTTCTATATCAGTCTCATTTAAATTCACTTTTAGATTTTTCATTACGATACTGCGAACTATGCGTTCGGTAGTCTCCCATTTCTCACGGATTTCCTCCGGTACTCGATAAAAAACCACGTTTGACCGTCTAGAACGATTCTCTAAGTTGTCTAATTTCTTTTGCAGTTCTTTATTTTTTGACTGTAAAACATTAACTTTTAATTTAAGTCCGTTACTTCCTTGGTAGTTCGAGACGCAGATTCTAAAACACCGGTAATTGTTTGTTTTATTTCATTTATGTCCGTTATTAATACAACAAAACTTTCAAGTTTATTCCACAAATCTTCTAAAGTTAAAGGAGGGCTCAGATTTTTCGCAATACCACCAATTAATAATAACACTAGAAAACCGTACCCCCAAAAAACAGACAACTATTGAATAAAAAATATCGTAAGAAATAATAACTTTCTAAGCCAAAATAGCTGAATTTAAACGTGCTCATACGCGCACAATAAATTTCAACTGTAGTATTATTTACTATTGAGAATACCAATTAGTAATCACCATAGACGAACGTCGCTTTCTGCTTCCTTCAAAAGGGTAAAAAAATTATTTTCAAACGAAGTTTTGTACATTTATCATCGTTCTCATTAAAAATTTGGTGTATGTATAAATCACTTATTCAACTTTCTCTTTTCAATCTAAATAATGGAAAACATGACATAATAATTATGCCATGATGTACTATGTCATATAACATATTATGTTAAATAATGAGTAAACAGTGTAAAATTAAAAACATAAAATTTTAATCACAAGTGAATGACGCTAAATGAAAATCAACCTGTGTTGGACTTATACATTGATGAGCAAACTAGAGGAAATCTCTAAATTGTCGTTAAACTTAACGCTATAGGAAAACAAATTTGGATTATTTTTTTGTCTTTTGGGTTTTACGTCCGACTGTTATACAATTACGGGTATTTTCTGTTATCCCCCCTTCAAGAATAATTTGTAGGCATATCGTAGCTTATGTAATCGTATAGTATTTTTAACGGTAAAACTTTTTTGTGAAAATTGCTTTAAAATTCCACGAATAAACTAAGTGAAGTGGGTTAGAGACAGGTTATCACCAGCGGGAAAGTTTTTCGTTTTGCTGTCACCGGATGGCGACATTAAGTGGCGAGTTAAAACCTTTTCTGTTTTGGTGGCCCTGAAAAGGGCCGTTTAAGCGGTGGTCATCTTGATGGAAAGGATCGGTCGTAGTCGTCGTGGTGGTCGAGGAGCTGGTCGACACGGCGTGTCATCGTCCAGCGGGAAATCATCTTCTTCCCTCGCAGTAGTACGTCGGTGGCTGTTTCGTCGGGTCCAGTGGGCGTAAGGCTCGGTTGAGGGACCGCTGTGAGGATCGCTCGCGGAAGCGGGCGATGACGGTCCGGTCGACGGCTTACGGTGACACGTCTTGTGGTGGACGTCTTGTCTGCTGTCTGGATGGGAATTGAATCTCCTCGGCTCAGTTTAGCGCTCTTTATATAGTTGCGGAGAACGCTGTGGTAGGGGCGGTTATTCACTCGGCCTTGGCAACAAAGCCCTCTGTCGGTACGCAGCCGAAAGGTTTGTCGGTACGCCGCCAAAGGGCCTACCGCGCCGACAAAGGCCGGGAGAAGTATTAAAGGCTGGCAACACATTAAATGGTTAATTAGAAGGGGTGGCGATGACAGATAGTGATGAAAAATTGTAAATTATCTTGTTTGGTAATTACGTAAAATCGATTTTAATTTATTTTATGAGAGTTTTCAAAACAACCAGAAAATCAATCATACACCCTTAAAAAATTAAAATGTAATTGGTTTACTTTTACATCCGGTGTTTTGTAAAAGTTTATTACTAAGTAAAGTTCGGGAATATTATGGCTATACTTTTCTGAAACTTTTGTTAGTCAATAGTTTGAAGTAAATCGCTACAAATAGTGTATTATTTTCATTTGCAAATTTTTTCTTCATAAAAAGTTATTTTAAACTTGAAAATAACACATTAAATGGAAACCTATTTTTGAAACGTTTATGAATGAAAAGTAGAATATGCCACCACGGACGTCGTGATGGTCGAGTTAGGAATCGGTAGGGCTGGTCGGGGACATCGGATCCAGCCGAACTGATCCGAACTGAGGAAAGACTGGGGGTGATTATATGGAAACACTTGCGCGCTGTGTCCCGTAGCAGGAGGTGTTCTCGAACCCGTCCGTGAACTGTCGCACATCGTGCCTATCTGTGTATTTTTAAAAGAAACCAGGTTAGCTTGACACCTGAGATCATGACACAGAGCACATATTTTCATGATAATATTAAAAAAATATATAATATAAATTTTATTTATGCATATTTTTTATATTATGTGTGTATTATTTATTTTAATAAATACAAAACAAAACATATATAAATTACAAACAAACATTATTACATATTATACATAAAATACAATATAATATATATATATATATATATATATATCTCTGTTAGGCCCGTTAAATTGTGTATATACTTTGTGTTAAATAATAAATAATATTGTAACTTATAAATACAAATTCCAACCCTATTTTGTGATAGCATGGAAGCATGATGGCATGTAATAAAATTTAAACCGGTATTGTTACCATTTTTTCATCCTTGTTTTTTATTCAGCCTATTAATTTTCCTTTAATTGTTGTATTAGTCGTCAATGTATAAATATTTTGCATTTTTGTAAACATTTTGTGTTTAATTTACATACTATTTACCTTATAATAAAGTAAGGGTTTTTATCTGTGTAAAATTTATTAACAAGTAGCCCTACTTACAAAGACTTAAGTACTATTGTTTGCACGTGTAATTTTTAATGATCGGTGTAAATTTTTGAACTTTTAATTTGATTTCATATCTGTCGTAATAAACATCTTATAAATATTTCAACTTCTTAAAATAAAAATTTTCAATAATTTTATTAAAATTATAATTATGTTTTACGGTTTCCACGATTCATGGTTAAATTATCTTATGAATATAGTTATTATTTTTTAAGTTTAATTTGACAGTGAAAATATTTTTTTTTAAATAATCGTAAAGAAGGATTATGTATTTGTTTCTTTTTAATTTATTTAAAGTCGCATTAACAGCATAGCTGTTAGCGACTACGGTGGGTAATGTTACTGTAACGGTATTTTTTTTTACTTGTAATCATTTCCAGACCTTAGCCGGGAATTGAACCCGGGGCCTCCGCGTTGTAGGCTAAATCGCTACCACTACGCAATGGAGGCGGCTTTTTTTATATTTTTATTATTTTCTGTTAGGCGTATATTACAACCGAGTTTTCAAGTGAAGTTATCGTAAAGTTTTTTCTTAATTTAAACTTTATTTAATTTATCAATAGAAAAGTTGTACCATGTAGTTTATTACCGAAAAAGCACATAGTTTTTGTTAATTTTTGTTTCAAATACTTTTGAAAATAAAAATATGGTTTTATTTAGCCCAAGAAATTCAAAATTATTTATAATTTTTACATCTATTTTTCAATAAATAAAACTTCTGGTCGATTCCATTGTAGTTTTTCCTCCTTTATTCCACTCATCCGGTGTTCTGGCGATATTTCGTGAAAGCCCTCCGTTAAAATCAGAAACTTTTTTATCATAATATCAAACACCTTAGTTTTATAGTTAAGTGTATTAAAGATTTCTATCGTCAACCGTTTTTCATTAATTCTATACAGGTGTCTATAGAATTTTAGTTCTCGTTTTCTGATTAATTTCATTAGACAGAAAATGATTAATCTATTGTACAGTTTTCTCTTTCTCGAAACCTAAACTTTTCGTCTAGTATCTTTGGATAAACTATTTATTTTGAATGATCTTTCTATCAAAATTCATTTCTTCTTTTAGACTAGCCTTCGCGGTTATTCTAAGATACTTACTTGCGTACAGACGAACAGGTTTCATCACATTATTACAGTGTCTGATCTTAGCTTGTATTGAGATTGCTTTCATCCGATACAGGTTTGTGAGCTCTTCGGAGTGCAACGACCATCTTTTCTCGCCTGCTGTTGTCTGTTTTCTTTCCGTTTGTATAATGCCTTATCATAACCTGAATTTTGATAGAAATATTTTGTTGTTTCTTGAGAAATTATTATTTTTTTAACGTCGTATGTATCTTAATTTCGAAAAAGATGCCAAATAATTAGTGTAGTTTCAATTAAAAAAATAAACCTACTAACAATTTTACTAAATATTAAACAGTACCTAATAAAGGTTATTTTTCTAGCAAGTATAATGTGTTAACAAATTGTTCTTTAAAAACTTTTATATTTATTTATATACAGAAAAATGTTCGATTGATATTTGTGTCGTTTTGTAACGGTAATTCTGTTCCTTTGATGACGATTTATAAAAGCTCAATAGGTTTCACGCTTTCGTTTGGGAAAATATTTAAGGATAGCCTATAGATTCTCCCTTTATTGTGATTATTTGTTTAGACATTATAAACCACTTTGAAATTTTATGCTTTCTAGAAGATCCTAATCAGCCTACTTTATCAAAATTTATTCATTCACTATATTTAATATTTTATTTTGTAGAAGCACTTAAACTCAGTAATTTAATTTTTTTTAATCCAATATGCATTAATTACCTTTCATTCCAATATTTTGAAGGCCTTCTGAGATTCTTTCAATAATTATAATTAAAAATATATATATATTTAGGACTTTGATTGTCTGGACATTACTCCGCGTCATTCGTCATTCAACATTAGTCCGCGTCTAGCTCTTTAGGCACACTTTTTAATTTATTGTAATTAAAATTTCTCACCTAAATATATTTAATTGCGAACGGGTTGAAATTTGGAAACGTAGGTTTTCTGAACTATCCCTGAGATATTTTTCACGTAATTAACCTTAAATCCTCAAAATTATAAGTATTTTATCCCGATCCAAAATAAAAACTCTTTTGTAAAAAACGACTATAGAATTTAATAAAACCTCGTTTTTATTCTGTTACATAACATAGACTTCCTGTTTTAATCAAATTGTTCCAGTCAGTATCAAATTATAAAAAGCAGGCTATCAAATTACTTCATTTGAAGAGTTCATGAACATGGCCAATGTCGTAGCTAATAAGGGCTACTGAATTTTGATAGAGGGAAAGTACGTCTTGAATACGCCTACTCTATCTTATAACCTATAAAAAAATGTCCACTTAAATTCTTTTATGAGTTTGTTACCTAAATTATGGTTTATAAATTAGTTCCTTTAAAATTTTCGATATACATTTACCAATATACTAAAAAATATACTTAATAATAAAAATAAATATACTAAAATATCACATAAATTTTTTTTATAATTTTTAAAAGTATACTTACACTTATACTTGGGTATACTAGGGTGTTTCCAATATTTAATAAAACGTTGATAAAAGTGAATTTCGTAATAACTGTTTCTCAAATTTGAAAAAAATTAGTAACATGGCATGTTCCAGCAATTTGTTATTCCAAGATTACAGAGTTGCAGATCTGTAGGTGCTTGGGAGGTTAAATAAATTAGAGTGAATCAGTCAGTGCTTTCGCTTTTATTTATACCAGTAGATGACAAAAACAATTATTTATATATTTGTAAAGGTAAGGTATTCTGCTCTGACACCTATTTCGGTGTCAACTCCAACTGGACCGATCCTGGTTAGCTGTTTTTAAATAAATCCCTTCCACGTGCTGATCTGCTCTCACTTATCAGTTTTATTTCCAAATTTCCGATTATCGCGAAAAAAGTAAATGTACTTTGTAACTCGATTTTTGAAAGATTTACCTCACTGATACCGTGCTTAATCGCTATACCACCTTAATTTAGTTGTGGTGTTTTGCAGAAGTCTTCTTTGTTCCGGATAATTCATACCATTTTGAAAAATCTGAAAATCTTCAGCTGTTCTTTTTACCCATGAAATTTCGTTTCTGTTTGTAGATTTTTAAGTGCTGCAGGTTTTGTATGGGTTTGTTTTATTTTCACTTGCCCTATATGAGTACATGGAGGGGGCAGTATTAATTTCATTTTGATTTTTAAAAATCGAATATTCACCGGAAAATACACGTTTTCCGGCCCCATTAACCTTCTTTATTTCGAATGAAATTATACCGTTTTGAAAAATCTGAAAATGTTAAGCTTTTTTACCCATTCAAAGTTTCTTTTCGGTTCTAGATTTTTAAGTGTTGGCTTTTTTATGGTTTTGTTCTCCTGTCACTTGCCTAATAAAGATATTATAGCCCAATAGGGGAAAGAGTAGGTATTAATTTCATGTCGATTTTTCGAAATCGAATTTTCACCGGAAATACATGTTTTCAAGCCCCATGAACCCAAAAACATGTTTTTAGCGATTGATCGGTGTGTATGTGTGTGTGTGTGTGTGTGTGTGTGCGCGCGCGCGCGCGCGTGTGTGTGCTGTGTGTGTGTTGTGTTGTGTGTGTGTGTGCGTGGGTGCGCGCGCGCGCGTGTGTGCGTGTGTTTGTGTGTGTGTGTGTGTGTGCGTGTGTGTGCAAAATATCTCTAGAACTAAATATCGTACAAAGTTAAAACTTGGCACTTAATTAAGTACCACAAGCGGACCCAACATAAATATTTTCATCAAAATCGAACTGAAGAAGTACAGTAGTTTATTCGTGTGACTTCCCACTTTTTTGTTATTTTCTCAAAAACGGATTCCACGATTTCTTTAAAATCGCATCATTAGAAGGCCTACTACATTTTTACGTTCTAAAACATAGGGTCAACAGCATGTGTGTTAAAATTCGTAGGGACTTGTGTTCTCGTTGTAAATCTATTTTAAAGATTGAAGCGTTAATATGCATTTTAGGGCAAATGCGTATTTAATTAAATTTGTAGGAAATTAGAACATCTACAACTTTTATGCCAACTATTTTTTCTACAGTACTTAGTTTAGCGTTAATTAGGGGTTTTCAGTATTTTTTGATTAAAATCCGTAAAAAATGGAATTTTTTAATACTGTGGCCTTAGTACCACATGCCTTTAACTAAACCCTTGAAAATTGATTAAAGTTAGCTATACTATAATAGCTATAATAGATAAAGTTAGATTAAAGTGGGCTTATAGAAAATTAAAAAATTACAAATTTTATTTCAAGAATTTCTCTGTATAAGTCTAGTTTAACATTGATTCGCGATTTTCCAATTTTTAATTCATTTTGGGGTTAATTTTCATTTAGCGTCATTTCCTTATGATTAAAATTGGTTGTTTTTAATTTTACATTTTTTTACTCATGATAAAACAGGAGTTAGAATGTTTCATTATATACATTGGCAAGAAAAATTCATGTGATTGTTTTACACCAATGTTTTTTTTTAAATTTACGAGTACCGTATTCTGCGATAAGTTATAAAAAATATTTCCTTAATTTCAAATTTCAATGTTAGATTTTTTTCTAACAGCGATCGCTCCCGAGTAAACTTTACTGGTGTAACCAACCCCTGTGATATTTTCAACGCCGATATTACTGAAGATAGCAGTAAGACGCGCGCAGTGCCGGCGCAATTTCTTGTTTCTACTGAAAGCTTTCAATAAATAATAATACAGATTGCTAATAACTGTCGGTAAGATATTTTTAATTAACTTGATCGATTGTTGATGAAATAATAAAATCTGGTTTAATAACTAAATAAAAATAAAATCATTTAATGATTAAAATAACTTTAATAACAATACTAATAAATAAAACTTACTAATTGTATAGTGCATAGAAAAAATTTTTAAATTTCGTTCGATAAGCCTTTAGTGTTATCGTACTTAATAGGACGGCATTCATTTGATGAAACCGCATTTTAGAAATGTTTAACAAAAGTTTGAGTTCAGAAAACAAAAGTTTATTTTCATGCATAACACAAAACTTTCTTAGAATAACAAAACCAATTTAATTTATTTTCTAATTAAAAACTTTTGGTCTTTTGTTGCGGTTTTATCGATTGTGTTTATTCAATCATTATAAAAATTACTTTTCACCAATCTTTTTGGAAACCTGTATCAAACTTTTAAATATTACAATAATTCCTACTTTCTGTCTCATTAACTCAATTCAATTATTACTGTCAACTTATTTACTATGCGCACTTGAGTTTCATACTTAATAAAAACTGAACCGTTCGCCCGCTTAAAGAAATTGATTAATCGTATTTTCGATTATTTTATTCTCACTTTAGTGAAGGTAAAATTAAAATTGTATTATTTTTCAAGTTTTCCCGCGGACCGTGACTTTAATTGCTTGTAACTAAAAACCACCGAACTGCTGCGTTCAAAGTTTTTTTTAAATTAATTTATTTTAAGTCGCATAAACTGCTTGGCCATTAGCGACTACGGTGGAGTATGTAATATTAACTGCTGGATTTGATACGTGAAAATTTCCAGACCCTGCCCGGGAATCGAACCCGGAACCTCCACATGACAGGCCAATGCACAAACCACCACGCTACGGAGTCGGCCTCGTTCAAAGTTTTACTTACGCTAGCTCATTATATTAAATAATTATCTGAAAAATTTCAGAATGGTATCAAAATGGTGATAAAGTTTTACTTGTGTGTTAGACAAAAGATGCCCTTCTGGTTCATTTCTATCTGAATACTGGCGTGTTATCGGTTTCTAATTGAATAGCCTTTATTTTCGAGGAGCTTGTAATTTTTACACTGAGATCTATAACAAAATAATATAATAAAAAATTGGCTATGCAGATGAACTAACTGTAGACTGGGAAAGATTTCTTCCTCTTAACTATCTATTTGTGGTACTGGGAGCAGCGTCAGTGATTATTAACATCTCCGGTTTAGTAGGGGAATAGAATCGATACACTGTGTTGGGATAGGGGAAAACAGTACAAGTGGAGCAAGTCACGGCTTCAAGTTTTTTTAGATTGTAAAATAATAAACCAGTATATCAATGCTATACTGAGTTTATTGAATTTTGAGAGTACGCGGTTTGCGTGGATACGTTTTCAGCCAAAGAATGTGATCATTCACGTCATTCATCATTTACTGTTCACGTGACTGCTGGCATACCAGTTCACACGTGAAATTCATTCACAGCATTTAGTTGATGTATGGTAGGCTCTATATAAAGTATGTCATAATTTAGAGCTATATGTGATTAAATAAAGTTGTCTGTGAACCAGGAAGGCCATTATAAACCACGTGCATTACTCCCATCTTAGGATATACGATTTATAGAGCGTTAACAGATAAATATAATAAATATATATACGTAGGCCTATTAGCCGACATGTATGACATGTTTCTTTTTTAAGTTGCTTATCCGTTACGAATATTAGCGATCATCAAGGTAATTCTCATTTTGTCAACACCAATACAAAAGAGTTGTGAGGAGGTTTCGTTGAACCAGGTACTAAGATTCTTTAACCACGATATCCTTCTTCTTCCGAGGTGTCTTTCTCTGAAGGTCTTCCGGTGCAAAATACACTGAAATACATTGATATCTGGCTTCATTCCTCGTAATATAGACCAGGGTTTTGTAAATTGAAGCACCTTTCAAACACATTTTCTACAACACTTAATTATGTATTTGATGAATTTATGTATTTTGCTCGGTAAAATACATAAAATCGATAAGAAACTGATCGGTAAGAAACGGGATTTTTTAAGTTTGCAGCCTTAGTATGCATTTTACGACAAAGTGTAAACTAAACTAATAATTAGTTTAGTTTTTTTATTTCCTATAAATGTAATTATTATATTTATAGGAAATAAATAAAATTCTACAACTTTTAATTGAAGCAGTTTTTTGTGCTGAGCTTAGTTTAGCATCAATTAGTGATTTAAAAAAAAATATTCGCGAATAATTTTATTCCTATTTCTATAAAAAAATTTATAAAAATCACTGATGTAGGGATCAATTAAAATTTTATTAAAAACATAATCATGTAATTTTTAATGGGAAATCGGTGAGAAGTTACATTGGGTGTTAAACATTTCTATAGAACTACTATAACGTCTGTATTTTTATGGTTATTTATTTCAGTTTAATTATTAAAAATACGTAGGAAATTTGTATTTAATTTTTAAACTTTATGCAAAACTGAAGCAATTTAATTGGAAATTATTACTAAATCAAATTACAGAAAATAAAAACGTGTCAAGTAAAATTAATTAAAGTTTTCATTTTAACTAGGGATGTAGACGCAAAAGCCGTCATTACTAGGCGCAGGTTAAAAACATCAATTTCCTCGCTCCCATCGTCGGAACACTTTAATTAGGATCGAACCCAATACCAAAATGTTGATTCATTTTAATCTGCCGGCCTTTTAGGCACACCTACTTTTGTCATATTGGAAACGTTGTTAAAATAACAAACTAAGCTTTATAATTCTTGTGTGTACTGCGAGCTTCGTTTTCAGAGTATCTTTATTGAATACTAATTGATATCGAATAGTCTCTCTCTACCTTGATATTATTTAATCCGATGCCACCAGTTTTCCGATACTCTTCATAACTACGTTAAAATTTCTCCACATATTTTAAAAGAGTTTTTTTATGGAATTAGCAATAGTATCCAGCAGGATACAAACATTTTAACGTTACAGGGTTTTCGCCCATTTAAGGCCAATTTTAGGCCACGTGAAGTGGTCTATACCATTAGATATAGTTAGTTCTATGAAGGTGACCTGACATTTCTGGAATCTGTTTTTGCAACCCACATTCTGAATATTCGCTCACTGTAGGCTTTTGTCCTTTTTTCTGTCCACTCGGTGTTCTATTTCTGCTCTTCATTGAAGCCCTTAAAGTCGGTAATATGTTATTTGAATTTTGTTCGGTTCAGTAAGTTTTCTCAGCTTATTACGGGTTTCTCAATATCCTTACTGATTTCTTTAAAACATTTATCCGACACCTTAGGTCTATTGTTTAGTGTAATAAAAATTTGTTTTGTCAACAGGTTTTCATCATTATATAAATGTGTCTGTAGAATTTTGGTCGTGTTTTTCTAATCTTTCATTTTCATTGTAGTTCTTCTCATCCTCGTAACCTATATTCTCCGTCTACTAACTTCGGACCCATTATCTTGTAAAGGATCTTCCTCTCAAATTTCTCTGCTTCTCTTAGACCAGCCTTCCCGGTCATTCTAAGGCACTCACTTGCGTACAGACACACAGATTTTATTACAGTATTATAATGTCTAATCTTGGCTTATCTTGAGAGTGCTTTCTTCTAATACAAGTGGTCAGTTCCTTGAAGTGCACCGCACATCTTTCCTTGTCTGCTGTTTGCTACCTTTTCACTGGTCTTTGGATGTATTATCTCCCCGAGATACTTGAAGCTATCAACTTTCCTAATATTTCCGCATTGTGTCTTTAAGTAATGTTGGGCTGTTTTGATGTTCGATACGTATTTTTAGGTTTCTTGAAGGAAATCACTAGCCCTGCTTTTTCTGCTTGTTCTTTTAACATATTGATTTGGTTTATTGCTGTTTCCTTGTTCTTAGAAACGATTGCTAGGTCGCCTGCAAAAGCATGACAGTTATTCTTTACACCGTCCTTTGATACTCTGATGTGTAATTGGTTTAACAATTCTTTATGAGCAAGTTACATTCCTCATTGCTGAATAACCTTCTCCAGCACACAGTTAAAAAGAACCGGTGAGTCCATCACCCTAGCTAACGCCTGTTTTAATTTTAAACTCTTCGGAGATTTCCCCTTGATATTTTACTTTTGATCGTGTCTGCGTTAATGTTTCCTTAATGATAACCTTCGTTTTGATGTCCACTCCATATTCTTCTGAAATATTCAGTAGCGTTTCTCGGTCGTTTGAATCATAAGCTTTTTTAAAATCAACGAACACTACCACTATATTTCTCGTGAACTCCAATATAATTTCCCAGAAATCGTTTTAGATTCCATATCTGTTCTGTGCATGATCTTCCGTTATCCGGTTTGATATTCACCCAATTTCTGATCTACTTGTTCTTCTAGTCACTTGTTCTAGTCTAGTCTTTACGTTACAGATTTTCAAAAAACAATTTTTTTTAAGTTGTGGACTGAAGTAAAATATAAAATAACCTATTGACCAGTATTTTATTTTGTATAAAATCAACCGAAAAATTATATGAAACAGCAGTGTTGGACAATTGCACAGTCGTAATTATGCTTTTAACGTGTAAGATTGTGTGAGAAGTTAAACGCTTTAAGTTTAATTTTACCGAAGAAGCGCAGCGAGCGGGGAGTTGTCAGTATAATATTTGAACGTTTAATCCAGAATTTTTGGGATCTGGTTATAATAAATGATAAACAAACTTCTTTTAAACTTTAAAAAATGAAAATCAACCCTTCTACAAGTACAACTAATAGAGAAATCACAAACTGACGCTAAACTAAGTAGAAAACAATCTTCCTTAAATAAAAGTTGCAGGTTTCTTGATTTTCAATACGTTTGATTCTACACTTTTGCCATAAAATGTATTTTAATGTTGCAATCTTAAACATTTTTTTTTTACTTCGAGAGCACAGCCGTCCCAAGAATATCAGTAGACGTGGTGCTTACCCTATCTTACAGAGCATAAAATAATGTTGTAAATGAGACGATTTTTCAAAAAAATCGTAAAGCCGTGTTTCAGAAAATTGCAAAAAAAATTAAAAATAGAACAGGTAAACCACTATTTCTAGTTTATTCATTTTTATAAAAATATTCGTGTTTAGTTTCCTTATAGAAAGACCTATTTAACGTAAGCTCTAAGTTTAAACTTTGTACACTATTCTTTTTGTGAGATATTTTCTTTAACACAGACAAACAGGTATCGCTAAAAACAAATTTTTTTTGGATCAGGGTGCCTGAAAATTTGGATTTCTGGTGAAAAACAATTTCAAAAAAATCTACCTGAAAACAGAAGGCTTACTTTCGTTCCCAACGTATTCATATAGGGCAATAAACAGTAAAAAGAATTATGAAACAAATAGAAAATGTACTACAGAGAGAGAGAGAGAGAGAGAGAGAGAGTTGTTTATTTTAATTACATTTGATAGAAAATATTTCATTTCCACAAACGTACTATGAACATAAACACTTGATGACTAGACAGATGAACCCAGTTTTTAAAAAATTGATTTTAGAGGATATTAAAAAAATCGTTAATATCATAAAATTGTTTTTCTAGCAAAACCTGTTTGAGTTTATTTTTAAAATTGTATTGTAAAAATTATTTCAAATCATTTGAGAAGAACGTTATTTCGGTTTAGAGTTTTTTTTGTAGAGAACTTTGTACAAGTTTTCTTATCGTCATATAACTAGGAGAGATCTCTTTGAAAAATTTACAGCCTTCTTTTTTTGACAGTCTAAGCTCAGTTGAATTTATTACTCTAACCGTATTTAAACACACCATTTACTGTTATCTGCAAAAATTATTAATGCTGAAAGAATCTTTTAAATCAACAACAGTTGAAATTACAACACTTTTAACATTAACGATAGCTCTAGAAAGTAATTTACTTGTTAAGTACTTAACACTTTGTCTGTTGTAGTCGGTAGCCCTAAAATTTAAGTGGTGTGAGATCTAATACCACTTGAGTGTTAATAATCACTCTCTAGAGTATCGTTAACGAAGAAATACGAGCAATATCAACGGATACTATAACCTACCTTAACAACTTAAGTTTAATTATCGATCTCTTCATAAAAATATTATTAAATACTGGCAATTCCTAGCCTTATGGTGTTTAATAAATTCAATTCAATATCCGTTTTTCCTAAAGGGAAACAAATTTTGCAGGTACATTAATCTTAATTTAAGTACAGCAAAGTAATAACTGTAGAGAAAAGTTCTGAGCACAGGTGTGAGATATTACAGTAATAAATGTTGTAATAATAATAATAATAAATTTATCTCACAAAATTCTTTATACATGTACAACTTACACTACTTTAAATATACTGTATATTTATATATATATCTTTACTTTAAAATTTATGTACGATAAGGGAAATTAATCTTTTTAAATATAGTTTGCTACTCTGTAAAATAAGTTAACCGTAGAACGGCCAAGCTCATGCGCGTTACACATAAGGGGGGTGTTCCTCGAACCCACGGATTTTCCCTCTAATTAATGGATTTGGTAGGTTGATAATTAAATAAATCATCATTTTTTTAGTAAACAAGGTATAGCCTATTTCTAAATAAAAATATATTATTATACATTATGTATTATTATTATTATTATTTACCGAAAAAGATTATTAAAAAAAATTGGACAAGTTATTCTATGTCGCTGATTACAGCAGAGCATTCATGGCCAATTAATATTTTATGACAATGTTTATTACAAACAAGTATTTTACATTGTTCACAACATCGCTTTACTTTCAACAGAGATGAATGTTTTATGTTTTTTTGGCGGATGCATCTCGTGAGCACAAAAAAGACCGAACGCGACTGTGTGACTTCTTGTTCTGGCTGATACTGTTATATTTTAAATCTTCTAGGGCTAAAACAATTGTTTACCTGTCTAGTCGACAGGCAAAGTAACAAATGAGTGCTGCCAAACATAAAGTATTAAATATACCATAAAATTAGGTGATTAATAAAATTTAAATTTTTATATCGTTAAACAATTGACTCTAAATTGAATATATGCAATGTTATTTTGTATAAATATAATAAATTTTTATGTTTAAAAGTAATATAAAAATTAAAAAGGTATCAGGTATTGCCGGGTGGAGGTCGATCGAACCCACAAGATACCTTGTTAATTTTTTTCATTAATAACAAATAAAATATAATTATTTTTGAAAACTACTTATTGGGGTTCATAGAGGGTAAATTTAGTATTTCTTCTTCAAAAACCTGATCTCCCAGAACCAGGATATCAGTTTGTAAGCCGTTAGATTTAAATTTTTAATCACGTCGTGTTTTGCCACCGCTTAAGAGATCTATAATTCCGCGACAACAATTATTATAATATTTCATTTTATTTTACTATTAAAATTTCCATTTCTTTTGTATTATGTAACAACACCGTAGATGATAGAAAATAATGATTTCTGCAAGTTAGTAATTTTGGTTAGGATTAACAAGAACGGAATTATTTTTCAATCCACGTTTCGGCCTTGGTATACGAGAGCCGTTCAAAAACTTCTCGTGATTGCCTTGCCGTCGTCGAACTAGCAATATGATTGCATGCACACTCTTCTTTGGACAGTGCATAGTGGTGTCAGTGCTTCATGCGATGTGGATGTGAGTTCTTGCCAGTCAACACAATGTCGCAGTCCGAACAGCATGCGAACATCAAGTTCATATATGCAAATTGGGAAAGTCGGCTTCAGAGAAGCTGTTGGCTCTGTAGCAAATTTGGGGTGATAATGCACTAAAATATTCACTGTTTACGAATGGTTTGCACTGTTTAAGAAAAGAAAAGAGACTTTAGAGGACGACGAGCGCAGTACGAGATCCTCAACATCCCGAAATGACGAAATGATTTCAAAACTTAAACAACTGATTCTAGAAGATCCAAGAATGACAAACGCGGAGTTGACGAATGAGGTTGGGTATCTCACAGGGATCAACTCATGCCATTTTACCCTATAATTTGAAGATGAGACCTGTCAGTGCGAATCAAGTACGTCGAAATACATCAAGTCAAATGCGACAACTCAGCTGCAACAGATTCCGAAAGAAGCCTTCTATCGCTGCTTCCAACAATGGCAGGATCGATGGAGCAAGTGTGTGTGTGTGTGTGTGTGTGTGTGTGTGTGTGTGTGTGTGTGTGTGTGTGTGTGTGTGTGTGTGTGTGTGCGCGCGCAAGGATGCTTCTTAAAAGTTGATTAGGTAACCATTGCCATACGTTACAATATCAGCACACTGAACCATCCGGGAACTTTTTGAATCCCCTCGTAAACCATTTCCCCGTAATCCAATTTTACTAATAACAAACATATCGTTCTGTTTTCTTTAAGGGAAGCCTGAAAAATAAATTTTATTGAGATCGGATGAAAATTACAAAAGCTAGACAGCGTTAAAAAACAAAGTGACCGTCCGAAGGAAAACGGATCTTATCTTCACCCAAGTCAAAATTGATTTTTTTTTTTTTGTTTAACGTCTGACTGTTCAGCAATGACTGCTAATGCAGACGGTGAAGGATGAAATGATTTTTTGTAACGTAGTATGAAAATATGCCGTGCCTGAACGGGATTCAGACCCAAGACCGCATGATGAGAGGCGAGCACGTTACCAACTAAGCCAATGCGGCCGGCATTAACCTCAAAAGGGAGGTTATGATTATTTCTTACAAGAATTTAATGCTAGAAACAATTTTTTTATCGTTATTTATTAAAAAGGTATAGAATTTTTAAAATAAAGTTTTAAAATAGTACTTGTTTTCGGGAAATCACAATTAATGTTTGTTAATACTTTAGTGACAGTATTGTACAATTAGTATATTTCTATTAGTGTTTACTTTCCTTGTCTTTGTCAGATATCATATCTTACCTATGTAAAATTTTGTGCCGAATCCAGTGTGCCTTCAAAAAATTAATTGATATTTGAAATAGTTAAAATCCTGTAGCAAATTTTCTGAGATTCACAGATGGACAATAAATTTTAAAAAAGTACTGTAATTCATATACAACAAAGATAAAACATTACAAAATAATTTTGTTTTTCTTTTAATAAATTGCATTAGTAATTGAAAAAGTACTAAGAAAACTAGTATAAAAAAAATAAAAAAATAAAAAAAATGATACTGGAAATAGGCCTTTACTAAAATTTATATTCAAAGAATTTTATTAATTTTCTTGTTAAAAGTGGAGGCACCAATCTTGACTATTTTCTTGGAAGGATATTATCCAGTGTTTTTTTACTTTTTTCATGTTTTAAGCCAGAAGTTTTTAGTTTTTCTTTTAGTATGCAACAAAACAGGGATCGTAACTTCTCCATTACAATATATTGGTGAAGCTAAGGTACGTTTTTCCATATTTGACATAGTGTCTATTTTTGGGAATTTAACCAGGTTAGAAATTCAACATGAAATAAAGTAGGATTATTGTTATACACATAAAATAATATTCAATATGTATTTAAAAAATATTAGCAGTTATAATTTTTGGCATATTTAAGGGATTGTTCGGAAAATTGTATCGTGGCTGTAATCTTAACAGCTGATTTTAAGGGAGTCACGGATCGAAAAATTTGAAAAATTATGATATTGTTTTTGTTTTGTGTTGCATTATGTAGTTTGAAATTCCTTATAAAATATGATTAACTGCTACTAATTATAAGTAAGTGACTATTGCATTATAAATGGCTGTTTTCCGAAAATTTCGGATTTTCACCACATTTATTTGTACCTTTTTCTCAGGATCTCCAAAGATATTTGAGTGATTTTTTCGTTTGTTTTTGATTGAGAGATCCATTCTTTGTGCTTATTCTGAGCGTTTATAAATTTAAATATGTTTAAAATTAAGTTTTTATTAAATTTTTATATTATCACCAAAAGGTCTTTTCGAAAAAAATTCACCTCGTCAATTTAAACATTTCTTATGCTAAAAATGTAAGCAACAGAAAGACTTAAAATACAAAAAATAATCTAACTAATGTAGTTCCTGAAAAAATACAAACGTTAATATTGTGAAGTATAGGGACCCGCGACCCCCTTACATAGAAAATCTTTTAAAAGATATTAGGAAGGATATCCAATCCTCATACTTACTTAGGGATAGATTCCCTTCTCATATATCACTTAGGGAAGGATAAAGGTATTAGGATTGATATATGCTTAACGGCTAGAAAATAAAATATATTGAATAAAACTTCAAATTGATATTTGAAAATTTACTACTGTATTAAAATTCATAAAAATATAATGTATTTATCTTGTATTGATCTAGGGGCTATTCAAATTCTACGAGTTTGGAGATATGAGGGATTGGTCAGGATTACAGAAACTGTTGCTGGAGGTTATGAATCGCGCGTACTCTACGATGTGTAAGCAAATACACAGCACAAGTATATTAACTACGCAAACATATACCAACAACCCGCATGTTTACGCTGAGTACATATCCAAGTAGAACAATGTTTGTTGTACTCCATGATAATGGCAGGCTCAGATTCAAACTTGCTCAATAATGTACGCATCATCTCGACTAAATTTTATGTTTAAAATTGGGCTCAACCATAAAAGATACGGTGCAATACGATCATGTGCAATACGTTGGGAGCTAATCACAAATGTACAAATCTGACGTGAAACACTCATATGGCTTTCACTTGCCAATGCAAATAATAAACTGTATAACATGTGTTTAATCATGACTAAATAATTTAAAATGAACAACAAAACCTAATTTTAATCAAGAGTTAATGGCCCAAAATGAAAATCAACCTAGCTGTAGAACCTATTACGAAAATGATTCACACTTAACAGCTCTGTAGAAGAAATTTATAAATGAAAGTTGTAGATCTTTTTATTTCCTATAACAGTAATTATACAAACTTTTGTCATAAAATGTTTGTGTACTAAAGCCGCTATATTAAAAATCTAATTGTTTACCAATTTTGATAATAAAATACAGAAAAACACTAAATTGATGCTAAGCTGAGCGTTGTACAAAAAATATTTTGCGTTAAAAAATCTAGGTTTTTTATATTTTACAACTTTAATTAATTTACTTCACCTCTAGAATGCATATCAGAGGCAATCTTAAAAAATAAAATTTTCTTAAGAGTTCATAGGCTCTCCATGAATTTCAGTAGATAAAACGGTTACCTTATCTTATAGAGGACAAAACATTTAGTAAATGAGGCGATTTAAAAAAAAAATTGTCATAACCGTTTTAGAAATAACAGCAAAGAAATGAAAATTTGCACGAATAACTAAACTAACTACTTCCGGTTGACCGATTTTGATAAAAACGATCGTAACGGGATCTTCTTATGGTACCTACCTAATTTATTTCAAGTTTAAACATACTTTGTACGATATTGTGTTTTTGAGATATTTTGTTTGTACACACAGACCATGGGAAAAATAACGTTTTTGTGGGTTAAAGGGACATGAAGTAGTGTATTTTTGATGAAAACTCGATTTTAAAAAATCGACATGAATGAAAACAATCCTTTAAACCACATCGAAGTTTCATAAATCTTAATTTTTAAAAACAACGTGACACATTCATTTGGATGTTGAACTAAGAAATCTAATAATTCTGGTCTAATTACTTTTTTACGTTTAATTTTAAATTACTTTAATTTTAACAGTTCTTTTTTTAAAAATGCAGGAAAATTGAAAACTTTGGAGAAAAGAAACGCATACTGTATCCTGATTAACGGGTTTTGGTACTTTTCAATAGCTACACACTAAACCGGTTCCTACGTATTCACTTGACACTGTACAAGAAAAAATATCTGACTTAATACAACTTATTACGTTCAGAATTTATTTTCTACTGCCCACTCAAGAAAGGCGGCCACTCTTATATATACCCTACCTTAGAATCACAGAAAGAAATATAAAGGATCAGATAAATAAATACACAATAGTCTAATAGAGTTATTCAGAATAAATGATAATATATACAACAGAATTCTACCCTTCCCTTGAAAACAACTATTGGTGGATATAAAGTGCCAAAAGATAATGAATCATACTTTTCATTCATAACACAAATCAATATGCAAAGCGAAGTGAGCAAGAGTTCCTCTTTATATACAAAGTTATTTTACTTTGTATTTTAATAATGTTTATTGTGAGGTGGGATCCGTGTTAAAACGAATTCTGAATGGAAATACACGGCAAAATTTTGACATAAACATATCGCTCAGATTTTTTGTTGTATGAAAGTTTATATCCCCTTGGGATATTATTGCCCAATCACAAATGAAAAATCACTGTTGTTGTTTTCATGGAAATAAAAGTATAATTTTATGTAGGTTTTCTTTGTTTGCCTTTTATGGTTTCGTGCAAATATAATATTTACTTTAGATAGTTTATTTATCATTCATAAATACTTTTATCGTTTAAATTTTTATGTATAATAAAATCTGTACAGCCTGAAAAATAATTCAGTTTTCAGTTTTCACCCCCGTACCTTTGGTAGCGGGTAGTATTTTTTACCTCTTTAACGGTGCTTTGTAGCGAAAAAGTGTATAGAATCATTTTTGTGCCTGTTCCAAAGTACTTTAAAGCCATGTAGCTAAAGTTGCCCTTAACCTACCTGTTCGCTGAGAAAACTCAAAAACACTAGCATTTCGGCTTTTAGCGCTTGCCGTTTTATGTTTTTCTTTCTTTACACCTTCACAGCGGTTTTTTTGGCAAATGTTTATTGACAAGACGTTACACATACCCATAGTGTCACGAAGAATTTATTAAATTTTAGATCGGGGTCCTATGAGGGTTGCTACCCCAACAAAAATTTTTAAATTTTCGGAATACAAATAATCTTTTAACGGAATGTTATTTAGCGAAGAAACTTACATAAAAAAAATTGGTAAACCAAAAATTTTCAGGTCTCATGGAAAAATGAAAATACTCAAAGTATCATACATTCAAACCTCAGCATTCAAAGTTGAAATTTTGAAACTTTAAACATTAAACAAAAACTTCAAAACCTTCAAATTTCAAGTTTTGAAACTTCAAACTTCATCTTTAAACTTTCATATCTTCAAATTTCAAAATATTGTGATCCACCCAACCCCTTTGACGGCCGAACTTCACCTTGTGGTAACGTGCGGGCGCGCAGCGCACGCACTTCCATGGTTCTGATTCACTTATAAATTCTGATCCACCTACCTCTCTGAGGCCGAGACACGTAAGCGGCGCGAAGTGCTACTGGGGTGGCGAGTCTGTACAGCTAGGCCTATATAAATACTAAAGCCTTCACTGATAGACTTACGCACAATTATCATTATTTCTCTAATTTTCCGATCACTTAGAGACATATAATTTGGCACAATTATTCTTTAAAGTTGACCAGAAAATCTTGTTACCACTTGTGCCTGAAGGGGAATAAAAGGGGAGGCTATCCTAACAAATAAATTTTATTTTTATATTACCTTTCTGTAGAGATACGTATAGATACATGATAAAAATATGAAATTTTTCGTACATTAAAATATATTTTGTTGTTGTGGTCATCAGCGGAAAGGCTGGTTTGAACCTCTAGAGGCTTTACTAAGTAAAACTAGGAGGAAGGTGGTTTATGAATGTCTTCCTCATCGAGTAGAAAAGTATGCTTATTAGCATGCCAGGCCCTCTGAAAATCATCTACTTTCCACCCTGAAAATGACACCTTTACTTCATTCACAACAGAGTCTGGCTGTTTATGAAATTCATTATACTTTTAGAGGAGACAACTTTGACTAGTGTCCTTTACACCTCTATCTCTTCTCTTCATAAATGCTTCAGTCATATAATTGACTAACCATGTGACAAGAAACAGAACTACTTTTTATACCCCTAGAACTAGAAGATCTAGTGCAAATAATTTAGCACTCTACCTACTTGTTATTTGCTTGCTTTTTAATGTACCAATTTTCAGCGGTTTTTCTTGCAGAAAATTTTTAGTTTAACTTTTTTCCTCAATCAGTGTTGTACGTTTATCTATTTTTACTTTTCTTGCTCACTATGAATATATAAGTAAGGAAAGTATTGTTTACGTGTCGACTTTTTGTTATCACCAGAAATATACTTCTTCAGGCCGCTTGAACCCACAAAAACGTGATTTTCGCTTGGTATTGGTGTATGTGTATGTGTGTGTGTGTGCCTGTGTGTGCGTGCGCGCGTGTGTTTGTTGCGTGCGTGTGTGTGAGAGAGAGAGAACAAAATATGTCAGCAACAGAATATCGTATAAATTTAAACCTAAAAACTTTAGTTAGGTACAACTAGGGAACCCAAGATCGGTCACCCGAAGATAGTATCGTTTATTCATGCAATTTTCACTTTTCGCAACTTTCTCAAAAATGGCTCGTACGATTTTGTTTACAATCCTCTCATTTACTACAATTTTATGCTTTACACGATGGGATAATCCCCATGTCGGCTGAAATTCTTGGAAGGGCTAAACTCTCATGGTAAACTACAGTTTGTTTTACGATTGCAGCGTTGAAATGCATTTTACAGCGAAAGCGTACATACGAAATGCTGTAGGAAATTAAAAAAACTAAGCCTTTTATTTCAATATTTTTTTTCTACAACGCTTAGTTTAGCGTCAATTAGTGATTTTCTGTATTAGCTCATCAAAATTGGTAAAAAATAAGATTTAAGATTTCGGCCGTAGTATTTTGTATTTTACGACTTAAGTGTTTAACCATAGTTATAAGAAATAAAAAATCTACAACTTTTACTTCAAGAATTTTCTTCTACAGAGCCTAGTTTAGCGTTAATTAGTGATTTTCCGTGTTTTTTAAGTTTTACGGAGGTTGATTTTCATTTTGTTTCATTCACTCATGATTAAAATTAGATAATGTATTTTTTTACATTGTTTACTCATGATTAAACATAGTATTATATTTTCACTATATTCATCTGCAAGAGAAAGTCTTACCAATATGTGTAGAGTGTTTCAGATTTTTGTTATGTTTGTTAGATTTTTGTTGAGGATTTTTGTTTTACATCTGACTGTTTTGCCCATGCATACTAATGCAGGCGCTCCAATCTTCTGCAAAGATTGAAAATAGTTTGAAATGAAATTAAAAAAAATTTTAAATAAAAAAAATACTGAAATCACCTGCATTAAAATCTTCTTGAAAACATATTTTGAACGACAAAAATCGGTAAAATCGGCCTTACGTAGTAATTCTAAAAATACGGGCAAAAAGAAATACCTCAGTGAATTATGTATGTATTATTTTGTTATCTGCGTCCAGAAGATTCTGAAAGGAACAGTACAGGGCACGTCACGAACTTATAAGCTAAGTTAATAAATATTACTTAAATACGCATAGACTACCAACTTACATGTTTACTTACTTAAAATTTATTCATTAATATTCTGTTTTTTTTGGCACTCGCTCGGTCGTTTATTATTTTTATTTTATTTGTTAATAACAAATTATTAATGAAGTAATTTTTGTGCACTGTAAAATATCTCAATATCAAGCAATTTTTCAGCGGTTAAATAAAAATAGAACAACTTTTTAAAAATAATGTTAATTTATTAATGTATTTTGGAATGTAGATATAAATAGGTGTTTGTTCAAATCATTTATTGTTTTGTTAAATCCATGATAGACGCCCAAGATCAAGTCTCACAGCTGACACATCCGAGTATTTTGAGAGCTTATCGAAGGTGATCGCCTGTAAACTGTTGAAAAAATCGCGTCAGAAGTGGGTTACAACTAAGGGAGTAAACAATCAAATTTCACTGATCATCTTGACTTTAAACAAAGAATTAGTTGTTTGGTTCCGAGGTCTTTGACCGAAAATCAAAAAAAATGAGATAAGAGATCTGAAGAGACTTCTAGAACGGGTAGGATTTATTGAGGCACATCGACAGATTTGATGAGAAGTGCCTTCATTACAACCCGAAGTCAAAAATGGCGAGTAATGAATGGTGATGGAAGGATGTAGACCGACCAGTGAAGGCCAAAATCTGTTGAAAAATTATTGCAACGATTTTTGTCTCAAGGGGTGTTATTGATTTTCTCCTCGACCGACGAACTGTGAATTTGGCTTACAATTGCCAAGTTCTAGATTCAACAAATTACGAGATATACTCATCAGAGATGTTATCCTTCTCCATGGTATCGCCAGGCCAGGATTTTTGCTAAAGAAATATTGGAAAAAATACACTGGAAAACCCTCGATGCTCTCTGTACAGTCCTCACAGATTTGTCTTCCTGTGACTAGTATTTTGTTAACATCCTTGAAAGATTCGCTTGGAGGGGAAAGATTGAAAGACAGTGGGAAATTCGAGGAGCGCAAGGGCAATTGGTTGACGACTTGCCCTCAAAAGTTTTAAGAACGAGGAATATTCAAGATTCCAAATCGTTGGCAAATGTATGTACATCGTACAAAAGATTATTTAGAGATAAACTGAAGGTATTATTTAGGTATATTAGTAATTAAATAATGTATAAAAACATTACCGTTTAGATTTGCTTCACACTCTTACGAAGAACTTTTTTTCTATTAACAATTTTGTAGCAGATACAAAATCAAAATCTTTCAAGAAGTGAATAAATTCTACGTAATATTGATAAAAAATTCATGCAATGTGTCTGTGAGTTATCGACCCCTTCATCAGTGATTTTAAGTACCGTTTGCAAAATCCTATTTTCATTTTGTAACGATCCAAAATTAAGAATTAAAGTATAATTACGAATAAATTAACTTTATTTATTTCCAGACAGTCAATAGGGATAACATTGTTAGTCAGAGGTAGAAACCCTACACTTATTACAGTGAATTCTGTTCCGTGTTTCCTAGAAACACAGATATTAAGGTAATTGTATCAAGAGGTTACTTTATAGAGCTTCAGAGGTATATTTATTACGAAACATTTTAGATAAACACAGCAGTTTCCTTGTTTGCAGTGTAATGTTTTCATTGTCCCGCACTCCTGTTACTTTATACCTAATGTTTTATTAAGCTAAACATTACATTGCATGTCAGACGTTCTTGCCGTCTCCAAAATTTCAAGGAAATATAGCATCTTAAAATATTGTCAGAATATTGGATGTATCTGGGGAATATCATCAAATTATTTTGTTATGTTTATAGAACTTTTTATTCCATGTTGCATTATTATTTTTAATAGTAAATTTATTATGTAAAGATATTAAATTACAATAAAACTCCGATAATTTGAATTTATGAGTGCTGGCAATAACCTGGATTTTCAAATTTTGGATATTTGGGACAATCATAAAAGAAATTTTTTTATGCAATAATCATCGAAGCTAAATTTATTTTGTTAAAGGTACGTTGACCATTCAACGATTGTCGATTATAATGTTGATGATGATCGTTTTATTGACATCTAAATTCGATCTGTAGATTCCCCATACCACTCTCAAATTTTTCAGCAACGATGTTTCTCTTCTCCCCGGATCATTTTTTCCAAGAATGGAATTTTCCTCTCTATAAGAAAATGTGGGATGTCATATTTTGGGGATGTCTCACAAAATGACTAAAATATTCCAGTTCTATAGTCATGACTAATTTTAGTTTTTGGCCATGCGAGTGGGAACTTTGTTGTTACTAACTCTGTCCGTCCAACAAATCTTCAGTAACCTAAGCACCGATACACCAACATTTCGAATGACTTCAAGCACTAAGCTTCTACGCCACATATAAGAAATCCGAAAAGATGTAACATCGTACAATTTGTGTACATAATTTTAATGATAAGCCATGACTGGTTAAAATTCTTTTTTTTTTCAAAAAGAGCTTTCTCAATTCTAGTTTTCATTTAAAAAAAAATTGAGCATCTCCTTTGCCCAGAGATCCCCTAGTCGTAACATTGTATTTAAAATGTGGGACTTTTATATTTCAATGTTAACAACTTGAAAAAAAAAACAGTATTATAAAAACAGATGTTGTTTAGGTCATCAGCCAAAAGGCTGGTTTGAACCTGTAGAGGTTTTACTCAGTAAAACGAGGAGTGAGGTGGTTTACCATTGCCTTCCTCACTGAGTGGAAAAGTACGCTTATCAGCATGCAGGGCCCTCTGAAAAGCACATATTTTCCACTCTGCAAATGACACCTTCACTTTATTCACCCCAGGGTCTGGCTGTATAATGAAATTCATTACTTTCAGAGAAGATAACTCTGATTAGTGTCTTTTACACCTCTACCTCTTCTGTTCTTAAGTGATTCAGTCATTTAATTGGCTGACCATGTGATAAGAACAGAACTATTTATTTTAGCCCTGCAACGAACAGAGTAAGTGTAAATAATTTGACACTTCACCTGTCCGTTATGGGCAGATAAAAACAGAGTGAAACTTAAAATAAAGCAGTTCACTTAATCCATCTGTCTCATGTCAGTAATTCCTGAAAACATATCTCAAACCACCCTCACCTAATTGAATATGAAAATCCACTGATAATTTGAAGTACAATTTTCGGTAGCAACTTTTACTTCTGTAAATCGAGACATCCTTAAATCAGAAAAATATCGGTCCCTTCAGAGTCAAATTAGAGAGGTCCGACTTTATTTCAGTTATTTGATTATAATAGTTGTTAGCTATTCATCATTTCACGAGGGATATATTTAACGAATAGTAGTTATGATTCATGAATTAAGTTGGTAAAACAAAATGAAGAGAGTTATTTTATGAGAGATTATCCATTATTTGAATATACCCTCCGCCACTGTGAAAATCGCACTTCCGTCATTAATGTATAGTGAAAATTAACTAAAAACCACATATCTATAACAGATATGATAAAGCCATTTAAAATATTAGAACAAAGAACCGTTTAAAATGTTTAATTTAACTAAATTAATAAGTTAAGAATGATTTAAAATAAATTCAAAATACAGGAAATATATTAGAATTTAATTACAAAAGCTTTTAAGACTATTTGAACCAAAGTTGACGTCATACGGACAGTGATTTGAAAATTTTAGAATATAATTTCCATTCATTTGAATAAAATAAATCAGAGAGAAGTCTTCTTTGAGAAATACCCTAGGGCGAAAATCTTTAGTAGGTTCTATATTTTCCATCTATTTTCCACCATTTTATTTCATTAATGTTTCATAGATTTTACTACAGATTTATTTTAAAGTTATATGCACAAACATGAAATTCATTATCATGATTGTTATTATTTTTTATTCAGTCTAACCCGTACCGTATAAAATATTATAATATTTAATCTATGTTGTTTTACGATGAACAAACTTTCGTTAAACTTAAAATAACGGTTTATTAACAACATAATAAATTACAATAAGTTATTATGCTTAGACTGCTGATAAATTGCTATTAAAGTAACGTAGAGCAGATTAGTTATAAAATTTTATTACAAACTTAAAGCTTAAACTAAACTTAACTACAAAAAATATGCCAATTTACAATTAAATAATTATTTAATTGTTAGTTACAAACCTTAAGAATTCTGCTCAAATTTATATTGCGAAGAACTGCTCACTCGTAAAAAGCTGTTGTTTAGGTCAACAGCTAAAAGGCTGGTTTGAACCTCTAGAGGTTTTACTAAGTAAAAACGAGAAGTGAAGTGGTTTAATATTGCCTTCTTAACTGAGATGAAAGAGTATGCTTATCAGTATGCCAGGCCCTCCGAAAAGTACGTACTTTTCACCCTGCAAATGACACCACTTCATTCACCACAGGATCTGGCTGTATAAATTCATAAATCTCAGAGGAGATAACATTGAGTAGTGTATTTTACACTTCTACCTCTTCTGTTCTTAAATAGTTCAGTCATATAATTGGCTGACTATGTGATAAGAAGCAGAACTTTTTGTAGCCCTAGAACTAGCAGATCGAGTCCAATTAATTTAACACTCCACCTGCCCGTTATAGGCAACGTAAAAGGTTGTACTATACAGAAAGTATAACAGTACAATAGTACTTATTACATATACCAAAGACTAAAATATAGTTGAAATGTTAAAAATAACCGAATAGGTGTCCGGGAGAAGGGCCTATGTTAAAAAAATTTAAAAACGCGTTTTTCGCTGGATTTATGGCCTATGTAATGCACAAAACTCCGAACCAATAGGGACAATAAGTAGTTCGAATTTCCGAACATAACCTAGAAATGTCACTTAGGCTTACGTATATTGCTAAAGCAATTAAACAGGTTGAAATACATAAAAACAAATACTTCTTTGTACTTACGTATACTATTAAGTTGCTTTTAATATACATTTTAGCGCAAAAATTTATGTAATAAAAGTTGTATAGAATTAAAAATTCTTCAACTTTAATTTCAACTTTTTTGTATAACGCTTAGTTTAGCGTTAATTAGCAATTTTCTGTTTTTTTTCTCACGAAAACGTGTGAAAAATCGATTTTTTTAAAGATTTCGGCTCTAGTATGCATTTTACGACAAAAGCGTATAATAAAATTTATAGGCAATTACAGATCTACAACTTTTATTTAAAGCATTTTTCTCTACAGAGCCTTGTTCAGCGTGAAAGAGTGATTTCCCGTATTTTTAAGACAAACTGAGGTTAATTTTCATTTTGCGTCTTTCACTTGTCACCGGATGGCGACACTAAGTGGCAAACCTTATAATTTTGGTGGCCCTGAAAAGGGCCGTTTAAGCGGTGGTCGTCTTGGAGAGGCGTCGGTCGTAGTCGTCGTGGCGGTCGAGGATCTGGGCGACACGGCGTGTCGTCGTCCAGCGGAGACATCATCTTCTTCCTTCGCATTAGTGCGTCGATGGCTGCTTCGTCGAGTCCGGTGAGCGTAAGGCTCGGTCGAGAGACCACTGTGGGCATAGCTCGCGTCAGCGGGCGATGACGGTCCGGTCGATGGCTTACGGTGACGGTCGGCGAGCGGAAGCATCATCTTCATTCTAGCGGGGTCGTCGATTAGTCCTCGCTGGAGTCCGGCAGCCGTGTGCCGTGGTGGACGTCTTGTCGATGCTCTCTGGTGGAAGTGAATCCCTCGGTGTCTTGATCAGAATTGAATCTCTGCTCAGTGCAGCGTTCTTTATATAGTCACCGAGAGCGCTGTGGTAGAGAGCGGCTACTGGCTTGGCTTTGATGACAAAGGCCTCTGCGTTGCGCAGCCGAAAGGTTTGTGGGTATCCCGTCAAAGCCCGGGAGAACTATTGAAGCCGGCAACACAGTAAATGATTATTTAGAACGGGTGGCGGTGACACACCCATGATTAAAATTAGGTTATGTTTATTGAGATTAGTTTTTGTTTATTTCTAATGTTTTATTACTAATGTTTAATTCATTGTTAATTATTTGCATTGGCAAGAGAAAGTTGTGTGAGTGTTTCACACCAGATTTTTTGGTAGAAGTAAAGTACAGTACTCCTTTATCTTTGTATTACTACGCAATAAGCATACACATTTGTTCATTAAAGCCGTAATATTAAAAAAAAAACAATTTTTTTACGCGAAAACAGCCTCACCAAGAAGTTCAGCAAACATGGTGCTTACTCTATCTTGTAGAGCATAAAACATTTAGTAAACCAGGCGATTTTTAAAAAAATCGTAGGACCAGTTTTTGAGAAAATCGCAAAAAAGTGAAAAATTACACGAATAAACTACTACTTCCGGTTGACTGATTTTGATGAAAATATTCGTGTCGGGTTCGGTAGTGATACCTATCTTACGTTTTAAGTTTCAAGTTTGTACGATGATCCGTTCTAGAGATATTCTGTATACACACACATACAGACACACACTTAGACCAATCGCTAAAAACATGTTTTTTGGTTCAGGGGGTCTGAAAACGTGTAGATCCGGTGAAAACTCGTTTTCGAAAAATTGACATAAAGACAATACCTTCCCTTTATATTCATATAGGTAAGAGAAAGTAAAAATTATGAATTTAAATAATAAAACTACATGAACTATACTGTATAAAATGCAGTAAGTGCATTATGTCCTGCATATTTAATTCAAATGAAACAAAACGCTATATACAGTTAAACAAACGATTCACCATATACCTTACAAAATCACTAAAATCTTACATAAAACCTTGCTAATTTTCGGTCGCGTGAGCTTCGACACTCGTTTTCTCCCGGCCAAGTCCGTCATTCGTTTAGTAGTAAGAGCTCGACTTTGACTACATTCTAGCTCCGTTTCGTACCAAGACATGTTGGTATTATCTTATTATCTTACTTGTAACATCTCACACAATATTTTTTTAAAAATTTAAGTTCAATAATAAAAATTTTTAAAAACATGTTACACAAGATACACCGTGCTTTACTTTTGCCGTTCTCGTGCAAATTAAAATATAAAAAATCGGATGGCTTTCGGATTATCAACGCTCTACTGTAATTCAATGAAATAAAAACCTATTTGAATTAAACAAAAACATTTGAAATTCTGACTGAAAAAAATTCAGTCAAATATCAATCTGAATTAATTCACTGTCATTTCCTATCCATCACATTGACAATATTAAATGAATTTCTTTTAGCAAGTTAATGTTATTGATTCGACACATGCCAGATTATGATGAATTTGATTTTGGTTTTGTCTTTTTGTAGATTTGACAATTTGTCATCTGTCATCAGTCTTTTTTTTATTTTTTAAATTAAACTTTCTCTTTGGTTACAGCATAAGGCATCAATGTTTTAAAGATAAAAAATATTGTATTAGGTATTACAGTAGCACAACTGCTTCATGCTTTTAAGCCCAGTATGAGGAGATGTTTTTAAGAGGTAGATGTAAAAGATGCTAGTCAGCGTTATCTCCTATGTGAGTAATGAATTTCATTATACAGCCAGACCCTGTGAGGAATGAAGTGTTGGTGTCATTTGCAGGGTGGAAAGTAGATGCTTTTCGGAGGACTCGGTATGTTGATAAGCATAATTTTCCACTTAGTGAGGAAGGCATGGTAAACCACCTTACTCGTAGTTTTACTTAGCAAAGCCTCTAGAAGTTCAAACCAGCCTTTCGGCTGGCTGATGACCTAAACAACACGTTAGCGTTGTGAACAGCGTAACTGGCTTATGTGTCAAGGGTCTTAACTTCGGTTGTTTAAGACCGATTTTCATCTATTAAGAGTCATCGGGTGTATATAACCATGAATTTATCCAAGGCCCCTAGTTTTCTTTATTTATAACTTACGTATAACTTTTAATGCTTATACAGACCTACATTTTTTGCCGTGAAATGCCTACTAAGACTGCAATCGTAAAACAACCCATTTTTACAGATTTTCATGAAAAGAAACTGAAAATCACCCATGGTCGCTAAACTAAGCGTTGTACAAAAAATGATTAAATACTTTTGCTCTAAATTGCATATTAAGGCCGCAGTCTTAAAAAAAACATTTTTTTCTACAATAGCACAGCCTTTCCAAAAACTTCAGCCGATATGGCGCTTACCCTATCTTTTAGAGCAAAGAAAGGTAGCATATGAGGCGATTTTAAAAAGAGAATCGTAGGAGCCGTTTTTGAGCTAATTGCCGAATAAGCTACATCCGGTTGTCTGATTTCGATGAAAATGTTCCTATCGGGTCATCTAATTTAAGTGCTAAATTTCAACTTCGTACGCTATTCGGTTCTTGAGATATTTTGTCCACACTACAGACCAATAGCTAAAAACATGTTCATTTTGTTCAGGTGTTCTGAAAACGTGTACTTTATCCGGTAAAAACGCGATTTCGAGAAATCGACATAAACTAATACTTTCCTTCCCAGCATATTTATATATAGGACAAGAAAAAGCAAAAAGAATTAAAAAATTAAAAACTTACAATTTTTCTAACCATATTTTTCTTACAGCGTTTAGTTTCACATTGTCAATTAGTGATTTCCCGTATTTTTAAGCCGCATAGAGGTTGATTTTCATTTAACCTCGTTTACTCATGATTAAAATTGGTTATGTTTTTTTTTTAATTTTTTATTGTTTACTCATGATTAAACATAGATTACATTTTTTATTACTTAAAAATAAAAAGTCGTATGAGTGAGTTTTCACATCAGATGATTTTAGTGTTTAGCGTCTTCTAATATTGTTTCTGAAAAAACAGTATAAATAAAAGTAGTATAAAAGTATAATAAAAGTAGTTTCCAGTTCTCCTAAAAATTCGTATCTATCCATGAAAAGACCTCAAACAAAATTTACGTTCATTCTAAATTTTAAATATTCAGTAAAAAAACGACCTTTCATTTTTATTTATTTCTAGATGAAATCGTAAAAATTTGAAAGACTTATGTATTTGAAAGTGGGATTTCAATAAAAGTTCTGTTTATCTTTTGAGAAATGTCTATTGATTTTTTGTTCGGATGTTACATTGTACATCCCGTTCAACATGGAGTAAGACAACATCCTTCTATAAGATAAATCCTCAGCTGAGAAACTCAGAACTCTTTCTACTTTTTACAGAAAATCCTTTCAAACTTAACTATCAAAGTTTAGATCGTGAAACTTCTTAACATTATCTAGCTCACGGGAAATAAAAGTAGTTTCCAGTTCTCCTAAAAATTCGTATCTATCCATGAAAAGACCTCAAACAAAATTTACGTTCATTCTAAATTTTAAATATTTCGAAACGATTTACATATTTATAATATTTTCAAAATGTTTTATTACTTAATGTTACACAAGTTTGAAAATAGTTTTTAATGGACTTTTAAACATAAAAATTTAATTTTAAAAATGACAAACATTGTATTTGAGAATACAAAACAAACATAACCAATTTTTTAATGTAAGGTAACTACTTACATAAAAAATATCATACAGGTAAAACATTTCTCCTGGTTCATTAGCAATTACAAGAAATTAAACATTTCCACTACTTCCTAGCTTAGTAAAATCACTAATTGTCTGCTCTCGTAATGCAGAAAACCAAGATAATCTAGCAATATTTTTCGAGCGTTCTAATAAATACGATGTCTGTGATTGTATCGTTATAGTGTTGCTCTACGTACGCAGTGCTTGACTACACACAGTCACCGACATCATTCCGGTTATGCGTGTGTTATATTAAATTTATATAATTTTGAATTTACTTTGTGATACGCATATTCAGTAGAAAAATGTTTTTCACATTTTCTCATCTTCACGAAAGCCGAATAGTACCCGGTCCCTATTGAATGGGTTAACTGGATCATTGTGCAATTTTAAATGATTCGTAGTACTCGTATTTTTAAATGAATTTAATAATGCAAAAGACAGCTCCCTAATTCAACATTTGGAAATTAAAACTTTCATTAATTCAATTATTTTTGTGATATTTAATTACCAAATAGTAAAACCGACAAAATGTCGCGTTTATTGTACTTGGTTACATTTCAAATCGATTGCAACTTACTGATTTTTATGAGTGGTGCACAAGTATCATTAAAAAGTTCCGTACAATATTTATCACCTAATCCTAGGTTCGTTCGGGATTTGGGTAAAATACCTTCTTTATACATATAACAACTACTTTTTGATTCATTACATAACTTAAGTTTAAGCTAAACTTGGTTATAAGTGAGTTAACAGTCAAAACATGGTTTCCTTGTCCACAACCACTTGTTACCACCCGTAAGCCCATGCACTACTAACGTAATTCAGAACTGGTCCCGTAACGACAATACTTCGAAACAGCCTGACAACACTTTTCATTCACAATTCACATATTGACCAACTCACTGCAAAGGCGCTAACTATGTTTATACCTGCGGTTTGACAGTTTCCCAAACAACTATGAGTTTTCTAAAAATTTCGCCGCTTTACTGGAACATAGTAGAATGAATCAAAATAAAACAAATGTTTTTACTACTATATTAAAGTTTCTATTTCCAAGAATTCCTATTCAACACACTTCATCGCAAACCTTTTATCCTTTTTCAGTACACGCCAATTTATACAAAACACAATTTATTCCCTCAACCATTTCTAGAATATCACTATATCACTCTACTATGTTACATCCCACTTATATTTTAGCGAGAGATGCTGAACTTTTACTCCGTTTCATACCCACATTTATAATGAATCTTTATGCCTTGCTGTTTAATTGAATATGTCAAAGTGTCCGGTAAGGTACTGTTTATATGTTGATTGTGTTATGAGTTTTGCTGTTTTTGACTTACTAACAAACGTGGGTAATTGTATTTTTTATCTAAGAGTTGTCTGTGTAATTAATAATGTCAGCAGTTAAAAATACAAGATTTTACTTTAAGCAGAAAACTGAAGTTATAAAAACAGTAAAAGCTGCTGGTAGTAAGAAATTAGAAATCTCTAAAGAGTACCGTATAAGCTAACTATTACAAAGTTTTCAACGTATTTATAATATAAGGAAATGCTTTTGAAAATAACGATGATAGAGTTGAAAAGAAGAGTAAGGATACGAGTTACGGGATAAGAAATTCCGGAAATTGAATAAAGCGTTTAGAGAAACAGCTGTAATTTTCCTCTAACCAGCCAACTAATCCCATTCAGGCACGGCATATTTTCATACATTACAAAAAATAATTACATCCTTCACGGTCTGCATTAGCAGTAATTGCAGAACAGTTGGACGTTAAACCAAAAAAATCAAACTAATTATTTCTTCATTTGAACAAAACCTTCTTGTAGGGAAAGCCATATCGTGAACCACAGAAAAAACAGGAAAAGATAATATATTTTCATTTCCATCAGTAAACGTGAGTATGAGCAAAATGATTCAAGTACTAGATAATCGAGAACTTTATTTCCGAGAACTAATTTATATAGGCGCATAAACACTAAGAAAATTTTCCAAAACAAACTTCTTCTTCTTTTCACTGGTTAGGCATTTCTATTTTCCGGAACCTAGCTTTTCCTCAGCCTACAAATATCTCTACTTCTTACTGGTTTATATTTTGTATCTTCTAGCTACACTAGGCAAGCATTTTTCCAGCATTTTTTTAAAATGATCGACCCATTGGGGAAAATACAATTTTAATTTTCGTTGAGGGGAAAATCCCCAATTTTTCCCTTATATCTTCAATTCTGATCCTGTCTAGTCTTGTACAACCCTTGTCAGATCTTCAGAATTTCATTTTTGCACTTTGGATGGTTCTTTTCTTCCTTTTCCTCATCACCCATGCTTCACTACCATATGTCAAGGCTGGAACTGCCACCGTCTTATAAAACTTTAACTTTGTTTCGGCTCTTGTCTCTTCCCTCAGTGTCCTACGATCGTCCCGCACATTGATCTTATGCTGAAAAAATAGCTACTAAAATTTATTTATTTGACCTGGCCCGCAAGTTGTTTAACATGGTTCAGTTGAGATTGGAGTATTGAATATTTTGGGTCAACGCAGTATTTTCTCATTCCGTACAATGAATAAAGTTACGTTGATAAATATGGGTGTGTTTTTCAGTTAGGTAGTTGACTTGGGGTGGAACCCCTGACCAGTAATAAACAATTTTAAGTCTTAATTTACTATTTTTAATATATAACAAAGAAACTGTTGATTGAATTAGTGTTTAATTTAAATTTTCTAAAAGTTTTATGGTGGGTTGAAACCCAAGTTTAATCTTGAACACGGAATAAAATAAAATATAATTGCATAAAAGGAATGTAAAAACATCTAAGAAAGGTTTTCGTTTTCAGCAAGATTAAACAACCTTGAATAATTAAGTACTCCGTAAAACGAAATGAAATAAAGGTTGTTAAGTTCTCAAATGTAAAGCTATTTGCGCTGTATTTTTCATTAATAACACAAAACTAAGAAGGGAGAAAATTTTGCGTCACATTACCACAAAGGAACATTTTGTACTCGTATAACAAATGATTAAATTTCCATTGACTTCCTCTTAAGCCAAGGCAGTATTTTTGATGTCTGCACGCGTGAACAAATCTTTAAAAATCTGGTGTGAAACACTCACACAATTTTCGTTTGCCAGTGTAGTTAATGAACAATGTAACCTATGTTAAATCATGAGTAAACAATCTAAATTGAAAACATATATAACCTAATTTTAATCATGAGTGAATGACGCAATGAAAATCAACCTCTGTTTGACTTAAAAATACGAGAAATCACTAATTGACGTTAAACTAGGCTCCGTAGAAGAAAATGCTTGAAATATAAGTTGTAGGTTTTTTAATTTTCTATAACTTTAATTTAACACTTTTGGCGTTAAATGCAAACTAAGGCCGCAGTCTTAAAATATATTATTTTTTTACGATTTTTATGACAAAAAGACGGGAAATCACTAGTTGTTGGCAAGCGTTGTACAAAAAAAAATTTAATAAAATTGTAGGCTTTTAAATTTTCTACAACTTAATTTATATGATACATGTTTTCCTTGAAATGCATATTACGGAGATAAAAATAAATATATTTTTCCCATGTTTTTGGGTCATCAAGAGATAACAAGGTTACGTAGAAAACGCTATTGATAAAAAACTGATGGTTCGACAAGTTTTTAATTCACTACGAAACGTTTGAAGTTTAAACTCGATCGGAGGAACTGTTTTGGAGATATAAGCTGACATAGTTACCACTTTCAAACTATACCCCGAAAAATAGGCTCTTTTTAGAAATTTATCTTAAAAAGGTCTCAAGATAGTTTTAAAAAAAGTAAGCTAACCGACAAACGTAGAATTGAAAAGGTAGAATATTAATGTAAACAACGTAACAACTGGACGACTGTTTACCAAGATATATCTGTTCTTAAACTCGACCGCACATAAAATTAAAAATCCGATAGTAGATTCTATAAGTTTATAGCGATTAGTTCTTTCCGATAAGCGATTAGTTAGTCATCGATTTACCGGTCTTGCATTTACTGTGGCTTGGATTTAACGTCACGCATTTGAGAAAAGAAAGATTTCACCTCCGCTTCTTACAACACTCTCTTTCTTGTGAGTTTTGATTTGATAGTTTATACGCCTATATTAATGTGTAAATGCGGCAACATTTTCTGTTACATAATTATTCACTTCGCTCATTTCTTCTGGTCAAGTGGTAGAGTCTCTTGAGACTATGGATGAAAAAGTAATTAATTAACTTAAAAGGACTACAATCGAAAGTAAAAGTATTTTCAGGTCAATTCTTTTGTTTGACAATAACAAAATTGAATGGTAATTCCACAGAATATGAGTTAAATTCATCAGCAATGGGTTATTGATAATATTTACATCTTTATTCAGTAAAATGTTTATTTGATTAATGTCCTATTGTAAGTCCCAATGAAGTACACAGGACCACTGTACATATACGAATATGGAAATTCCCCCACCCCTATTTGGAGGTTCAGTTTGAACGTCGCTGTCAGAGCAGACGACTTTAGCATGGTAAACCGAGGACTTACTGTAGCCCTATATTATGTTATTCCAAACTACTGTGCCAATGGAGGTCGGGTCAATACTCGTAAATAAAACTAACAATTCAATAGGTGTCTTGCAGTGTTCCATTGCCCTACTGCAGGTCCAGTACCCATTGTTGCTTAAATTCCTATTTCATTTATTTTGGTTCCGTTCTAAAACATTATTAATTTGATGATTAACCGTCAATTTCGTAATTAAAGGATACATAATAACGATTCCATTGGTTCCAATATTACTTATATATCACATTCATCTTTGATGGGAATTTCGAATAACATATACTAATGATTACGCCCATACGAGGCAGGTGGAGTGTTAAATTATTTGCACTCTGCTACTATTTTACAATTTAAAATAACTTGGAAGATGTGGCTTGCTCTGCTAGTACTTTCTTCATCTCTCCCACTCCTGTGTATCAATACTATTCCCCTACTGTCGATCCAGCTGTTAAACATCGCTGACAGTGCTCCCACTGTCACAATGAGACAATTAGGAGGAACTCTGCCTCAGTCTTTAGTTGTCGCATGCACATTGTAAATTTTTTACTATGTTGTTCTTTGTAGGTATAGTTCCACGGCTATAAAAATCTTTCTGTTTCTTATTACATGGTCAGCCAATTACATGACTGAAGCATTTAAGAACAGAAGAGGTTGAGGTGTAAAAAACACTAGTCACAGTTATTTCCTCTCAGAGTTATGAATTTCATTATACATACAGACCCTGTGGTGAGTGAAGTGAAGGTGTCATTTGAAGAGCAGAAAGTAGATGCTTTTCAGAGGGCCCGACATGCTGATAAGCATACTTTTCCACTCAATGAGAAAGACAAGGTAAACCACCTCACTCCTCGTTTTACTTAGTTTAGAGCCTCTAGAGTTTCAAACCAACCTTTCGGCTGATGACCTAAAGAACAACATACTACTGTTACCTCAAGACCCATTTAAATTCATTGGCGGAAACATTTTATGAAGAGGTTATTGGAAAACTTGTCCACGGGTACGACAAATGTCTCCACTGTTAAGGTGATTATGTCGAAACGTAGCCATAATTTACGTTAACTTTTTGTAATAAAATATGTTCTCTATATTCACTTGTCTTTTATTTATGGCTTATCGGGGGTTGAATAAAACAACCCTCGTATGTTTGTCTATCAGACTAAAGAAATTGAACTCTATAATGTTTGAACATTATACGAACTTTTTGAACACTCTGTTCTGTTCGGTCCACTCGCCTGGTGGTTTGTTTACGCTAGAACTCAACTAATAAAAACGAACAGATACTACAAAAATATGACAACATAATGATTAATTTTTATTCACTGGAAACATTAATAGGTATCATAATTTATCGATTATGTTTTCAGTAACACTGTTTACTTACTTGTAATATGATATGGCAAAGTACCGTATCACATTGGTATAAATTTCAAAAGAATACTGTTTTGAAAAATTAAATAATGAATGTTTGATGATATTACATAAGAGGTTTTTGAAGAAGTTGTGTATTCAGACGAATTTATTGGGAGAGCGTAGAAGGAGACATGTTAACCGCGTGCTCACTCCCTTTTAGCGTTTACAGGCGCAAAGTACTTTGTCGGCTGGTATAGTAGGTTCTAATTTGTACTAATTGGCGTGTCAGTTTTCCTGTTTGTCGGCAATCAACCCTCTTACAATGCAATTATGTACGAGTTTCCTCTGTAAATGCTATTAATTACGTTATTTTTTATCCAGTTAAATATTAGTTTTCCATTATATATAGTTTTGTTAAATTTATTGATTTTTTGTAAATTTCTGGTGCTTTTGACCCACTTTTACGGGCCCGAATTATAGGAGGGACGTATAAAAATTGAGATGAGTAAACTCAACCCTTAACTAATTATATTTAATAACATCATAAATTTAAGCAAAGAAACTTTTAGCATGAGTTTTTAATTAGGGTAGTTTCTGACCCAAAAAGGGATGAAAGCAACCACAACGTTTGTGAACGATACAACTTTTGTAATATACAAAAAAATCTTAAAATTTTTTATGGATATACCCTTGAGAAAAACTAAAATTTTGACCGGCTGGTTGACAAAAGTAAAAGAAAAATATTTATATTTGTACTCATTTCTACAATACTCGAAACTACTATCAGTTTCATAATCTTAGACACCCGAGTTTGAACCCTTGCATCTCCAACCAAACCTACGAGTCAGATTTTAACATACTTTGCATAAAAATTTAGCTCATTTTATTCTGTGTTGAACCATAATAGTCCTATGTTTTAAATGTGGTTTAAAAATTGCCATATCGAGGTTGGAAGACAAAAAGACCCGGTTTTTTGCTACCGCAACAAATTTCATGCGTTTAGAGGTGTGTAACTCGGTAACTATTTGACTGAAAAGTTTTAAATTTTAACACAACATAGACAATTGTATTCTTACAGCGGGTACGAAATTTAAAGTTCGTACGTTATTTAAATTTTGATTTATTAACAATATTCTGAACCCTAGTTATCTCGGCAACCGCTCGATCGTTCGAATTATATATTTAAAAGAAAATTGGCTTTGCCTTGAAAAATGGATTTTCAGATTTTAACACTTTTATATGTGTTTGAAATGCACAGCTTTCTAATGGTGCCAAAATCATTTTTCTATGCCTTGAAAGTTTTTAATTTTTATAAATTACGTCATGTTGTAATGTTACCGTTTTTGTAAGCAAGTCCCTTCTGAATTTGCTCGCTTTTCGAAAATTAATGTTTCAAAAATTTTTATGCCAGATTTTTCAGCTATACAATATGTCACCAAATTTTGAGGGTTTCAGCATGTAGTAGTTCCATTATGGAAGTAAATTACAATAATTGCATTACTTTTGGGGGAATAAGTTTTCTTGCAACTTTTTAAAGATTTTAACACTTAGGGAAATTATTTTTATAAACCTGGTATCACTCCTATCAATACACGTAGGCCTGATTGTAAGGAACGTGAGACAGATCATTAAAACAAAATTAAAATTTTAGTCCTATCTTTTACAGGTCTTAAGAAATGTGGTAAAACGTTAAAATTGAGTAATATTGGAAATCGGACAATCCCTTAAATTACTGAGGACAATCGTATAGACGCAATAGTCTCGTACTATTTCAAAAGTTTGTAAACCTAAAAACAAATACATGTAAATAATGAAAATTAAATTTATACTTCATTTTATAATTGGATATGTTAATTAAATTATTATTAAAATACGCTAGTACCAATTAAATTTACCAAACCGTTTTAAGCTGATTAATAATGTAGAAAATTTCTGTATTCATGTAACAAACTGTCCGTCCAGTCTGATGGACAAATGCAACCGCAATTGTAATCAGCGTTCATTATATATTCGTCTAAATTTAGATATGGCTTACGTAATAGTCTAATTATAATATTACTCTCGTAATTAACACAACTGAGTCCGCGCTTTTCATATTCTGATCACTTATATCAGGGGTGTATCAAATAGACAGGTGTATTTCTTTTCTCGCTTTTATTTCACGTTTCGCTTCTGTAAGGCACAGTGTTCCCCGTTTATGACGCGCTCTTTTATACCACAAATATATTCAAATAAATCCGGTCCGTGCAACAGTTGTAAGCCGTTTTTCAGATGTGATTTTTTATTTCTTGAATGGTGATAGGGGTGGTCTCTGGCCAAACTGGAATTTTCCCTTAACCTGGCTCTACTTTACTCGCATAACAATGAAGTAAAAACAAATGAAGTAGTAGATACTTTTTTATATACTAAACACTACGAATGTTGTGCTGTATGTCAATAAAACAGTGTTTTTCAACCTGTGGGTCACGATCCCCCAGTCTTAGGACACGTCTTAGGACGTGTCTGAGGGTGTACACGGGAAAAATGAAAAGTAGTTATTGTTAATTTTTTTTGGGGGGGCTCCCAAACTCCACTACACCCCGCCGTCTCCACCCACTGCTATGGCTGATCGCAAGGATGCGTGGTGGTACAGTAGAACAGCAATAGAATATCGCCTCAGTATACTGCACCATTATAACTTAACGTAGTCATTATTTCGTCACTAGAAAACAGTCAGCCGCCGAGCCCAACATACACCACATAGACACAAATAACATAAAAATCACGCAGTATTTACAACCTTCCTTCACAGTATCCTGTATAGTTTTTCTTTAATTTTACCATCTCTGTGAAACAGATCTACCTCTCCATTTATTTCATTGTCTGTAGCTATACATCTATTGATTGGAGCTATTTTACTTTTTGTGGCTTCAGCAAACAGCCTGAAACTTCTTAAAGCTGTGCAAGGCACCCTCAGAAAAATCTTCGAGATATCCGGAACATCAACTCGTGAATGCAGAGTGTTGTAAATGTATAGAACTTCCATCACTCTACGCCGCGTGCTCAGACTGAAGCCTGTAGAATGAGAGGGCATCCTCATAGCCATCAAATTTTCTCCCAGATCTACATTCCAACTTATGAATTAGTATTTTCTGCACCCTCTCTAGTTCCTTTTCTGTAACGTCTCTTCTATAGTTCCACACCGTCGAACAACATTCGAGGACGGGACGCACAAGGCTCTTATAAAGTCTAAGTACTGACTTCTCAAATTTGAAATCACGACTAATCCAAGCAATGAGTCCTAAATTCCTTCGAGCTTTTGCAGATATTGAAGCTACTTGCTCACGGAATAATAGCTTGGAGTCAAACAACGCACCAAGGTCCGTGATGCCGGTCTTTCTTATGATTTTCTCATGGCCAAGGGTGTACTTGTGAACAAAGCTCATCGTTTTTCTTGAGTAAGTCATAACAAAAGTTTTAGTTGAGTTTAAAGAGAGCCTGTTTTGCAGTGATTATAATTATTTATTTAAAGAGACACAAAAAATTTTACATTACTTTTACAAATTTTTCCAATTCAATTAACGCAAAACTTGGGCTTTGGAATTAACCAATTTTTGAATGTATGGTTTTTTTTTGTAACACATAAAACGATGTCATTTTTCAGTGTCAAACGATTTCTTAATTTGTTTTTCAAATTCACCATTACGAAAAATCCGCATTTACAGTTGTAGAAGTTGCCAAATTGTTTCAAAATTTTCAACGCTATTCTGGACAGTTCTGGGTATTTATTTTCAATACTTAATCTAAAATTTATCGGCACAAGCATTGTTGAAAGTTAATTTCATAGTCTGATCACTTGATAACTCTATAAGTTGATCATGAAGACGAATATTTAGCTTAGCATTTTGTAAAGCTAGTTCATTAAACGGTTTGACTCCCACAAGTATCCAATCATATCCTTAACTAAAGTTATTTATATCTGTACATAAAAATTACAACTATTGTATTAATATTTTTTGATATTATTCAGAGGGGGTCGGCAAAATACTTAACCTAAAAAGTGGGTCGCGGTGTCTGAAAGGTTGAAAACCACTACAAAAGAATAACCTGTTTATTAGCGGGTACATGGGGAATGAAAAAAGATTGTTGTAACAATTATAAGACAAGTGGTTACCAATATATCTGTTTTCAAACTCGACTGCACATATTTAAAAATCTGATAGTAGCAAGAAAGTCTTTCTAGTAAGAAAGTAAGTTGGCTTAAAGCAATACGACGAAAAATTGAAAACAAATGGGAAACTAGATAGCCGCTGTAAATTTGAGGAAATGAAGTAATACTGATTAAAAATTAACGAGAAGTTTCTGCGAATTGCCGAATTTATAAATTTTCTGAAATTCCGTGGTTGAACATTTATTCTAACGGATTTACTGCCAAACCAACAACTAATTATAATATATTTCTATTATTTGATTATGCCAAGTATTAAGTAGCTTTCAACAGAAAACAACCTTTCCACATCGTAATTTGTTAACGCAAAGGGGTTTCATAATACAAAGGCGCAACAGGATTATGGAAATAGCAGGTCTTTTCTGCGTTTGGTGTTAGCCTTTCTCTTTAGCAAGGCCTCAAAACCTCTTTATTCAAAACCTTTGTTCAGTTGCAGTAATGCATATCCTGTTATTGGCAATTACCTTTTGTGCCTAAATTCTCTTTACCGTCTAAAATTGTTCTCCGTATTCTAATATAGTCGTTCGTTAAACTTTTTTTAAATAATTTAAATTTTATTGTAACTTTATACACTTTTATAGTTTATACATATCTAATTTATTGTATTATGCCGTTTATTCCGTGTTCTATCAGAATCTGATTATTTTTAAATAACAAAACCTCATTTTAAATTTAGGCCTATAACCAGAATTAATTTAGAAATTAATTGTGTTTATTAGGTCATCAGCTAAAAAGCAGTTTGAATCTCTAGAGGCTGTACTAAGTAAAACAAGGAGTAGGGGGTTTACAATTGCCTTCCTCACTGAGTGAAAAAGTATACTTTTCACTATACCAGACCCTCTGAAAAATACCTATTTGCCACTCTACAAGTGACACCATCACTTCATTCACCACAAGGTCTGGCTGTAAAATCAAATTAATTACTCTCTGAGGAGATAACTCCTCTGATTAGTGTCTTTTACTCCTCTACCTCTTCTGTCATTAAATGCTTCAGTCATATAAGTGACTGACCATGTAATAAAAAACAGAACTATTTTTGTAGCCTTGGAACTAGCAGATTTATAATAGTGATCTATTATAGTGCAAATAATTTAACACTTCACCTGCTTGTTATGGGCAAAAATTAATTTTTATTAATTCCAACTAAGATCTAGTTAACTGTGATCTACAATAATATACCGGGTGTCCATTAAGTCTGGAAACGGCTGAATTACAGAAAAGTGAGCGTGACTAGGTGACCAGAATGACTTTAGTTGCTTGTTGCACCAAAAAACTATTCTAGGTGATATTTGAAATTTTTGTCCGCCATCTTGGATCCGCCATATTGGATTTAACTTTCTTAATTTAAATAAGATGATGGTCATATGATACATGATTTCGATCTAAAATTTCAAAATAAATTCAATGGCAAAAACCGGAAATCGATATCTTTTTTCGTTTTTGAGATATTACCATTCAACTATCCAGATCGGGGCAGAACGGTCATTCCTCCCTCCTCCTTCTTTGAACCTACATAGACAATTTAGGTAGCAAGTGAACGACTACACATAAGATTATTGATAATAATAAGTTTTTTAACATCTCCACTCGTTCATAAATAGGAAATTATTGTCATTTAGAAATACGGAAAAACAATTTAACGGCTGATTTATTGCATTATAAAACTACAGTATTTAATTTGTTACCAGTTAATACTTATTGTTATTTTTGTAAAAATATTGGTGTTTGTAAGGAACTAATTGTGAAAATGAGTTACATAATTGAAAATAAAATTACCAAATATTTCTTGACTCAGAGTAGTTGTTCAAAGTGGCCTCCCCCTACTTACTGACAATATGATGTACGTGCGTAAAAACTAGTTACAACATTACGAATGAATTCCCTTGGGATTCCAGCAGATTCATTTAGAATTCTTTGTTTGAGTTCATGCAGACTGTTAGGTTTCGTTCTGTAAACTTTGTTTTTTAAGTACCCCCAAAAGGAGTAGTCCAATGGACTCAAATCAGGTGATCTCGGAGGCCATTCAATTGCTCCTCTCCTACCAATTCATCTTTCTGGGAAAATATCGGTCAACAAAACACGAACCTGAAAAGAAAAATGGGCAGGGCTCCATCTTGTAGAAACAAACAGTTGTTAACATCTTGTTCGAAATAATTTCTTACAGCTGGAGTAATATGATTTCGAAGCATGTCTTCATACAATAGTCTCATACAAGCAACTTCATACAGGAGAGGAGCAATTGAATGGCCTCCGAGATCACCTGATTTGAGTCCATTGGACTACTTCTTGTGGATGAACGAGTACTAAGAAGTTCCTTATGAACGAGTGGAGATATTAAAAAACTTATTATTTTCAATAATCATATGTGTAGTTGTTCACTTGCTACCTAAATTGTCTATGTAGGCTCAAAGAAGGAGGGAGGAATGACCGTTCAGCCCCGATCTAGATAGTTGAATGGTAATATCTCAAAAACGAAAAAAGATATCAATTTCCGGTTTTCACCATTGAATTTATTTTGAAATTTTAGATCGAAATCATGTATCATATGACCATCATCCTATTTAAATTAAGAAAGTTAAATCCAATATGGCGGATCCAAGATGGCGGACAAAAATTTCAAATATCACCCAGAATAGTTTTTTTGGTGCAACAAGCAACTAAAGTCATTCTGGTAACCTAGTCACGCTCACTTTTCTGTAATTCAGCCGTTTCCAGACTTAATGGACACCCGGTATATCAGTACTAAAATTGTTTTTTTTTTTAAATAAACCTTTCTTCAAACCTATTTAAACAGGAAACATTCTGCTGGTAATGCTATAAAATTACATAATGGAAAATGGCATGCACTTATAGTTGGAGATAGGGAGAAAATATTTTAGAGAAACGCAATAAAACAGTTTACGATCAAATAAATGGTTACTAGTTAAAAAAGACTAGAATCGAATATCATTATAATAGTTCAATTTTCAGATTTTAGAAGAAAGGGGACAAGATCTCAAAACAAGAGAACTCATAAAACAAACCTTAACTAACACAAAATCCAAAGTGAAATTTATGGGAGAGATTTCTGAACCTTTTGACATTCAAACAGGGGTGAGACAGGCTGACGGACTCTCTCCTCTTTTGTTCAATGTTGTTCTGGATAAGGTTATGTAGGAATGGGAGAAAGAGCTCAAAAAACATAATATTGGAAACCAATCACACGCGGTTTTCTCAAAAACAACCTTTGCATACCATACCTGGCTTTTGTGGACGATCTAGCAATACTACTTGCAGAGGATGAGGGGACAACCGTCATGCAGATTGAGACACTCAAAGAATGTGCTGAAAAGTTCGGATTGCAAATCTCATTCGAAAAAACTGAGTTCTTGTGTTCAAGGATAGAAATAGCGAGCTTGAAAACTAAATATGGTAAAATCAATAAGGTCTCGTACTTTAAATATCTGGGAGAAATCATTGAACCAACAGGCCGAGAAAAAATCTCACAAAAGAGTCACCTACTAAAAATGAAAAAGGGGTTGGGCCTGGTCCAGCATCTTTACAACAAAAAAATCCATGTCAAGGCATATAAAATTGCGACACTACAACACAGTTACAAAACTAACAGCTCTCTATGCAAGTAAAACACTAACACTCAATGGGAAGCGAGACCTTGAGGAAATCAAAAAGGAAGAGAGAAAAATCATAAGGAAAATCTTAGGGGCTAGGCTTATGAAGACGGTTACAGGCTACAATCAATCAAAACAACGGAGAAGTATTCAAACATCGAAATTGACTTTAGGAAACAAAGAATGAAATTCTTTGGTCATCTTAGTAGATTATCACAAGATCGATTGGCTAAGAAGAATGTAGACTATGTAACCGCACTTAAAATCTCAACACCATGGCTTCAGGATATTCGTAAGGACCTCGAACGTGTAAGTTCAGCAGATATCGTAGAAAGAGACACATTTCGAGACAAAGTAAATAAGTGGGAAGTTTCACCTGAGCAACCACATCAAAAACAAGTCAGGCCAAAATGGTCAGAAGAACGTAAACAAGCTTTCTCAGAAAGAATGAAAGTCTATTGGAAGAACAGGAAGAACCCAAAGAAAAGTTAATTGAGCTGTTTGCTTAACGTCTTCCGCAATTGGGAGAATTTGCTAATAATAATAATAATAATAATAATAAATACTTTATTTCCCAATAATACAATTTTATAACGTACATTAATTTATACACGCATTCTTTCTAATATCTCACTCATTTCCAGAGCGGTGGAAATTCACATGTCCAATTACGATAAAAAAATCATGGGCTAGGTTGAGTATGCGATAATATTTTCATTTCATTAATATTCAAACTACATAGGTACCACAAACATTTATGGCAAGTACGTATCCTGGCACATAATCACTCGCAATTAATTTTTCTATTTACTAGCAGTCACTTTCACGATATCCCTTCGGACGTTAATGACTTATTTCTGCATATCATCCTTAAATTTTATGTTACTTTGTTCTGTTGTATTTTTAGGTAACAGGGTATATAATTTGGAAGTTAAGTGAGAGAATTTGTTCTCATAGAGCACGTATCACGCTTTGTCTGGATGGAACAGTTTATTTTTCTTGTGACGTAATTTTGGGTCCTATTCTGCACGTTCGATTTACTCTCAAGATCATTCTAACAAATAATTGTTTTTCCAACCTGTAGAACCCTGCGGACCACTAAGCCAAAAATTGAACCGTGCGTGGACCACCCCCACTCCTGACTTGGGGGGGATGAACCTATCGGTGAGTATGGGTGTACGAAATACCCCCAAAAATAAATACAGAAACGTTTCAGAAAATAAATTTTGATTCAATATCTGATAGTCATCGGATATATTCAGTATATCTCGTTCAACGAACGTCGCTTTCAAAATCCCCTTTATTTGGCAACTTTTTTATATGTGATGCCAACCCTCACCCAGGCCACTCTCGAGGTTCTCGCGGAGCATCTATAGTCCGCGGAGCACCGGTTGGGAACCATTAATTTAAACTCTCCAAAAATTTGGTCTGATGGATAGCAGGGCAGCATTTTACTTACAACTTAATTTTACTGTGCTTCCCGACAAATCTGACGTATAGAGAAATTAACATTGGACAATGTCAACATTAATCTTATTATAAGAATGTAATCTTACTTTTATTACGCCATTCGTTAGGAAACAGAATAAAAATGAATCTAAAAAAGATATTAATAATAGCTAATAATTTAATTATTAATAAATAAAAGCAAAAATGTTATTCAATTTTGATATAGGGTGGTACTTCATAAGTAAATTTTGCGTTCATTGTTGTCTGAACGTTAGTCGGACGCATAAAGATGTCAGTTTATGTTCGATATTATCGTACGAGAGGACGTGAGTTCGAGTCCTAAATATTAAAACTTTCGTTTTGTTCATTGATAATTGATTATTATTAATTAAATAGGCCTAATGAAAATCATTTGAAATTTTAATAGTAATTTTTAATTCTACAGAATATAACAAACTACTGAAATTCTTTTTCAAAATTTAATTATTATACAAATAATAATTCTAATAAAATTTTATTATTTAGTAAAATATATAATCATTTTAAATAGTATGTGGGAATCGAACTCTCGGCCTTTCGCACAGTAATATCAAGAATAAAATTCAACTGACTACGTTACACGCTCAGCTAATGTTCAGACAACAACGGAAGCGAAATTTTTTTCTCACGTAAGCACCGCGCTATGTCAAAATTGAATAATATTTTTGTATTTATTCATTAATAATTAAATTGTTAGCCATTAAAATCTTTTGTCGACTCATTTTAATTATGTTTTCTAACGACTGGGGTAATAAAAGTAAGATTACACCCTTGTAATAAGATTACTGTTGACAGAACATTGGCCAATGTTAATTTTCCTATACGTCAGATTTGTTTGGAAGCACGGTATGTACTTATTAAGGTGTGTATTGAAACTTTAGAACAATAAACCACTTTTTAAATTTATTTAATATCGATTAATTCCTTTTTATAACAATAAACTATTTAGTTTTTACTAAAACACTTAGCCAATGATTTTTCTGTATAATTTTGATAATTCATATCGATTTCTTTGCTCTTTTTAAATACTTTTCCATTTTCATTCCACAACATTCAATGTACTATAACTATTTTCTGTAAGATGTAATCTTTTTTTGAGTTCTGTTATCTTCAATAATGTTTTTACTATAACCATACATGTACCTTAAAGTTAGAAATACACCTGCACACAGCATTGACGCAATAATTTTAGTTCAAAATATACGGGCGTGATTATTTTTGTTTTGAGAGACGTTAGATGAAATTCCAAACTGTATCGTACATAAATTCAAATGCACACAAATTTTATTTTCATCGTAAATTCCATATTACTTTTTTATCATTATTGGTACAGTACGTACCGTTGTGCGTGTATTAGTGAGTACGGTATTTTTAATGCTTTACCGCAAAGTGAACAACTCAACATTTTATACTTTGTCCT